>MU860044.1:0-150911 GCA_033296875.1 Achaetomium macrosporum | reverse complement strand
TCAAAAAAAGCCGTACACCAAACTAAGGTACCCGACAGTTTGAGCAACAAGCAGTCAATCGAACAGGATTAAATCTAAAAAAAGAAGAAAAAGAATTGAAAGAAAGAGAAGAAAGAAAAATAACTGGAAGAAGAGAAAGAAAAGAAAAGAATGAGATAGATTGAAGGTACTGTATTGGTGAGTTTCCTTCCGCCTTGATGTTTGGCGTACGGCTTTTTCTGGCCAGAGGGTGCCCCGGATTCTCCAGTGGCGCTCGAATTTGTGAGAGGCGCTGAAAGACGACGGAAACGGTCAACACATGTAGACACCTGCAGGCTTGAGATCAACTTTCAAGCATTTGTTTTCCGGCGCTGGAGACTGGGTCGAAGATGTGGGGATAGCCAATCCTCGGATTTCAGTACATCGTTATCATGAAACTGGCGTGAAGCAACCTGCTCGGCCCAAGCAGAAACGGGGAACCAAAAGTTGAGACGTGAGAGTGCAACTGAGGTGTGTGAGACGCCCCTTTTCAGTCCCATCAATGGCGGCATCCTTACATACAACGTAGTAAGCAACATCACAATGTCTAGCTGCCGGCTGCTTCCCAGGCTGCCTCTACGACCTGCCACAGCCCGGTACAGCAAACCATGGCTGCCAAGTTCTCACGGCGTATCGGGCCCTCGAAGGCTCGCACTTGAGACTTACAACACAAGTCTACCACCGCCACGCTCTTTCATTGCCTACCACACCACCACCAAGCTTCTCTCAACAGCAGCACAAACCACGCCCGCCTCTGCTCCCGCTCCTGAACCTTACAGGGCTCCCCAAACCGGCCTCCTCTCCTACCTTCCCTCCTCTTGGGTGCCCTACGCCGAGCTCATCCGCCTCGACAAGCCCACCGGGTCGTACTACCTCTACTTCCCCTGCCTCTTCTCCACCCTCCTCGCGGCACCACTTGCGAGCCCCGTGGCGAGCCCTGCCACCGTGCTGGGCACCTCCCTCCTCTTCCTGGCGGGCGCCGTTGTCATGCGCGGCGCAGGCTGCACGATCAACGACCTCTGGGACCGCAACCTGGACCCGCACGTGGCGCGAACGCGTCTCCGGCCCATCGCGCGAGGGGCGATCACGCCCTTCCGCGGGGTCGTCTTCACCGGGGCGCAGCTACTCGTGGGCCTGGCGGTCCTGCTGCAGTTCCCGACATCCTGCTTCTTCTACGCAACACCGAGCCTGCTGTTCGTCGCGACATACCCGCTGGCGAAGCGCGTGACCTACTACCCGCAGTTCGTGCTGGGTCTGACGTTCTCCTGGGGCGCCATCATGGGGTTCCCCGCGCTCGGGGTCGATCTGCTGACCAACGGGGCTGCACAGGCTGCGGCGGCGCTGCTGTACTCGTCTAATGTCGCGTGGACCGTGCTGTATGATATGATCTATGCGCACATGGACATCAAGGACGACGCCAAGGCGGGCATCAAGAGCATTGCGCTGAAGCATGAAAAGGAGACGAAGCAGGTTCTCACGGGGCTGGCACTCACACAGGTAGCGCTGCTGGCCGGGGCAGGAATCGCGACAGGAGCTGGCCCGGCGTTCTTCGTCGGAAGCTGTGGAGGTGCCTTGGTGACGCTGGGGATCATGATTAAGAGGGTCAACCTGAAGAGCGTCAAGGACTGCTGGTGGTGGTTCGTCAATGGGTGCTGGATCACGGGGGGCGTCATCAGCCTGGGGCTGGCGGCAGATTACGTTGTCCGATATGTCGACAGAAATGACGAGGAGTCGGCGTAATGTATTTGGCCCGGTTGGGCCTTGTATGATAGATTCCATGTACCATAGACCCCTCGTGTAGACCCAGCCCAATGGCTCGTGCTGAGAAACAGCCATATTACAGGACGCCATTCCCAAACATGAACGGTTTGCTGTCTCGGCTTTCGGCTTGATGATCTTTTTATTCTTTCAGACCATGTCTACCGTAAGTGCCCAGATTCCCCAGCCTGGTGATGGAATGCCAATGTTAAAGAAGAGCCTCGCAAACTCCTCATGCCGAACCGTGCCATTTTCCGTGCGCCCCGCGTTTATGATCTCGGCTTCTCCTTCTTCTCCTTCCACAGAGCAAGCAGACCGACGCCAGAAACCTTGACAACTGGGAGGAGTTAGTGACCACCAAAACCGCTAATGGAAAGCAAGGATACCGACCCTTGAACCGCACACCCGGAATATCACCCTTCGCCTTGCCCTTGCGACCGAAACCAGCCAGGAGGACCTCGTCGTTCTCGTCGACGAAGTTCAAGCAACCGTCGTTGGGAACTGCACGAATTCATCAGCACCTGTTCCCTCCAATCACACCAGTCATAACCCCGTTCGCTGCTGCTCCTCCCGCAGAATTGGGAGTGTCGTACCGAAAGCAGTAACCTTCTTGCCGTTCTTGATGAGCTGAACCCTCACGCACTTCCGAATAGCCTGCAACGCTGCTGGTTAGCCCTTGCATCGGTTCCGGAGGTCGAAACTGCCGGAATCCATCGGGAGGTTGACGTACGGAGTTGGGCTGCTTGGCTTCGACGCCGACCTTCTCAAGGACGATTCCCTTGGCGTGTGACGAACCACCGAACGGGCTATCCTCCACGTCAGTCGCCGCTTGCTTTCGAATCGATCACCCGGGTTGTCGTTGCGCACCTGGACTTGTAGGCAGTGCCGAGCGCACGCTTCTTGTAAGCCAGATCGGCCCACCGCTGTTCGCGGCGGTTGTTGCGCAGCTTGCGGGCCGCGTTGAGGCCACGAGGCTTTCCACCAGACATGTTTGCTGCACAGATTGACCGTGTTAGAGAAGCGACTGAGAGAGATTGGCGCCGAAAATATGGATTACGGCAGCGTAATGAAGATCGTTAACATACCGGCTTGTTGATGATCGCGGACTCTGGGTGCAGTTCGTGATCCGGGAAGTTCGCTTGCGGCTTCCCGATTTTTTTGGCGGGCAGCGGAGTTTCGCAGTAGGGCGAGAAAACCCTAGCGTCTCGATTGGGCAGGAGTTTCCGCCTCAGCCCACTAGACCCACCAATGTGGCGGAACGCAATGCAGAGATTGGCCAGTGCAAAACGTATCGACCCTCGGTTAAGTGAATGCTTACCCCTTCAATTGCATACCGTTATCTTCCCCAGCCCAACCTCATCATCGCCTCCTTTCGCTTCACAGCTTATTCATTGTGAGGCACGTTGGGCCTCACTGTCCTAGGCCCCTTCTCTACCTGACTGCCACCTTACTCTTGTAAGCCAAAAAAAAATGTAGCAGCTATGTCCCATCTCCTCAAAGGCAAATCCAAATCCCGCGATCCCCCGCCAACACTTTTCCATAACCCGTCTCCCTCCGCCTCCCATGCCTCCCTTTCCATCCCAGGCCCCGGATCCAAGGTCCCACCTCAACCCTTCGCCTCAGCATTCACCTCCCCAACCCCAGCCACCACCACCACCGCCCCGCAAGCCGGCGGTTCCTCGCGAACCACCACGGGAGGGCTAAACATCAACATCCCCCTCTCCTCAACCAAGCCATCCCTCCAGAGAGGCTCCAGCCGCGCAACGACAGACCGCACCGACGCCCTCTGGGCGGAAATGCAGGCGACTCTCGAAGCCGTCGAGCTCTCGGCTGGCGCCACCACCACACCCACCTCGTCTATGTCCCGCGATGGTAACGGGGATGGTGCAGCAGCAGCAGCAGCGGCGCGCGTGTTTGGCCCGGATCACGAACGCAAGCTGGACGAGCTGCGCGCCGCGCAGATCGCGCTTGCGCAGGCGTGGGCGAGGAGCGAGGCGGATGAGGCTATTGAGACTACCGCTGGTGGTGGCGGTGGTGGTGCACTGGGAGGAGGAGGAGGAGGGGCTGGGGAAGGGGGGATGATGGGTGGTGGTATTTCTGAGGGAAGGAGCGTGGCTACGGATGTAGGGGGAGGAGCGGCAGGAGGAGGGGGAAGGAGTACGGTTGGGACGGGGAGTGTTGCTGCTGCCAGGCCGGGGAGTAGCGGTGTTGGAATTGGGGGTGGGCAGCAGGAGAGGCTGGGGGTCGGGGTTCACAAGATGGAGGAGGAGACAGAGGCGGATATCTTGTTGGCGAGGAAGCGGCGGGAGGCGAATGATCGGTATTTTCAGAGGGTGAATCAAGGGGTCTTGGACGTGGTTGCGAAGCTGGAGGAGGTGGCTCTTGCGATGCGGGCGGTTGAGCAGGAGAGCAAGGAGCTCTGGGGCGACGAGAATGAGAGCGCTCCGGCGAGCGCGAAGGCTTAGACCGGAGTATGTGCGCCATCATACTATGGGCTCTACGGTTGTTGGCTCTACGGGACTGGGGAAGGCGTCTTTTACCGGGATATGCATTGCATAGAGCAAACGACAGTTTGCCTGAAGGTTAGCATTGATGTGGCGTTTGGGACATAGGGACGGTTAGGAGACTGGGGATTGTGGCTATTATATTTACTACTTTGTACGTTCTGAATGCCTTCAGTGATGTCAAGCTGCAGTCAAGCATGTGAAATCGGCGAGCACCAATGGGTCAAGGCATTCCCGGCATTCCCGGCATCAGAGCTGATTGGACAGTGCAGCTTGCTGTTGGGAGCTTGGACCAGTTAAGACCCGACTTACACATGGACGCGATGCCCTTCCCGCCCATAAGTACCTAGACAACCCACCACGGGGAAGGCAAGGTGAAGCTGTTGCATATGTGGATCTAAACCTCTAAATGGGAAACCGAAGAGTTGGCGACGATGACTGTCGAATTGGGTGTTCCATGCTGTGGGGCTTGAGATATGTCCCTGCTTTCTGGGCCATTCATCCGGTTTCCCGCTCGGCGGCTTCCTGATTCGCAGCGTACGGGATGCTCATCCGAAGGTCATCCGAAGGTCAACCTCGGTGGAAGGGAGCTGCAATGCGAGCGGGCGGGTCTCTGTGGCACGCCAACTCCAATGTGCGACACGGAACGGAATGACTCGAGAATCGAAAAGACATACAGAAACATACCTTACAGAACAGGGACTTTAGCCAAAGGTTGTGCCAGGGTTGAATACGCGGAAGCAGAAGAGAAATATGTTCATGACGAATGGAAGAGGTCTTGAAATCCGAGCACTGGACAGCGCTGTTGCAACTTAGGTTACAAGCATCACATCGTGGAAGCATGGTTAGGCTAGGCGAACAGCCCAGTTCCCTGCAGTGCACACCCCTGCCTGCCAGTGCTAATCCGCGCTGCGAATCGGCCAAAAAAATCGCCTAGCCGTGACGGCCACTTGCTGGACCTACCGCATGCAGTCGCATCAAAATTTCGGGAGCCAGCCTCTTGATCTTTTGACGCAACTTCCGCTTCCCAGCTGACCCACGGTCGACTGCGCTTGCCCCTTCCTTTCTACCTCCTCCTCCGTCTTTAGCAAGCCCGGATTCTGCCCGGTTCCCCTTCTACACTCCATCCGAACAACGTTAGCCGATACCGGATACTGGCCAAGATGGGAATCATCGAGGATGAAGTCAAGCGCCTCCAGGGCGTCATTAACAGACTCGAGAGTCGGGTACAGGCTCTGGAAGAGAGGCAGTTCGGTGGCAGCCAGAAGAAGACGGCGGAGGAGCTCCGCATGATCCTCATCGGCCCTCCCGGTGCTGGTATGTGAAGCTGCCCGGCTGCTTCAGCGAGAACCAGCAACGCCACAGACACGTAAGCAGCGCGCTCACATGGCACAGGCAAGGGGACACAAGCGCCCAAGATCAAGGAGAAGTTCAACTGCTGTCATCTGGTAAGTCAATTGGCCTAAAACGGGGTCCCGAAACTGCCGTTTGATCGCTAACCATCACTCCTATGCGACAACCAGGCGACCGGCGACATGCTGCGATCCCAGGTCGCCAAGAAGACCGCCCTCGGCCGGGAAGCCAAGAAGATCATGGATGCGGGCGGTCTGGTCAGCGATGACATCGTCATTGGCATGATCAAGGAGGAGCTGGACAACAACAAGGAATGCAAGGGCGGGTATGTTTTCCGGGCTCCGCTGGCAGAAATGGACCCAGTATCCTCGCTGACACGTGTCTACTCTTAGCTTCATCCTCGACGGCTTCCCCCGCACCGTCCCGCAAGCCGAGGGCCTGGACAAGATGCTGCGCGAGCGCAACCAGGCGCTGCAGCACGCCGTAGAGCTGAAGATCGACGACGAGCTGCTGGTGTCGCGCATCACGGGACGTCTGATCCACCCGGCCAGCGGGCGCAGCTACCACACCACCTTCAACCCGCCGAAGAAGCCCATGACGGACGATATCACGGGCGAGCCGCTGATCCAGCGCAGCGACGACAACGCCGAGGCCCTCAAGAAGCGCCTGGCGACCTACCACAAGCAGACCGCCCCCGTCGTTGACTACTACAAGAAGACGGGTATCTGGAAGGCCGTTGACGCTGCCCAGGAGCCCAACCAGGTCTGGAAGCAACTGCTGGCCATCTTCGACGGCGACAAGGCCAAGGCCGGCACGGCCGGCAGCGGCATCCTCAGCAAGCTCGCGCCTAGCTCGTAGATCGGCGGCGTGGGTACGGACGGGGTCGGGAACGGGTACGGGGTTGAGACAGGAAAGAAGGACAAGTATCCGAAGCCGGGGGAGCTCGACTTGCTGCTGTAGTTCGGCCGCGGTTAATGGGGGATGGCGGGTGTTCTCGCGGAGGTCATGTTCCTCTTGATATGGGACCTTGGGATGAGGGTATCAGATCCGGTTACTCAAAACTTCTATCTCTGTCGTCCGACGCCTTGCGGTCGGTGGACTTCTTGGGGGTTGATGTGAAGGAGTCATGGAAAATCGGCTTATACCCAGCGCGGGTCTCGGGCGAGGTTCTCCGGAGCGACTAGGAAGCTCGCACGATTAGAAGCTTTGTACTTAACTCATTGTAGAAAAAGCCTTACCCCTTAGTACCCTGCGTACATGCAGTGTGAAATGCTTAGATAGCTCCTTGAACCTGGGGCTGAAGAACGTAAACTAAACTCCGCAAATCATAGAGACCGGTATGTCATGACTTAAAGGGGGCTATTCTCGGGACAAACCGCCCTGCTGCTATGTATTCCTAACCGCTCCTGGAATTCTTGCGCAGCATGCTATTCCAAACGACTCCTCTCCAACATTCCCGAACTACATCAAATGCTTAGGCTCACAATAACTATGGCTTTTCCCTGGCCATGTCGCATACCATATACTTGACCGTAAAGATGGGAGGAGCGTATTCAAGCCCAGTAGAACATCAGGGTTGGCACGATTGAACAGCTAAGGTCACCTAGACGGCTGCTATGGCTACCATTATATTCACAACTCTCGACTCAAGGTACGATTCGTGTGAAAGAAGTATCTATTCAAGAGGCATGTAAAGAATTTTGACTGGGCCAAACCCCCAGCCGGGCTCGAAACACCCATGCGCACGTGTGTACAGGTATGGATCAAGTAGAGCAGAGGAGACAAAATCCCCATATTCAAACCCTTCGCCACGCTAGAGGAAAGGGGTATTCTAGATGATGCAAGCCCCGCCTAGCGAACTAAACTATGGAAGGGAGAAGAACCCATAAGTACCCAAGTTTAAGCTACGATATGACACTCAACGGGGTAAGAAAAGGACCACTTAACGGCATGCCATGACCATACAAAATGTGTCCGCACCCACGCTATGCAGGACAGCCACCCGGCCCCGCCGCCCGTTGATGAAAAACGGTGGCCTCTACATTCAAGAAGAAGGAATACACAAGAAGAAGGGCGACTCGCGCAGACGAAGCTGCTACCTAGTTGGCAGCCCTGGAGCTACTACCTCCTTGGTGTAGCTAGCACAGACATATCATTAGCCAAGAGACGTGTAGACATCACACGAAGCAGGGAAAACTCACCATTCACCATCTGACGCTGCTTGTTCAGCCAGCTCCGGGGCGCGTCGTGCCTCCTCTGCAGCACGACATGGTTGCTTTGCAGACGACTGGTGAGGTCGTACCACGCGGTTGTGATCATGGCGTTTTCGCGCTGCAGGTTCCGGATCATCTGCTCATTGGCAGCCTGGGACGAGGTGAGTCAGTCCGAACGCCAGATCTGAAGTTCAAAAGTGTAGAAAATCGGGTATTGAAACGAACCTTCTGAGCCGCGTATGCACCGCCGCTCTCAGCGACTTTGAGCCGTCGTTGTAGGTCGTACTTCTCCTGTTCGGACTTCTCCAGTTGCTAGAAGAGAAAGAGAGTCAGCAAATGCGCGCAAACAGATGGAGGTTTTTTGCACCGCCAGAACAACGCCGTATGATGCAAATAGATTCCTGTCCGGAATCATTACTTTGCTCACCTCTATCTTCTGCCTTAGGGCGGCCTTGAGCTTCTCGATCTTCTCCGCATCCTCCTTTTTGCTCTTGGGCTGCTGCGCTTCTTCAGGCTGCTGCTGGCCTGCCGCCGCCAACGCATCTTCCAGCTTCCGCTGGATCTTGTCCTTCGACACCAGCGTGCCCATGAGCTGCTCCTTCATCTCGTCGAGCTCAAACGCCTTCTGGGTGAGCTGCTTGCGCGTCGCCTCGAGCTCCGTCCGCAGCGAGTCTGAGATGAGCTCGTCCGACGATTTGAGCGCCGCGAGGGCGGCGCTCTCTTCCTGCCCGACGGCGCCGACTGTTATGGCGCACATGTTAACAAAATGCCCTTGATAGATACCCAGTGTACGAGGTTAGAAACGTACGCTCTGTCTTGAGACGCAGCAGCTCACGCTCGCGATCCGCGGCTTCCCGCTCGAGGTCCTGTGTGCGCTTGCGGAGTCTTTCGAGGTCCCTCGCTGTATCGAGCAATTCGCGACGCATGTTGATGAAAGCGGAGTCCCTAAAGTAACCGGGAGTTAGCACGTGAAGATTATTCAGGATCGAGGCGGTCTCGACCGGGGGGGCTAACCCTTCGCCGGTGGCGTTGCTGATCAGAGCGTTGATCTGCTCCTGCACCACCGCGTGCTTCTCCATGGCCTCGATGCACTTGAGGCGGTTGTGTTCCACCCTCTGGCTGGCGCTCTCGAGCTCGCTGCGCAGTCGCTCGTTTTCCGAGGCCACGGCCATGTTGTTACGAAGGAGGTTATTTTCAGCTTTGAGCCGCTGGACTTCCAGGCGTAGGGCAACGGTTGCTGGGTCAGCAGTGGTCTCAAGCTCCTGTTCAAGGCTGAACTTGGTAGTGCTGGCGCCTGGGCTGTCGGAGCCTGGCTGAGGGATATCGCCCAGCTGAAGTTGCTCTTGGAGCTCCCTGATGGTGCTCTCATCGAGCTGGCGTTTCGATTCGAGATACTCGATTCTCCTCTTGAGTTCCTCATTGGCGTCTTGCAGGACATTCTTGGACTGGAGCGTGTAGATGATCTCCTGCTCGTTGGTCGACAGCACCTTGACCTTTTCCTCGATCTCCTTCTGGAGCTTCCTGTTTTGCGCCTTCACCTCGTCGAAATTCTTCAGTTCCTGCTCGAGCTGTAAGATTTGCTCATCCAAGGCCCGGTTTCGCTGCTGGATAACAGTCAAATCTTGGGCTTTCTTCTTATAATTCTCCAATCCCTTGATCAGCTGCTGCTGCTGTTTCGTCTCGTGCTCAAGCACCGTAACCTTGTCCTCGAGGTCTTTCACCCGCTCCGCCTTTGCCCGCAACGTCTCGTTCTCCTTTTCGAGTCTCGTTGCGCGCATGCTTTCCTTCTCAACTAGGTCTTCCAAGCGGTCAATCTCGGCCATCTTCTCGCGGATCTCGTTCCGCAGGTCCCTGATGGCGGTCGTCACATCGGAGCCCCTAGCCCGTTTCAGGGTCGTGAGTTCATCTTGAGCGAGCCTTAGGTCATGCAGCATGGCCTCCCGCGTGTCGAGGAGCTTGTCCAGGCGAGACTGCAGATCGGCATTCTGCTTCTTGAGAACCTCAACCTTGCCCTTCATCTGTTCCAGCTCTTCGGCCATAAGCTCCGGATCTCTGACAGCGTGGATGTCGACATCCATGTCAGCCTTGTCCCCTGCCCATGGCTCCTCTGCTGCCTTCCTCTCCCTGTCCATCTTCAGCTGGGCCTTCTGGTTGAGGATCTTTGCAATCTCGCTCTGGGCTGACTGATCGAGCTCCATGACCTTGGGGACGTATGTCTTGGTGAGGGAGCCCATGCAAGCCGCGGCCACGAAGGCCGTGAGGAACTCGCATAGCGCATTATCGGTTGGGTTCTCGGCAATGGCACGGAATTCGGAGGGTGATGGGGCCAGGAGCGGGTTATCGGTACGGAGGAATCCGGCCAGGCCACGGTAGACTGTCTCGAGGTTTTGCCGGTTGTCGTGGTCGGAGGTGGGGTTCAGGATGAGGGCGGAGGAGTGGAATTCGGGCGCCAGCATCTGCTCGAGGATCTGGCCGAGAATGATGCCGTCCCGGAGGTCCTGCAGCGTCTCGGCCTTACGCCGGGTCTCGAACGAGTTGACCCATCTCAGGAGGGCCACCTGGGCAAGCGGGCCGTACTGCATCATGGCAGGAGTGGTTTGGGGGTGCTAACAGGTCTGGATAGGATCATGAATTCGGCGTCGGTCGTAGAGGTGAGTGGCCGTCCATCGACGTGGGGATCAACAAATACAGTATGTATGTATCTGGGTCCAGCCGTAGCCCATATCTGCAGACGCGCAGCCAGAGGTGCCAATCCAGGGGGAGAATTGGATCTTTCACGCGCGAATGTTAGAGCGAGAAAGAGATGGTTTATTGGTATATTCCATGGCACATTGCTGTAAAGGTCATTGGCGACTGGGGGATCCGTTCTGGGGTACGGTGCATCTGTCAGGGCTCCCGCGTTTCATCATTGTGCTGGTCGCATTTACTGCGGCTGTTCCTATTCAATGTGGAGCACAGGGGCGGTCCCACTCCCTGCAGCAAGACACCGCCGTTCCGTCATGCATGATTCGGAGAGCCGCCTCAACGTTTCTGCGGGCTTTCGCTGGCACGTTTGCAGCTCGAAGCCCAATGCATTCTTACCGCACTAAAATACCCGCATAGGGTACAGCATGATCATCAATGCCAGGAAGGCTCCAGGGCTATGTCTGCTCAGAGAATCCCGCACTTGTGGACATTCGGATGTCCAAAGCGGTTTGTTTCACAACCCCTCCAGGGTGACATCGCCGGCAGCAGCCCCGCCGAGTGAGCCATGACGATTTCAAGCCATACCCCTGAGATAAAGGCGGTACTGTGCAGAAGGGTGAGGATTGTATGGCATCGTCCGGAAACAGGACTGCAGCTGCGTTCACGTCGACACCGCGAGTACTGGCTGTCTTGCGCGGGATTTCATCGGTCTTTGTCTACCGCCCTGGGCGGTCTACCGTGTACTCCGTTGACAAGTTCGAGAACCCGTCGTGGTCTGCTGCTCATCCATTGTCCCATATGTGTTCGCGGAAGTGTCAAAAGCTTACATTGTAAGCTGATGGTGAATATCGAAAACCCAAAATCGAGGTGAATCGAACAAGAACTGTCGGGCGCTAACCTATGTAGTACTCTATGAAACCGTTTGCAGTGATATCCTTCCAGAACGCCAAGCCAACCCGAGTATGTTCCCAACACGCCAGCAGAAGCATCTTCACCAAAACAACTTGTCGCTAGAAAGGCGGCTCATAGCTCGTGATCGCGTAATTCCTTTCCCAGCGGCGTCTCCCAAGTCGATCCCTTCAGAGGGCATGTACTTCCTCGTCCTCCTCGACAAGCACCTGGTACTCCTGGCCCCATGCCGACACCGTATCAATAACTTTCTCCCCGACCTTAGCCGCGAAGCCCCTATTCTTGTTAGCATGTGACACCACGGACCCAGAAACCACCAGTTGCTCGCAAGAGCCGTTGCCGGGAACCTACTTGATGAGAGTATACTCGTGGGTAATCACTCCGCCGGCATCGACAACGGCCTTCTTAGCCTGGTTCACGACCGAGTCCGGAGTCTCAGGTGGGTAGGTGATGAGGACCGACTTATGGACGTCGACGGCGGTGACCCCAGAGAGGAGTGTCAGGGCGGCGAGAAGGAACGAGTACAGTCTCATGGTTGCGCCTTCGTGTGGAATCGTCTGCTGTTAGTTTTGGCTTTGTCACGTAGTGGGATAACCGTCCAAGTGTCTGAAATTGTCCGTTGAGTGGATGTCGAGAAAGGGATGACGCTGTGTTCGACGGTGCTTTTGGTGGTGTGTTGAGTGGAACGGGATGGTTCCAGAATCTGGATTTATGAAGGGGGGTGAGCACTCCCCGTTTGCCAAGTGGTCTGCCGATCTGCCGCGTGCAGCATCAGTCCCGTAACAGGCAGCTAATGTCGGGCATGCCTCGCTTATGTAACCTGCTGGTTTAAGAAGGTCAGAGCTTCCAGGTTGCCTGTTGGCCCAAGCGCCTTACAGCCTTGCGGTTCACTGGCTCCAAGCATGACAACTGCGAACTAACCTTATTGGGTACTGACCTTTAATCTGGTCGAGGCAGCGAACAGTGACGACGGCAGACTGCAAAGCAACACAACGCCGCACACTTCCCCATAACCGACCACTTCACCTCGTGAACCTACAGTCCATACCGACACGCACCTTAACCGTTTCCGCCGTCGCCCTCCGTCATGCCAGCCACAACCGCAGAGACGCTGTCGCTGGTGACGCGCAACGTCTCAGTTGCCCCACTGGTCCTCCTCTCGGTCGTCGACCACTACAACCGCACAGAGGCCTACAAGAGCAAAACCAAGCGGGTTGTGGGCGTACTATTAGGGCAGAACGATGGCAAGAACGTCCGTGTCTCGAACAGCTTCGCAGGTGAGCAGGAGACCTCCTCCCGGTGCTCTGCGATCGCCTGCTGACCCGAATGCAGTTCCCTTTGAGGAGGATGAGAAGGATCCGTCGGTCTGGTTCCTGGACCACAACTACGTCGAATCGATGAACGACATGTTCAAGAAAGTCAATGCGCGCGAGAAGTTAATAGGCTGGTATCACTCGGGCCCCAAGCTGCGGGCATCGGATCTCGAGATCAACGAGCTCTTCAAGCGCTATACGCCCAACCCATTGCTGGTCATCATCGATGTGCAACCGAAGGAGGCGGGCGTTCCGACGGACGCGTACTTCGCTGTCGAGGAGATTAAGGATGTACGTCTCCCGCTGACCAGCCCTGCCCCGCGTGATCTTGCTGACTGGTCGCTACGCAGGATGGAACCACCACATCAAAGACCTTCGTCCACACACCGTCAACCATCGAGGCCGAGGAAGCCGAAGAGATTGGCGTCGAGCATCTTCTGCGCGACATCCGCGACGTAGCAGTCGGCACTCTCTCCACCCGCCTCACCAACCAGCTCCAGTCCTTGCAAGGCCTCCACCTTCGCCTGCGAGACATCGCAGCATACCTGCAGAAAGTCCTTGAAGGGCAACTCCCGGTCAACCATGCCATCCTCGGCAATCTCCAAGATGTATTCAATCTGCTACCGAACCTCTCGACGCCCAAGTCCGGCGCCGGTGCAAATGGCGCCAAGGCCGACACCGAGCTCAACTACGCAATGAGTGTCAAGACCAACGATCAGCTCATGGCAATTTACCTGAGCAGTCTCATCCGCGCAATCACCGCTTTCCACGACCTGATTGAGAACAAGATTCAGAATCGGCAACAGCAGGAGGAAAAGGAGGCGGCTAAGAAGGAGGGGGAGAATGGTGCCAAGGAGGGCGAGAAGAAGGAAGGGAGTCCGGCAGTCAACAGCGATGCTAAAGAAGGCGCCGGGGATAAGGAAAAGGAAGGGTCTAAGGACAAGAAGAAATAGGCTAGACACGGCAGGCACCTGGGGCATGGATATGACCTTATGCGGTTTCGCAGGTTGCTTGAGGTAATCTCTGGGTGTGCTATACTACCACAATGCATTGTTCAGGATGAGTCTGCTGTGATAAAACATGTGCTGACTTCCCCTTGGGCCATCCGTCACCAGTCTTCCGCACCCGTTATCCTCGCCTTTCTGTCACCGAAACTCGTAAATACTCATCGGCAATATTGCCCCCTACACATCGGCAACGATGCCCGCTATCTCCTCTCTCTCAGCCCTACGTTCAATCACATACCTCCCCAACGCAGCACTCCACCTCTCAGCCAGCAGGCAGGCCAGTAGGTGCTTACACACGGGGACCCCCTCCCCAGCTTCAAGCCCATCGAGACTCATCCCACCGAACGACCACTCCGGCTCTGCCTCTGTCTCTGCCCCCATGTCCCCAACCTCTGCCCCAAACTCCAACGGTTCCACCTCCCAGCTTGGCCTTACCGCTTCCCCCTGAACCGCAGCAAACGCAAATGCAGCACAAGTGCAGTGCCATGCTTCCAGCCGGACAACATACCCTTTCTTCCCCGCCGCTGCCATCCCCGAACCAATGTCACCAACTCCCTCCGCCTCGCCAGCGCTCTCTGCCCTCCTCTTTCTCCGCCTCCTTTCGCGCATGCTGGTTTGCGCCGCCGCCGCTGCTGCTGAAGCAGAACCAACGAGATAGAATGCATTCCCTGGCCCGCGCGGGGACCCCTCCGCGGAAGTAGGGACCTGCGCCTGCGCTGAAGCCGATGAGGACGCGTCGTGGCCCTCCCCATGCCCATCCCCAGCTCTGGCTTGGCGGCCAGGAACCCTAGTAGATCCCCCTTTCATTACACCTCCGTCTTTGGAATCCTTGTGGTCGGACATCATCCGACACACAAATCCGCGCTCAAGTAGGTCCAGAGCGGGCAGGACCATCCCCGGGAAAAGCACATGCAGGGTGATGATGAGGTGTCTGTGGAAAGGGGGCACGCGGCGGAGCGGGTTGCTGTTGTTGTGATCGGATTGTACGAGTCTGTGGCTGATTTCGGGACGGCTGTCGGTTTCGGTGACGGGGAGGAGGGGAATGTTGGAGATGGAGTTTATCAGGGAGGTTAGCAGGGCGCGGGAAGTGGGGAGCGGCGGATTTGTTCGATGACTGTAGCTGGTTTGCATTGTCATTAAGGCGGCTGTAATGGGGTTTTGATGATTCTTTTCGGGATGGAAGTGAGTTGATTATGTTTGTCGGATGGAGTGTGCTTAAGAGGGAAGGATGGAGCATCAATGTGAGTTGGAATGGTATGGTTTATCCGCAGGCAGCACCGCGAACACAACATCAGATCAATGCTGCCCATTGTAACATATGTATTCGACAGTGAATTGACATGATCGCTCATGGCTCAGATACAGCTTCAACTTATGACTATGTGATACATGTCTATCAACCACGGCTATACCCATTCTTTGGGGTTCTTCAGCACCTCGACCAACCGAGCTTCCCTGCTCTTCGGCTCCGGCTCGTACATGTACTTCCAGCTCGCCGTCAGGGGCATGCTCATGAGAATACTTTCTACCCTCGCCCCAGGCGTGTTCAACCCGAAGGCCGTGCCCCGGTCGTGCACCAGGTTGAACTCGACGTACTTGCCCCTACGGATCTGCTGCCACTCCTTCTCCTTCTCTGTGAAAGGCATGTCCTTGCGCCTGTTCACGATGGGGATGTAGGTCGGCACGAACGACTTGAGCGCGTCCTGGATGAAGGCGAAGAGGTTTTCTTTATCCGCCACCGACTCGTCAAGGTCGTCAAAGAAGATGCCGCCGATGCCGCGGCACTCGCCGCGATGCTTATTGTAAAAGTACTCGTCGCACCACTTCTTAAACCTGGGGTAGTAATCCTTGCTGTGTTTGTCGCACGCCTCCTTGACTGCTTTGTGGAACTCTATCGCGTCCTCGTCGAAGAGATAGCATGGTGTCAGGTCGCAGCCGCCACCGAACCACCAAGCGCCAGGCGACCCGTCTGGGTTGGCGGTCTCGAAGTATCTGTAGTTCAGGTGCACCGTTGGCGCCATCGGGTTGTGCGGGTGCACGATCAAGCTGAGCCCTGCCGCAAAGAACTCAAGGCTGTCTGGGATGTTCTTCTCGTCGGCGATGTTTTTGTGGTTTGCGCGCATCTTCAAAATGGCCGCCTTCGGCAGGGTGCCGTAGACAACGCTGACACCGACGCCCGCCTTCTCGAAGACTTTGCCCTCTTGTAGCACACAGGTGATGCCGCCGCCGCCCTCCTTGCGCTGCCATTCGTCTACCCGGAACTTCGTGCCGTCCACCTCCTCCAGAGCGCGCACAATGGCCTTTTGCTGCTCCTTGACGAATTTCTCCATGCGCAGACGCATGGGCGAGAGCTCCGACACGCCCTCTTCGGCCTTTAGTTGCTGGTCGCGCTCCGCGAGCGTGTCCATTTTGAGGGGTTCATCGATGGCCTGCGCAGCGACCTGTCAGTGAGCCGATTCTGAACGGCGCCCACGGCAAAGAGCATACCATCTTATATGCTAGCGGCGTGACAACCAAGAGACCGAAGGCAGCCCAGCCCAAATATCTCCTCAGCGGTGCGAAGGCCTGACTAGAGGTTGCAGAATTTGGGAGGCTTGACAACGCCCTCCGAGAGGTCGAATTAGAATTGAACGCCGGCGAGACGCTCAATTGACTGCATGGCCTGCACGGCGCGAGGAGACGAACGACCGGCCTCCGGGAAGCCATCGCGACGGCCTTTATGTGCAGACACTCTGGTGGCGGGCGGGTTACCAAACTGACGGGACCTCGGAGCATCAGACGATTCTAGGCGCAAACATAAGGCCACTTTGCGGATAAGCAACCCACGGACCGGGACACACCGCGGAGATCCAGGCCTACGAGTCTAGGAGATCCGCTCGTTGCGCCGCCTGTCTTGCTCGGCTGATCTGGCTGTCAAAATCGGATGTTCGCGAAATCCAGAGCTTCGGGAATGGAATGGTTAACTAATCAATCGGAACCGGGGACTTGTCGGCGCCAAGTGGGATCCGGCCCGCTCAGTCAGTGCACGCCCAGGTCCAGGTCCCGCGACATCCGCTCACAGCCGGAGGTGGGGAGCCGCAACCTGGAAGCGGGGCGTCCGGGCGACGGCTCCATCTCAACAGCTGCAGGTACACCGCGCATCAAGTCCGTCTAGGGAAAGGAAGGCAAGGGCTGCGATGGAGGAATCATCGCCGCGATACTAATATGTAGAATGACGTGTGTGGGGACCATGTGACTTCGGCTGCCAGAGGATCGATTAGTATGGCGACCAGCGATCCCATGCCTCCTGCTTAGGATGGCTATGTCTAGAATGGACACCTTAGTGTAGGTGTGGTTCTCCATGGAAGGCCTTCATACATGTGGATCGTTGGGTTATAAACGTTGCTGACAGCCTTCGACGACGTCAACTCAAGTGAATTGGGTCCGATCACACCGCGAGATGGAACGCACTGTGGTACCAGCTGAACAAGCATGAGCACCTGCCACGCCCATGTGCACAGCCGATTCACCAAGCTTTGGCACTACGCTAAGCCAAAAGCGGGCAATGCACGTCCCTCCCCATTTAGTCATCGGTCAGCCCCGCCTCCGCCAACAGTGTGCAACCTCAACGCCCCGACGTTTATCAAGGCTGCAGGCAGACGCGAGCTTGCCCGACATCGAACTTCTTCCTTCCAACAAACTCCATCACTCCTCATCTCAGGTACAAAACCTTCCTCGGCTCGGGCCACTGCCGTTTGAACTGCGGTGCCATTCTGCGCTCCGGAACAACGTTGCTGACGTCTCATGCATGTTTCCAGGCATCGCTGAGAGGTAACACCTATCTTGCACCAACATCTCCTAGAGAACCCAACCGCGCATCGTCGCAACCCATCAAAATGCGGAGCAAGTTCAAGGACGAACACCCCTTCGAGAAGCGCAAGGCAGAGGCCGAGCGCATTCGTCAGAAGTACTCCGATCGCATTCCGGTAAGTCGTCGTCAGTCCAGTAGGCGGTGAAGCAGCTCCTGGATTCTGCGTGGTGAACCCCGCCGGAGTCCGTTTGCTTCCCTACCGGCCTTACAACCACCACCCAGCATATCGCTAACTCGCTCCCCATCTAGGTAATTTGCGAAAAGGTCGAGAAGAGCGATATCGCTACGATCGACAAGAAAAAGTACTTGGTACCAGCAGACCTCACGGTCGGGCAGTTTGTCTACGTCATTCGGAAACGCATTAAGCTCTCTCCGGAGAAGGCCATCTTCATTTTTGTCGACGAGGTCTTGCCGCCAACTGCTGCGCTCATGAGCAGCATCTACGAAGAGCATAAGGACGAGGACGGGTGAGTCCGCCGGAGTCCGCCGATCACCCGGCTTACAGCCTGCAGCGTGAAGCTAATCTTACCCTTGGCCCACAGGTTCCTCTACATCACCTACTCGGGCGAGAACACGTTCGGCAATTTCGAGACCGACTAGATGACTCAACCGACTCTTCCTCCTGGGTGACTTTCTTGGAGACGATCATCGTCCTGCTTTTCGTAGTTGCTATCATGGCGTTTCGGTTATTGGGATTGGTATTCACAGGGACTACGCACCGCTGGGAAGAGGATGGACTGGGTGTGTATCATGGTCTGCATTTCTACTTGGCTCTTCCGGTAGTTACCTTTCAGCTTTGGGGAGGATAAGCGACCGGGAAACGGGGAGGCATCTGCAGCTGTACCATGTGAGTTTCTAGCAGCTCCAGAAACCACGGGGTAGGCAGAGAAAGACTCCATCCCGGACCGGCTTGCTAGATCACGTTTCCCTAAAGAGCATTCTTTTCAGGGGCTACACTGGGCAAGAATTTACTATCTTTCATTGATGTTGTCCTGGACCGCCTGATTCTCCCTATCTCCCGGCTGGACAAAACGTCGAGCGACCCCGGGAGCCACCATCCCCACAACGCCCGGCTTGGCTGCCTTGTCCCGGGCCGAGGGTGGATCAAGTCCCGGACTTGGCACTGCTCTGTGGACAGGGACTAGCCGACCAAGCAAGCCTCATTGATCATGTGAAGTGTAGACATTCTTTCGTCGTTACCAGCCACCAGCATAAACGTCGTCAAGACTAGGGTAACTGCGTTGCAAGGATCAAAGATAGGTCACATTAAGGTCCAGAGACTTGCTAGTGAGAATGGCCCTCCCCCATCGACCAAGCTCGTAGCGGTCCCTTAAAGCATAAGGTCACCCAGTCAAGCAGTGATGCTGAGTAGGACAGGTAGAGTTCCTCCATCCGAACTCACACCGACCATGTAGGTTCCCAGTCCCAGCATCTCGCACGCACTATTGTATACCTAGGTCTGTACTCCGTGTAGTAGGGGCCTATCAGTCAGTAGCCTGGCTCCCTTTCGAAGTCCCTGGGGACCTAGGTAGTGAACTGGGTCATAATCTCTTCTCAAAGGCCCAGACCTGAGGGACACCAGTCGAATGCGTTAGACATCTCTTCAGTAACCATTTCAATCACAAACAGAAAAACGACCCCGGATACACAACAAGACGCTTCAAATTCGATGCCTCTAACGCCTCAGATGGCTAGTAATGCCAACTGCCTACGTGCTCATGATAAAACGAGGTAAGATAAGCCAAAACCTGAAGAAAACATGACCAAAAGCGAAACCTCAAAACTACTTTTACACATCGTAGCGCCACACAAACCAAACCACGGCCTGCTTCCCTTTCTTCCTTCTGCTGAATGACGATGATGATGGTGAACTAAGTATAGGACCCCCTACCTTCCCCTCGCCCGGACCACCCTTCCTCCTCATCCTTTTTCACACCTCCCGCTCCGCCAACTAGGTGCCTAGGTAGGTATTACTACAACCCTGTCCGTCCATTGCATCATCATTAACCCATTCTCCATAAGGCGTGGGAATGGTTTTGCTGTCGTGTTCGCGCCTCGCTCCCCCGACCGTCGACATCCACCAAAGACTGTACACAACGCCAAGGAAAAGGAGGGCCGTAGCCCCCCAAGTCAACGCAAAGGAGATTGAGCCCCTTGATCCCCATCCTCGGGCCTCTGTAGACTTCTGTTCGAGGACTGGCGACAGGGGTTCCATCTGCCTCCTTGAGGAGGCAGCCCGAGTAGGAGAGGAGCCGACCAGATCAGCCCTCGTTCCAGGCAAGGGCGAAGGGGATTCCTGGTTGCCTGACATGCTACTCAAGGGAGGATTGACAAAGCCAGCCAACACGCAGAATCACACGGACGAGACGGCGACCGAAAGAACAAGAGGACTGGGGCATATAGAAAATAGAAGTCCCAAGTTCGCCCACTTCAAACACACGTCTGCGACATTGGAGACAGTGAGCATCTGTGCGTGACACGGGACAATGATGGGGTATATGCTGGGTCCAATTCCAGAACGGATGCTCCGCCGGTCTCCAGAAACAGAACCAGGAAACAGTATAAACAAGACAGCCGAGTCACAAATGCAGATGACAGAAAAAAGGCTGGTTTTATCCTTGCTCCCCCGAAACACTGACGCCAGGAAGCTTTCCAGCCAGAAACCAGCAAGCCGTATTAGAATCCCCGAAATCCCTACGCCGAGACATAATGGTAAAGAGGCAAAACGCCCCCAACGCCCAATGGGTGCAAGCTGGTGTATAGGGAAGGGCGGGATGCGAACGCGTCAGAGTTTCCCGGGAATGTCCCAAGCGTTTGAGTGCGTAACGACTTCTTTGGGACCCGGTCCTATATCGCTTGCTGGTCGTCTTTGGCGCACCATGACCCCAAAGGTCGCCGGCGCTACAGTAGGCCAGACACGGATAGAGCGGAACGCTGGGGCCTCCGGAAAGGAGCCTTCAGCTCACGAGATGAAACTCGCATCTGGGAGGTCCCTATATCCCCGGATTGTTTCCTGTCTTGTGCCGCTTCTGCATTCGAGGTGTCGGGGGCTGCTTCCCCTTGATCTGCACTCCGTTTAACTGCGGGGTCCCCATGGCCGCCGGCGTTGGGGCTGACGTGGGCGCATCCTCCTCGTTCTTAACCGCCGAAGGCCTCCTCCTCTTGTTGCTGTTTTGGGCGGGTGAAGTATTGGCGCTCGGCCCGCTCGAGCTGGTCCCCTGCTGGCTAGGCTGGAGTTGCATCATTGGCGCAGCCATCTGTCCGGGAATCGGACTGCCGCCGATACGGGGAGACCCCGGGAGCATGGAGTTTGCCATGGCGGGGCTGGCGCCCATCTGGAACTGGCCAAATCCAGGGGTCCTAGGCCCGCCCTGGGCAATCGGCTGGCCGTTCATGCCTTGAGATGCAGAGGCATTAATTTGGCTGACATACTGATCCAGGGCAGCGTAAGGAGCCAGCCCAGGATGCGCGTGGTAGTATCCAAACAGCGGATTCATCTGGTTCATAATCTCGACCATCTGTAACGGGTCAGTTGGATATGGGAAGGGCAACAGCGAAGGGGGCGAGGGTACCTCAAGAAATTGATAGACGGCCTCTGTGATTCCCATACCGCTCTTTACAACGGAATGTGGAAGCTCGAGATCAGGGGGAGCGCCAGCCGGGACCTTAGCTGGCCTCGGTTTCCCCTTTTTGGTGAGTTCCGGAGACTGTTTGGGGTCTTGTTGGTTAAGACTGTGCCATTCCTTAACCCAATTGTGCGCCGGTCGGGCGGCCTGAATTACGAGCCGTCTAGAGATGTATTCCTCGTGTGCCGTGGTTTGGAATTCGAAGAGATCAAATCTCGACTCACTGTCAAACTGGACACGGAGGATGCCGGCCGCCACAAGCTGTTTCACAGCGTCAATATCTTATCCCTAAACAGGTGCCAGAAGCATAACTCACATGTGAACCACCCTCGAACCAGTAGACGAGGCTCGCCTTGTTGTTCTCAATGAGGTGGCAGTCATTAGGCAATGGCCGCTCTGTTGTCCCCTTGTCCAGAACCAACTGCATATGCTTCACGCCGCTTTCAAAATGTATGTGGAAGTACCGGGCGAGCGCGGGATATGCAATCTCATACTGCTTCTCCTGAGCCTGATCTTCGCCATCCCGTATGAGGATTGTATGGCGAAATATGCCCTTTTGTGAGAAGAAGTGTTGCACAAACTTGATCCAGTACTCCAGATCATCCCTACCCTTCGATCCCTGCAGTACGGCGGAGTCAGCTCCTGATTAGCATCCGCCTGGTGGGGGAGGGCCAACTTACCGGAAACCCGCTCAGCTGCTCGCAGAATTGCAACAGTTTGAGCTGATGCATGCCCTTCAAGGCCATTTGGTCACGCCTTTGTTGCATCAGGCCCGCTAGATTTGCGGCGTGTTGCTGTTGCGCTTGCTGCGCTTGCTGTTGCGCTTGCTGCTGCTGCGCCTGCTGTACTTGAGCAATCATCTGGGCCTGCTGCTGTGCTTGTGTCACTTGCGGTGTCTGGGGTGGCGCCTGAGGCTGCTGCTGCGGGTTGGGCTGTGGCGTATGACCCTGCGTAGCGCCCGGAGTCGGCGCTGGCCCGTTGGCCCCAGGTCCACCTTGTCCGGGTGGCGGAGGCTGCTGCTGCTGCTGCTGGCCCGGTGGTGGTTGAGGGGGTTGCGATTGCCCTTGCTGAGACTGCCCTGGCGCTTGCTGCTGGGCTTGAGCAGCTTGCGCTGCCTGCTGTTGGGCCTGGGCCTGAGCCTGGGCTTGTTGAGCTTGCTGGGCCTGAATTGCAGCCAGTTGCGCTTGTTGAATTTGATTTACGTGCTGGGGGTTCATCGGGTGCTGGTTCGGATTACCCCCTTGCTGGCTCATCTGTATTTGCTGCTGTTGGAGGGCAAGCTGGTGGGCCATCATATTCGGCTACGGATACCGGTCAGCACAAAGTTCAGAAGCAAAACATACGCACCTTGCCGCCAATCAAGAGTTTTAAGGCGGGTGAAGTTGTCTTACATTCATAGGTTGGCCCTGTTGTTGTTGAGCTAATTGAGCTTGCTGGAGGTGAAGGGGGGAAGCTACCGGCATCCTTCTAAGTGCTGCCATCTGAGCAGCTTGGGCCGGGTTCATCTGGCCAAGGGGGATACCCATGCCCGCCGTGTTCATGGTCCCAAATGCCCCATGGGTCATCAGCGCCTGTCTCGCATGCTGCTGTTGCTGCAACATCTGGAGCCGGTGTTGTTGCATTTGTTGTTGCAATGCCGGATTGTTTGCAGCATCTAAGGAAGCGGTTAGCACTGCCGTACAGAGCACTGCGCAGCAATTGGGAACGCGGTACATACACATTTGATTAATTTGAGGATGATGAAACATCTGAGCCTGTGCCGGATTCAGATGCTGCATAGCGTGGGCGTTCGGATTTCCCGCCCCCGGCGGCATGCCTCCCATGAGGGCGGCAGCATTGATCTGAGGACCCGGACCGGATACTCCCATGTGTCCGACGAGCTGGTGAGGGATGCCACCCGGTGTTGCGCCGGGCTGACTCGGGTTATGGGCCATAGCCGGAGCCATAGGATGGCCCGGCGGAGCACCTGGGTGCTGCTGCATCCCGCCGGGATGCGGCGAAAAGCCTGGTGGAATACTCGCCATCATCTCCAAAACTGCCGATTATCCACAGAG
This sequence comes from Achaetomium macrosporum, assembly GCA_033296875.1. Classification (NCBI taxonomy): domain Eukaryota; kingdom Fungi; phylum Ascomycota; class Sordariomycetes; order Sordariales; family Chaetomiaceae; genus Achaetomium; species Achaetomium macrosporum. Next base: position 127,621 of record MU860044.1, on the reverse strand, counting down.
TGGATACCGACCCGAAGTCCTCCAGGTTATCGCATGCGAAGCTGACCGCGGGGCCGAAGGCGCTGTGGAAGATGAGTTGCTCGTCGGGATCCGAAGTGTATGCGCGAGCCGTTGCGCGGCCGGCAAGGAGTGTGCTTCCGCCACAGGAGGAGCTGAGAGAGCGATTGCGACTGTAGCGTGGATTGTCGGCCGGTGTCGCGATGGTGCTGAGATAACCCGGTCGCGGGTGGCGCGAGAACCCCGTAACCACAGCTTCGTGGCGTGACGGCTGCAAATGGAAGTCCCGGAAATCGAGCGGCGGCAGGCAATGCAAGGAGCGCTGCGCGATATGGTTCCGCTGTCGTGCAGCTTAGGACTGTGTTGGGCGGACGTTGGGGTGACGCCGTTAGTTGCGGCAACGACGTGTCGCGGTGCGAGGTGGATTGTGGAGTTTGAAGACGGGGGGGTTGGCAAGATTAAGGTGGGAACCCGGAACCCAAGGGGTGGTTGCCCGATTGAAAACTTCCGCCCGCAACCAAACTAACGAAAGGCAGCTGCGGTGCGCCGGGTCTCCGCAACTTTCAGCGGAGGATAAATCGAATGTGAGCTTGAGAATTATTAGGTCCGCTTCCGAGGTTCCTTCTAGGTTGTCATCACACAGACATATGTCGGTGTCGCAGAACGAGGGATCAGGGGACCGATGGTGAAGCATGGAAGGGCGCAATGGAGGGAGGGTGCGAAGCGTGGAAGGGTCCAGGTCAGGTCAAGTCAAGCAGATCGAGGGGTCAGATGGAAAGCTTTCTGTGGCAGTTGCACAGGCCTCTGTTGCCAGTGTCATCAAGGTAGCGCCGCAAAAAAACTGGAGCGACCCGGAGCTTATCTGAATCTCCAGCGATTTATCATACGCCGAGTTCTTAGGTGCACTACTGGGCAGCCAATGTTAATTCCTAAGGATGGGGCTCTGGCAGACGGTGTAAAAGCAGATACACTAAGTATCTACCTTGTAGGTATTTCTTGTTGAAGTTATCTCGGAGCTGCCCTACACAGTACTGCCCGTATTGTATCTGGAGGAATGCTTGATCGGATTTTCCAGGGGTGTACTAGCATCTTACTAGGTATTCTCCCAAGGTGCCCAGTGCCCACAGACTGTGGGCTGAATGGAGCCTCACGTGCTTTACCACGTGGTAAAGTCTTCAAATTTTCTTATCGTTATCTGCTTGACGAAGAAAGTATTTTAGCAACTGATGCAGACTTCAAGAATCCCAATCCTCCTCTTCCATTCCTCACGCAAACATTTTTCAACCCCGACTTGCTTGCCCGGCGAGCATACCGCGCCTATGTCCAGTCGACTTGGTGTCAATGGCGATGTCCTTCATATTGCGCATGCTTTTTCTATCTGACGCGCGGGCGAATCGGGGTTGGATCGGTTTGTGGAAGGCATCAGCAGTCGTGAGAGCTTGAGCTGCTGCAAAACAACACATTCTGCAAGGCAGAAGGTAAGCTCCCTATTCTCCTTTCTTCCGTTTCCCTTTACATATGACGCTCCCCCGCCGCTGGATGATGACAACATTCGAAATGTCTTCTTTTCCCACCTGAATCGACCATGAACGAAAGTCAGTCTGTCTCGGGCTTCCCTCCTACGGGAGCGGGCCTGTTACTTGCCAGTATATTTGTCTGACAATGGCGGAACATCGTTTCTCGATGTTTGGTCGGTGGAGCTCATGATCTATCTTGTCTCCATCTCCACCATCAAGTTGGTCAAAGCCAGTCGCTGACCCAGCAACAGCAGAATCTTCGAGAGCAGGTCCAACGGAAAGATAAATTCTGGCCCTTTCCCACCTACCGGCTTCCAGTGTTTTTGAACCTTTGCATGCATCCTCACCCAACAGCGAACGACACTTGTAACAAGCAGCGTAAGGTCAGTCTACACAATTCTCTTTCCCTCCCCCACCCCCCGACTCTGCATGATGAAAGTTTTTCCCTACATTCGCAGTTTCCACTCGAGTCCCACCAGAGCCTTTCTCGGGACGGATGAGGGGCAATTCTTCCTTGGATGTCTGATCGCAGAGTTAATCTCTTCTCTCATTTTGAGTGTTGAGTGCAAGAAACCAGTTGCTAACATGCTGGTCTAGGTAACCGTTCTGTCTAGTATTGCCTCTACGTAGCTTTACGTTCAAATTATGTAGAATAATACAATATGGTAATACAGAGTGTTGAACATCTGTCCCACCTGTCACTCACAGCCCCTCGAACACCTTCGTCCCCTTTACACGTGGTGTGAGCATCTGTCGTGGTCTTTGCGGCTACCTATCTCTTGGGCATGACCGCTCTGTCGAGGCTTATCTACAAGTACGAATGCACCCACGGCACAGACGAGCGGAGTCAGCAGTCAGTGTTGGGTGCTCGATATAGGTAGGTAATGTAGCTGCAGATCTGTGTCATGCACTCAACTCCTCTGAGTAGTTCCATGGAAAAGAACTCCGTCTGTCATCGATGACACCTTCAGAATCAGGACGTCTTTCGCATTCCCTACCTAGGTTCCGTAGATCCCTGCAACCCTTCCTTAACCTCAGCCCAGCTCAGCCCTCCTTGCCTTGCCTTGCCTTGCCTTGCGTATTGATGGCCTACCCGATCTCTACTCCAAACCCCAAACCCGCAAACGCCCTCTGTATGGTATGTAGTTGCCTATCCCAACGTTTCCAAAACCATGTCTGTCCGCTAAAGTATCAAACCACACAACACCTTTCCTCACATTCCATTCCAGACTCCCACCAGCACATAGACATGCACACATGCGCTCACCCGCACACTACCCAGCACTTGTTGACAGCCCCAAACCAACCGTATGTTGCTGCTGCGGCGCACCAGTTCCAGTCCCCGTCCCAGTCACTGCTCCGCGCTTCACCCTCCCACCAACCATGCCCCTTCTATTTCGCCCCGTCCTGCCCCGCCCCAACCAGTTAAGCTTGAGCAGCTTGTTCAGCTCCTCCACCTTCTTGTTGCCGTCCTCCTCATCCTGGCCCCCCGCAACAGGCGCCACGCCCACCGATGCCAGCACACTCATGCACTGGAGCATGCGGCCGACCATCTCGGTGACCTGCTTCGAGTCTTCGACGTTCTGATCACGGACGCTGCCACCGCCGCCGCCGCCAAAATTCATAGCGTTGTTGGTGGGGACGCCGCCGCCGAGAGCGTGTAAGCTGCTCGGAGTAAAGGGACGCATCGGGTGTGCGGCGCTATCGCTGCCGAAACTGACGTTGCTGATGGCGCGGCTGCGGTTGCCGCTTCCCGAGCTGTCGCCGAGCAGGGTGCTGCCGGTACTGTTGTAGCTGGCTATGGACGGGTCGAGGGAGGCGGCTGTGCCTGGGCGGTAGCCGAGGGCGCTGGGGAGGCTTGTGGAGCCGTGGAAGTCGGAAGGGGAGGCGGAAAGTTGTTGGTTGAGGCTCTGGGCCTGGTTGTGGTAGCCTGGGGATGGAATAGGGAGGGGCGGGGAGGCGAGGGCCATCGACGCCAGAGACTGCGGAAGGAATTCGAGGGAGAGGCGAGAGAACATCCCTTTGAGGATATCGTAGCGCGGGAGGATGACAATGTCGCGGAAAGCGAGGAGGACGAACCGGCGTACTTCGAGCACTGACGAGGCCGGGGAGACGCTGACGCTTTGGCTGCGGCCGGCCTTCTGAGTAGCGGATGAATCGGCTTTTGAGGCAGCTGACGGGGTAGCTGATGGGGTAGCCGACGGGATGCCGCCCCAGAAATCGCGTGCTTGTTCGGGCGACATCAGGGGCCCGTGGCCCGAGAACTCCTGGTCTAGCGGCAGAAATACGGCCTGCATATATGGTAGAATGCCCGTAAAGGTAAAGATCCACAGCTCGACTAGCGAAGGGATCAACTTGTCTTCAGGCGTTTTGCGCAGGGTTTGGTCCAGGCTGGAGAAACCCGTGGTCAATAGCTCTCTCAGATCATCCACGATGATGTTTGGACTGCGGCGAGCCATGCAATACTGGATGTGCATCGTGACCACGCGGTTAAGGTCCTCGACGGGGAGCCGGAGATCTTCAGCCTCGAAAACGACAAGCAACTTGGCCTTCAGGAATGGCCATGCATCATCATGTGTCATGTTATTCAGGCCATACTTGTGGCTGTCGAACGGCTCGTAGAGATAAAGCGTGGCGGCGGCCGTTGCGGAACCCGAAGCAACGCTGCTCGCACCTGGCCACTCGCTCCCGACGGCGGAACTCGAGGTATCGTCAAGCGACTTCTCCTCTTTCCTCTTCTCTCGTAAAACCCGCCCTCCATGACGCAGATCCAAGGCTGACTTGAAGCTGGTGCTGTGCGTACCCGGGCTCTGCGGCAGGTTAAAGCTATACAGACTGCTAGGAGCACTCGGATCCGTTGGCCGAGAGTTACTCATCGCAGACGAGAGGGGCAGGTGGTAGTCATCCTTGAGCTTCTGCTTCTGGCGTGACAAGAAGTGATGCTTCTTCTCCTTCTCTTTGCTCTCCTTCTCGGGCTGCATGTCCGCCGGCCGAATTGTTGCAGCGGACGTGTTCGGCAGACTGTAAAAGGACTGAGACATAGAGTCGAGACTGGTTGTGCTGAAGTTGGCCCGTTGTAGGTTGGCGAATGGGTGCGAGACCTTCCCAGGACTGGGCAACGGTTTGTCTTTTGTCTCGCTTTTACCACCAATCTTCACTTGACGAGCGAAGAGCTTCACCTTCGACTTCTCCTGCTTGAGCGGCTTCTCGGAGGCTGGAGGTGGAGGCGGGGGCATTGATTGCGCGGGCATCGCGGGAGACGTCTGTCCTGATCTCGGAAAGACCATATTGGCGGCGGCGGTCGCCGCAAGAGTGTGGTTGCCAGGAAGCCCATTGTGGTAATTCTGCCCCCCAAACGCGCTATCTCGGGGCACGCTCGCCTCGGTAAGGCTCAGCATCGGGGGGTTCATTGGTCCACCACTTCCGCGCCTAGCTGTTTGCCCCTGGTCCTCTTGCCCATGAGGCGGCACCGTCTGCGATCGATGCCGAGCATGCTGTTGCTGGACTTGTTGCGCCTGCTGCTGCTGACTCTGGTGCTGCATCACCGCCGCCTGTGCAGCGATCTGGCTAGCGGACATCTCTCTGGTGGGTGCCGGAGTGCTTCTTGGGGAGGGCTGCGCCAGGCCAACCTGCGACAGGTTTGACGTGCTTGTCGACGGCAGGGTGGGCTCGAACAAGCCGGCGTTCTGTGAGTGCTTGCGACTATGGGTGAACCGTCCCCCGAAGGTTGGCGTGACGGGGGACGAAGTTGCTGGCGGAAGCGTCAAAGGAGACGGCGCGTTGCGCGGAAGACCGTCGCTGGGCGAATGTGCGCCTGCGACTGACCGGGCGGGGGGGACGGCGGTGGACAGCGTGGGTCGCGAGAAGTTTTGGAGGCTGGTCGTGCTGCTGTTATTTCCCGACATGAAGCTGGTGTAGATGGGCGTTGGGGACGGCGCCTGTCCCTGTTGGCCGCGTGTCTTCACAACATTCAGGGGCGCTGGTTCGTCGCTCGACAGCGAATCCTGCCGGCTCGGTCTCGATCGTGAAAGGTCGGTCGCGCTTGCTGAATTGCCGGCTGACAGGGGCGAGAAGCTCCCCGGCGCCCTCGGCGTGGGTCTTGCTGGCTGCATGGGGTAAGGATTTCGCTGGAACGGTGAAGCGATCTGTTACATCTTGGCTGGACGGTCCCCCGGCGAGTGCGGCAAGCCTGGACCTACTCAGCAGACATGCTGCGGATGGATATTCGGGGTTAGAAAAGGGAAGCGATTGCGCTTGGCCAGAATCCAGGGCAGTTGGGTGATTTAGGAGGTTGCGGGACAAGAAATAAGGCTGGCTGAATGCCTTTCAGCAGGGCAACCGGGCAATCGGTGCTAACGGACCCCTGCTGCATGGAGATGCAGTGACGAAGCCAAGGAAGCGGAGAGGGGCAGACACCCGACCGAGTCGGAAGCCCCGCAGTGCGCCCAAATTCTCGGCGGGGCACTCAACGCCCGCAGGATACCAGACCTGACTCCCATAAAGCTCAACTCGATTCCTCGCTCTCCCGCGCCGCTTTACCCCAAAGATACTAGGAGGGCAGCTAGGTACATACCTACCTCCCTAGACAGCTTCTCGACCACCTAAGAACACCAACATCCACACGAAACCCAACCCAGCATGGCCTCCTCGCAACCACAACCAACGCTCTCAGCAAACTACACCTCAACCAGAAACGCCCCCTTCACCATCTCCCGCCCCCTGGCAGCGCCCCCAGATAGCACGACTGTGCAAAGCAAGAGCAAATACCTCGCCGAGCTCCGACAGTCCGTCAATGCACTGCAAGACCAAATCAACCGGGAGCTGACGGCCCGAATGGAGGAAGACAAGGCGCGGGAGTCGAGCGCCACAACGACGAACGGGGCCAAGAAGATTCTCGATGACGAGAAGGAGGAGGAGAACTACGGCGAGGAGGTGCAGGACGAAGAGCAGGAATAACCTTTGGAGCAGTAATGCTGTCTCAGTCAAGACAAAATGGCATGATCGAAGTGGAACCCTGAAGCCAACTAGAGCCGGCAAAGTCGCTCGCAATACAGACTGCCCGATCAACCCACCACACAATACCAGAGGCGCCAGAGATATACCTAACCTGCCCGACCTATACCTCCATATCCGGCATATTCCCCCCAATTATCCGCCTACTCTCCCCCAAGAACCAGCCCCAAACCCCGCCGACCCTGATTTCATGCTCGCAGTCCTGCTCTCACCAGGCGACAACGACCTCGACCCGGGACGAATCCCAGCACCAACAGCCGACCTACCCAAGCACCCGTAATGCACAACCGCATTATCCGGCAGCACGGCGACAACACTGCCGCCAATCCGCTTATAGCACACCCCGCACAGCTTCTCCTCCTCGATCACGACCCGCCTATTCCTCCCGCCCTGTCCGCCGGGAGTACCATCTCCGAGGTAGAGCAGCGACTGGCTCGCGAAGAGCGCCGTCTTCCTCAGGCCCGCCAGCACGCGGGTCTCGTTCACCGCGCTATTGGCGCTGCGCATGCGGCCGCGGAAGTAGGACTCTAGCTGGGCCACGGGGAGGGAGTCCGGGACGAGGGAGAGGGTTGAGGCCGCGGGGAGGCGGGAGCCGTGTTTTGAGAGGAGGTCGAGGGCTGGCTCTAGTTGCGGGGTGTATTCTGGCGGCGGGGTCAGGTAGAGGGAGAGGAGCGTGTGGTAGATGGAGGGTCTTTCGGTGCTAGTTGGTTGCGCTTCGTCTTGGGTGGTAGATGTGGTGATGCGATCGGTTGTGTGGGACTGGGCGTCTTGAGTTTTGTGGATACGATTGCAGTAACTAAGGGCAAAGTTAGTTAGGGGAATGTAAATGGGCGAGCGTAAAGGGGGTGTTGTCCGGGAACATACTCTTCGGCTTTCGCATAGTCTCTCATTTTGAAGACATAAATCATCAGCGCCTGCCTGTGTTGGCCCATGTTGCTGAGCACAACGGCTTGTGCTTCATAAAAGCGCGGGTCTGCTTAAGTCGTCAGTCGGAATCCATGCACAGCGGAACTAGACCGTAGACTCACCATCTCTGGGAATCAGACCCCGCGCCTTGCCGAGGCTGTACTGCTTGCTCTCCCTGAAGAAGCGCACGAGCCGCTCCATGAGAGCATCCCATTCCTCTCCCTTCTCCTTCTCCATCAGCTGCCTGATGAACAACTCGACCAACCGATTGTGGAAGTCGGGCGTCAAGTCATTCAGCTCGTTGATGATATGCTCCAAATACCGAATTTCCAGCCCAATGTCGATTCCGTGAAGAAAGGCGATGACCTCTTCCCTCGGCAACGTCTCGGCATTCTCCGAGTCCGCAAGAAACACCTCCATTCCGAGATCGGGATCCTTCCTCAGCGTCCATTCTGAGAACTCGAGAATGACGTCGATCATTTCGGGTGGCAAACCCTGCAGATACATGACTGTCCTCTGCGGACCATGCAAGGTCGGCGCCGCCTCGTCGGGCTCATCTGGCGAGCCGAACTTGCGCAGCAGACTAAGCGCCTCGCGATGGAGCTTCTTGCCGTAGAAGAAGTCGACCAGCTCGTTAAAGCGGTTGTGCTCGACCAGCCGCTCATTGACTACCTCAGGGTCGCAAAAGTTGGGAATCCGAAAAAGGGAGCTTGCCAGCGTTGGGCGTGAGTACATGAAAGCGCGGAAGAGGGTGGTATCAACGAGCTTGAAGGTGTTCTGCAGTTCTCTTTCGAGCTGCTCGTCGCTTTCATCCGGTGAAGACAGCATCAGACTCTTGAACGCATCTTCGACAGAGCCGCTCTGTGATTTGCGCGGCTTCAGCTTGCCTGTGGCTGGGTCGATGACGCGTTGGAGCCGTGCTCTGGCCCCGGCGAGGTAGCTGTTCAGTTCCAGGACAGAAGCCATCAGGTCCTTTTCCCGCTGGCTTTGTTCATCCTGGGCTTTTGCCTTGATGCTGGCTGCATCGTCGTCGGAACCCCGCTTGGACGAGGCAAGGGACGCAGTCTCGGGGTTGTGTTTCCGGTTGCCGCCCATGAGATACTTGGCAAACCCTCCGGCCCTGACAGGAGAGGCAACGTCAGCGCCATCTTGCTTTGCCTCCTGCTCCCCGCTCGCCTTCCCGTCGGAGCTCTCCTGCTCCGATTCATCCTGCCTTTCTTCCTCGACCCCTGATAGATCGCCGGCGATGATTTTGGGGAAGAGCTTCAGCACCCTTTCCGGCGGGGCGTTGACTTCGTCCTCATTGAACAGGTCCATCGACTCGCGGTACTTCTTTTGGCGAAATAGGGCCTCCGCCTTTTGCATCTTGATCTCACGCAATGTTTCTGTCTTGTTCTTCAGCAAAGCATCTTCGAGCATACCCAAGACACTGATTGCCTCATCAAGCCTACCACCACTGACTAGCTCTTCAATCTGGGAGTCATAGTTTGTGGCGTCCATCTTCCAGACCACCCTGTCGCTCACGACATGGAATCCCTTCCCAGCGTGCGCCAGACTGCCGGTGGGAGGCGGGACATGCAGCGATGCGGCCCCAGGAAGGCTAATAGTCTGTAACAAACTGAGTGTGTCGGGGTTCCGGACCTCTAGACCCCCCTTCGCTGGAGGCTGCAGCGCTAGTATGTAAGGGTAGCTGTACCCGATCTCCTCGGGTGCTGCCTGCCAGGGGATTTGACGCTTTTCCATAGCCTTTCCCTGGTCATTGATAAACAAGGTGTTGGTATCTTTGGCGAGCAACAGCTCCCCATCAGCGAGCTTTGCTGAAAGCGGCTTTGGCATGTAGCTGCCGAGACCCATGTACCCCATCCCCGCAGCGCTGACGGCTCCGAAGCGCCCTTGCCCACCTGCCGCACCACCGATGGCGACGGGCCAGACAATATCATCGATATTGCCAGTCTCGATATCAACCATGACATAGCCGCTGTTCATGCCACAGACAACCTTCGTTGCATTCGCCCAGGTAATGGACCGGATCGACTCGGCAAGGACAATCTCGGTGACATCCGGAGACAGCTCACTCTCATGCCACGACCAGAGAAGGAGGCGCCGCTTAACGGACACAGCTAGCCTGGAGATAATCTCGGGAATGCCCGTGGCCGGGTCCTTGACAATGTTGCTGCTCACGGCGAAAGTGGAGGCATTCTTGGTGCGGGCGAGAGGTGCTTCGATGGGCTCAAAGGTCTGCAGGTCGTGCAGAGACACGGCATAGTTGGAGAGGGATACGAGGGTGTTGGCTTCTTTAATTCTGGCGAGCTGCTCGATAGCACGTGTCGAGAATTTCTCCACCTCTCGGAGGAGGTCTGTCGATTTGGCTACCTGTGGTTTTGGCGCTGTCTGGCCATTCTGGGAGGTTGGCGCCGCAGAGCTCGCGTCCTCGGTATCGGGCTGAGCGGAGGAGATGCCGTTGCCGGCCGCCGCGTCGGGCGGAGCAGGAGGGTCGTTGACTCGATAGATGCGCAAGGAGCCAGTGTTGAGGCCAACGAGAACACGGTCGCCTGAACGTACTAGTCAGCCAAGGCTCATATGATCGCCGCACAGAGAAAATGTTTACCATAGGCCAGGATGGACTCGATCTTGGACTTGTCCCGTTGCTTGAGCTCGATGATGGGTCGAGCTGTGAATGCGGAGAGCATGGCGGTCGCCAGCTCGTCGGGTTTCGTGCGCTCAGCGCGGTCGTTGGGACATGAGGTATGGATTGTGAACCGTGAACTTGCAAGTCCGTCGACGGGAGACTGCACGGTGTCTACGGAGTATGTCGGACGAAGCTTGGAGGTTGTTATTCAGGGTGGGCGCCTGCCTAGCTTGGCGCATCTGCGCATGACGGCATTGGCGTCGAAGTCCAACTGACTGAGGGCCAGTGCGGTGCAGCTGATTGGTAAGGGTTAGGGTAGTGTGCGGTCAGGGTTAACTCTGCCAATCCAGACACTTTGACCTCTCTGAAGTGCCTGGCTTCTTTTCAATCGTTGAACAAGGTTCCAACTCCTTGCATAGTGGTTAAAGTAATGTAATGGCCAATAAAATGAAGTGTCTGTTTCGAATCCAGCGTCACGATGCAGAGACATGCCCGAATAATGCATCGATTCTTACCGCTGATGACAGGTCAACAATCGCCCGGCCGTCAAGGTTCTCCAACCACAAGTGGACATGCCTGATCGGGAATCGGGACACCAACATCAACCTGGTTTTGTTACATCAGAACTGGTTCCGCTGTACTGTACGAAGCTCGTCAATGCAGTTCAATGTTTAAGGGTTAAGGAGGTTTCCTCAAATCTTCCCAAACAACCTAACGCAAGTCTAAGGCCACACGACGACATCAGAAGCATCTATTCTGTAAGGTACCTTAGGTAATGTATGCTCGTACATAAGGAATCTGAGTCAGATAAAGGGGGTCGCATTTGGGTGCTCGACACTAGAAATCCAAGGTATCCCACAGATGAATACATGAGCGATCTGTTGCTTCATGTGAACAGCTTTCTGGAACGATGTATCGAAAGCAGCAGGTACATATCGTGATAAACAAGAAGGCTCAACATCAACTAAGTACCTACCTTACCTACACCCCTTGTATGTATGTACATGTAGAATCATTTTCAAGAATAGGTAGGTTACAGCCGTACAGTTCTTACCACAATACCGGTAAACTTCGGGTGCGCCTTCGATGTGGAACACGTGTGCTCGAACTCTCTCCGATTGGACAGAGCCGCTTGGACATCCCAGGCTTCCGGGATCCAGCCGTGCCAAGCCGTAAGAGCCTACCCCACGGCCGGTGCAGATGTGGAACCCGTTGCTCCAATCTGGTCGACGGGAAATTGTCGTGTCTGCATTGGCGTCAGCCTGCGCTGCTGGTTAAGATGAGTTGAACCCCATCAATGTGTGTCTGACTCGCTTCAATCGACATCTGCCCTGGAGGCAAAAGACATTCAAGATACCGCCACCGGCCGCGACACAGGAACCCTCCTCTAGCCGAACAACAGGTCTTCGAGCGCAGCAACAGCCCGAATCGAACCGACAGACACGCTCAGGCTTTCTCGACAGGGGAGGGAGCACGCAGTGTGCCACGTTCGACAGCCCTCCCGAGCAGATTGAGCTTGCGGAATACCCGACCGCCAACCGAAAGTACCACGACGCCGTACGGGAGCGTCAACTCAAGTACGACACCAAGCGGGCCGAGAAGCGCAAGTGGCTCGAGGAGCAAGACGACATGAAGTTCTCTCACAGCATCCAGTTCAACGCCGTTCCCGACTGGAGCAACCACTACATTGCCTACAGCAACCTCAAGAAGCTGTAAGCATGGCTGAGTTTGCCCAACTGGCTGGCCGTTGCACTGACATACACTACTAGCATATACCAGCTTGAGAAGGCTATCCACCTACCCGCTGGCGACGCCGAGTCCCGACCGCTGATCCAGAACGATGACCCGGAAGCCATCTTCAGCCGCGCTCTCGATGTCGAGCTCGAGAAGATAACGTCCTTCTATGGCCTCAAAGAGCAGGAACTGTTCGACGAGGTTGCATTACTTCTTAAAGACATCGATGAATTCGAGGAAGAGTCTGGCGCAACCGAGGGAGCTCGACCGTCCGGCGAGAGGCAACGTTTGGAGCGGCCCCAGAGCCAAAGCGCACGCAGTCAGCATTCGACCGAGGACGCCATGGATGAGGATAGCGACGACGAAGGGGACGACGAGGAGACTGGCCTTACCTCCAAGAGGCGGAGGGGCAGCTTTGGGAAGCGCAGGTCACTGGGAGACTCGATGATGGCCTCGACAAACATGACGGCGTCCACGGATTTCACGCGATCGCTGCGGCGGTATAGTATGAACTACGACGACTATGCCGAGCAAGCCGCGCTGTTCTCGTCGAGTATTATGCTGAAGAAGCGGATGATCAATCTCTACGTTCAGCTGTGCGAGCTCAAGTCGTACATACAGCTCAACTATACCGGCTTCCGCAAGGTCCTCAAGAAGTTTGACAAGATCATCGACCGCCGGCTCCGGCCGAGGTACATGAGCACCTTCGTCGACACTGCCTATCCGTTCCGCCCTGAGACTGCCAAGGGGTTGGAGGAACGGATATCGCTGATTGTTGATGCATACACCTCCATCGTGACCAAGGGCGATGCCGACGCAGCTCTCCGGGATCTGAGATCGCACTTGAGAGAGCACGTCGTCTGGGAGCGGAATACAGTCTGGAGAGAACTGATCGGTTTGGAGCGGCGAGCCGAAGCGGCTAGGCTAGGCCCCGCCCTTCTTGGGCGAGACACCGACCTTAAAACGACGCGGCTTCAGGGTGACGAGGAGATCGTACTGCCGAGCAAAGTCGTCTCCACGCCTTTAGGCCGCTTCGTCTGCCCGGCGTGGCTGTTCACGACAACGACCCTCAATCTCGTCATCATCGTCTCTCTCTTCTTCGCGCTCCTCTTCGTTCCCATCATGGAGAAGCCTGAGCAGCAGAATTGCCTGGCGATGCTGGTGCTCGTCAGTCTGCTCTGGGCCACCGAGGCGTTACCTCTATTTGTGACCTCGCTCATCATCCCTTTCCTATGCGTTGTCTTGCAGGTGTTCCGCGACAAAGACAAACCACATGCAAGGCTGGGCTCGAAAGAAGCTACCGCCGTCGTCTTTTCCGCCATGTGGACGCCGGTCATCATGCTTCTCCTGGGCGGGTTCACCCTAGCAGCAGCCCTCTCAAAGTGCAACATCGACAAGCGCATCGCCACCTTCGTCCTCAGCAAGGCCGGCACGCGCCCCAAAACCGTCCTCATCGCCAACATGGCCGTCGCCGCGGTAGCCAGCATGCTAATCAGCAACGTGGCCGCGCCTGTCCTCTGCTTCGGCATCATCGAGCCCATGCTCCGCAATCTCCCCGCCGGCTCGGATATGTCCAAGGCCGTCATCATCGGCATCGCCCTGGCCTCCAACATCGGTGGCATGCTCTCGCCCATCGCGTCTCCGCAAAACGTTGTCGCCATTGGCATCATGCAGCCCGAGCCCACCTGGGGCCAGTGGTTCTTCATCGTCATCCCCGTCGGCGTCATCTCTATCTTGCTGATCTGGGTCCTCTTGCTCATATCATTCAAGCCCGGCAAGGGCACCACCATCGTCCCTGTCCGCCCCGTGCGCGACCCCTTCACGGGGATCCAGTGGTTCGTCTCAGCCGTGACCATCGCAACCATCGGGCTGTGGTGTGCCTCGCACAGCCTGGAAGGCGTCTTCGGTGACATGGGCGTCATCGCCATCATCCCCATCGTCCTCTTCTTCGGCGTCGGCATCCTCACCAAGGAAGACTTCAACAACTTCCCCTGGACCATCATCATCCTTGCCGCCGGCGGCCTCTCCCTGGGCAAGGCGGTCAACTCCTCCGGCCTGCTACACACCGTTACCAAAGCCATCACGGAGCGTGTCCAGGAGTACAGCCTGTATGGCATCCTGGTCGTGTTCTCGAGCTTGATCCTCGTCATCGCCACCTTCATCAGCCACACCGTTGCCGCCCTGATTATCTTGCCGCTGGTATACGACGTCGGAAAGGGCCTGGAACAGCCTCATCCGAATTTGCTGGTCATGGCGGGTGTCCTGATGTGCAGCGCCGCCATGGCCCTCCCCACGAGTGGGTTTCCTAACATGAGTAAGTCCTTTCCTCCTCCCTTTCGTGTCAGGGGCGGTGGCTAATCGAGGGGTGTTTCTCTTTATTTAGCTGCCATCATGAAGGAGGACCCGGCTGGCCAGCGGTACTTGCAGGTCAAGCACTTCATCAGAGTCGGCGTGCCCAGCAGTGTACTCACGCTTGTGGTGGTGGTTACGGTGGGGTATGCTGCGATGAGGGTAACTGGTATGTAATACACAGACTTCGATAGATATAGGCCGCGAGCAAGGAAGCCAGCAAGATATTCCTGCACGTGGTCTGGGAGATGGAGCAGTGTTATCACTAGATTATGGCATGTAATACAGCGCGTTTGGAAAGACTTGGACGGATGGATAGATACTTAGGTCATATCTTCAGATACACCTAGCTCGAATGTGACAGGGCGGGGGGTCAGTGTGCCCATCAGCGTGGGTTGCTGGTACCATGGGCATGACGGAGACGGCCTATCGCATTCCCTCCCGGTCACACACAGCAGTAAGTGGGAAGGGCTTTACGACAACAAAAAGGAGAGCCCAGATCCCGGGTAATATATTCATTCCCTATCATGATCGGATTGGCCATTTTGCTCTTCGCGAGACCGATCATAAACATACTATCATCCTCTTAATGCCACCCTCCCACTACCGTATAAACTCATCGAAAATGACGGGGGTATCAAGCAAATATGGTACGATTCATTACCAGCGGTGTTGAAGGTCAAGGGGGAACTAGCGAAATAGCTGTGGAAGTAGTATGTCCAGGATAAGGATGTGTGGGAAACACGCAGCGAGCCACAGTGCCCATCCTCCCAGAGCTCAGCCAGCCGCGGTAACTTCCTTGGTAGTGGGGCTCGTAGGACTCAGCGGCATATCCGCACCATTTGCCTCCCCGTGCCCGTGGGTGCCATGAGGCCCATGCCCATGCTGACCCAGCGAGAGCACTCTGTGCAGGCTCCTTCTGAACAGGGTCTTGCCCGGAGAGCCGGCACTCTCAGACGAGTGAGACCGAGGACGGTCCAGTCCATTCTCTTTGTCCTCTTTATCTTTATCCT
Organism: Achaetomium macrosporum; assembly: GCA_033296875.1. NCBI lineage: Eukaryota > Fungi > Ascomycota > Sordariomycetes > Sordariales > Chaetomiaceae > Achaetomium > Achaetomium macrosporum. Next base: position 112,463 of record MU860044.1, on the reverse strand, counting down.
TCATCTCTTGCGTTGCCACCGCCGACTTGCTGGTCCCGTTGAAGAAGCCAACAAAGCTCAGCCTCCTCGAGCCTGACCCGTTCCCCGCGGCCGATGCCGACGCATTCGCAGCAGCATTCTTGCTGCGCTGCTGCTGCGACTTACGCTGCCGCATGGCAATTACCGCCGCAGCCGGTGTCTGGGAGGACGCCGGGGCCGGATAACTCGACTTCGGCGGCCACTCACCATCTCGTTTCCAGCCGACGACGCAGGCGCGTAGCATATCGGAGAGATTGACTGGGCAAGAAGGCTGCAGGTTCTGGACGACGACTTTGTCGTAGAGCGAGCCGTACATAGAAGGCTGGATTGAGGCGCGCATTGGGTTTTGCGGTGGCAGGAGTGGGGGAGGGATCGGAATGACGGTCTCGACGGGATAGGGGACGGATGGGGTTTGGTCTTGGGATGCCGTTTTTCGCACGCCTGTTGCGCTTTTCCCCCAATCAGACTCGGAGGCGGTTGTAGTGGATGTCCGGGTTGCTGTGGGCTGGAGAGGGGACGTCGGACTCGGCGGCGAGGTAGAAACGACCGTGGACTCTGTCCGGGAATGGCGCCAAAAAAAGCGGCGAGTGGAGGACGGAGAGACAGGGTTTGGCGGTTTCGGCTTCACTCGTACAGTCTTTGCGCCTGTCCAGGCGTTGCGACGTGCTTCAAAACATGCCAGCCCGGGGTTCCATTTCGCCTCCTCGCGGACAGCCTTCCGCCGTTGAGCTCGCTTTGACTCGATAGAGTGGCGTACAGCCGCGCCGACGGCTTCTGGGCTGTCGAATCGGAATGGAGAGGTAGGCACATGAAAATCGTCATTGTCGGAGAGATCTGAAGTCCACTCTGCGCGGGGCCGAAAGCACTCAGGGTCTTCCGAGATGGTGCTGTATGTCGACTCTGCATCCGAATCTGAATCCGCCTCTTCCTCAGCATCCCTCGGGGCATCCCCATCTGCTGTTCCTGACGGCGGCGTCGAATCTGTGGCATTCCCTTCCGTCACCGGGGGAACCTCCTCCTGAGCAGCGATCGTAGGCTCTACAGTGGCAGACGGTGCAGCTACCACAGGCGGCCACGTGAACTCCCAATCATTGCGGATCTTCTCAGCGAGGTACCTCTTCACAGCCTCCTTCTGCTTAGCTTTGTCTCTGCTGACAAGATCTGGATCGACATCTGACGGCGGTGGGGCGCCGTGAGGCAGAGAACTCCGGAGTTTGTTGAAAGTCGACCGGGGCGACTTATACAGGTCGGAGAAAATCATGGTTCCTGGTGTTTGAGCGGCGGGTGATACGTGATCGCCACCGACGGTCTCGCACGACGGCCCCAGGGAGCCTGCCCTTATAGGAGTTGGCGACGCGGGGGGTTGGAGATTGAACGGGTGCGGGGCGGCCAGCCCTGATGGTGGTATGATGCCCTCGCCAAGCAGGCCGAGCTTGCCTGGACCTGGGCAAGGGTGGCAACAAGCGTTAGCGATCTGCAGTTTCACTGCAGCCTCATATGGCTGTGTTGAGTTGCCCAAAATGGAGTTGACGAAGAATTCGTCTTTCGTGATAGGGACGAGAACAATCTTTCTCAAGACAAGAGAAGAACGATGGGAACTGGAATAAGAGAGAGGATGGGAAAAAGCTCTCACCAAGAATTATCGATTCAACTGTAGACAATGGTCAAGGTGGAGGAAAGAACAAAGGACAAGTACTGAACATACCGGAAGTTGTGGCGTGCGGCACATGCTCACCGGGTTCATCTAGGCGCAGCACAGCAGAGCTCGAGGACTGGCATGACTCGTGCCCTTGTCTTTCAAGGATCTGCCCTTTGTTGGACAGCTCGGACGCTTCTGATGGGAGCACCAGCATGTCTTGGTCGCACTGCATCCTGCCCGCTCTGCCCTGTTCAGCTAGCTCTGCTGCTGCTTCCGGATTGGCCGTCGAGCCTTGGGGGATGGACGGCAGGGTCCGACGCGTTCTGCCCTGATTTGACCCTAAGTTAAAGGCAACGATCGCGGTTCACCGCTTTCCGCCTTCCGTTCCGCTCCCGGTTGTGTTTCGTGCCCACTCCTCATCCCGGCTTGGCCCGGCTGTATAACCGTGACAGACTGGCCAAGCTGCAAGTCAGGAGAGAAGACTCTGTCGCCTCGAATTGCTTGATATTGAAAAAATAGCGACAACGGTATTGGAGTGGGGCTGGGTACGGAGCTTCAAGGCTGCTGGCCTGCGGGGCGCCGGCACCGTCCGTTTTTGACGATCGTGTGACCGGGAATCGAACTCCATGTCGCGATGCCATTCCGTTCTCAACTGGCCAGCCAATCATTTGGTTCCCAATGGATGTCCGCTTACTCGCTGAAGCTGTTGCTCAAAATCTCCCCTCAATCAATAACCGGAGCAACCCGACTCATCACAAGCTTTACGTCCGTATGGAAGACAATCGGATGCAACTCGTCCAGAGTAGGTGGAGCTTGAAGCGGTTAGCGTGGAGGCTGGGCCCCTGTGGAGATCTGCAGATTGCCCTTGTCCCCGCTTCCCCAAGCGGACAGCGGCGGTGAGCGGGGAAACCGAGCATCCCCATGTCGCCTTGGGCAGAACAGCTTGCCATCGCCAACAATGACAGGCCTTGGAATCGAAGCGCAGCATGATGTTTGAGTAGTGTAGCATACAACAGCAGTGCGTTTAAGAAACCGTTGGTACCCATTCCAAAGCCGGAGCTCTCTGCCCGATCACCTCATGAGCCCCTCAACCTGTCCTGTCGCACAGCAGCCAAGTTTGGCCACAATATCACCCTTTGCAGTAGCGCTTCTATGTGGGAGGCCAAACAGCTGCTGAATGACCATAACTAGGGGCAAGCCATGGATCGTAATGTTGCATGACTGGCAGGCGCTTGCCCCTCTGGTACAAGCGCCCCACGTGTCACACCCGCTCCTAACTTCTGTAACCCCAAGAAGCGATCTACCTGCTCGCAGGGAAACTCCTCGTGCTCAACAGCACCCCTTTGACCCGTCTGATATTCTCCTTCGCCCTCTTAATCTCATCATCCGGCTCATTCTTACTGGCCGGCCCGTACAGCGAGAAGCCGCCCACGAAATCGGTTGCCGCCGCTGCACTAGTCATCTTGTCGAGGTCCTGCTTAAGGACATCCAACACCGTCTGCACGTCGCCGAGGGTCTCTGTGTGGTCGACCAGTCCTTCGTTGAGCGATCTCAAAGAAGCTACGAGAGAGGTAAGGCGGCGGGTGTGGATGGTTGTGGCACTCTCCTTGTGGGGTTCGGATAACTCAGGAGAGGGAGAGGGAGGGAGGGAGGTCTGCACGCCTACATCTTGGTGAAAGAGCTCGGTCGGGTCGTCGTAGCTGCTCATTGCGTCGTCATCTTGGACAGAACTTGGCCTGGGTTTCGGGACCGGGATCTCGGAGACGGTGCTCTCTAGCTTCGAGACCAGCTTTGCGAGGTCCTGCTTGGCGGTATCGTGGAGGGAGATCCGCGCTTCCGTGAGTGTGTTAACCATTGGCTCGACGACGTATCTGCTTGCGCCGTAGACGAGGGCTGATAGGCCGCCAAAGGCGTACAGTGTGTTGAGGAAGCCGTTGACGGTTACGAGGGGCGGTGGCCGCGCAGGCTTCGTGAGAAACTCTGGGTAGGTGACTATAGGTGGTCGGTCTCCCTTCTTCGGGAGCGGAGGCTCTATCCTCTCTTCTCCAATCTGACTCTGAGGACGTGTCAGTCCCTTCGCTAATGCTTAGCCACGAATAAGTAGCCGGGTGGGCAACCCACTGATGTTTGTGACTCCGGCCGCGCATCTTGAGAAACCTCCTTTAATAGCTCCTCAATATCGGCGTCAGAAAGGCCCTTGCTCCTGAGAAACTCGGCTTTGCGCTCTGAGGTTGTGTTCTGTACTTTGGTGTCTTGTAGGAACTTCCTGGCTTGCTGGAGTGTCTCTTCGCGTGACGTGCATGGCTCGGCTGACGATTCGGCGCTTGGTGGAGTTGGCAGGGCGGCCGGTGACTCTGATTTGGTTTCGTTCTTAAGGTCGCCCATTTCACATGCTAGTGTATGGAACAAGAGAACAACCGGGTCGCGTAAAGTGAAAGTTGGTTGTAGGGAGGCTGGGTGTTTTTGGACCGAAAGCGCGACGTGATTGACAACTCGGAACTCGTGACCGGATGGCATTGCCGAGCTCGCCTGCAGGCTGCAGCTCGGCCAAGACCCGGAGCCGGTCTGTTTCCACTGGGGTCCGTGCGCCTTCAGTGGGGACCAGACCCCACGAAACGTCCATCAGTGTGTGGGCTGAGGCAAACATCCTTGTGGATGTGAGATCCAGTGATGGTTGTCAAGCTCACAATCGAGATCATCTAATTACCCGAGTTTTGATCATATCTTTAGTCCCATTGTTGCGTCGATTCATTTACGCTACAACTACAGAGACACAGCCGTTCGAAAGTGCAGTTCTACGTCGCATTCACCGCCGTTGGACATGCGATTGAAGCCAGGTCGCTTTCTCAGAGCATAGTGTACGTATAAGAAGATAGAATTTTCAAACTCACATGAACATAGGGTGCTAACATGACATTGACCACTCCGCAGATCAGCTATCGGAAGCAACTTTCTAATTAGACCGCCAGATACAAGCAAGGCGCCGAAAGCAAGATAGACTGCAACGCGAGCTGTGCGACCCGAGTGCTGCACTGCTGCTTGGCCTCGCAGCCACAGCCGAATTTTACCACCCAAAATGTGAGTAGTCTCATGCAATGGTGATACCATAATACACTGCTTCAAAATGCTGTGAGGTACCGGGGCTGCGCGGCTGTGGTTTTGCTCTGCTGTTGTGGGTTGTGAGTTGCGATTGCGACCTTCATCCACGGCGTCGATGCGAGATAGGACGAACACAGCGAACTACCGGGTAGGAACGCGATCGTATTGCTGTAGGTCAGCAGTTGTTAATTGGCAGCTCCATCTATCGGGGCACCAACTATGCCGGGTTGTTGGGGGTGCTCTGACAACACGCCACACGACCCAAAGACCGGAACCGGGACTGTTGTTCAACACCGACGACGTCGCGTCATTTCTTGGGCTGCAAAGCCGCATGACCCTGACAGCGAATGGCAGACTGCAGCTGCGCGGACATGTGGGCTTGATTCCCTGTGGCTCCTCCATTGACACGGAAGCCTTTGATTGAACCTTCTCCGTCACGGCATGGAACTATGAACCTTATTCCAACGACATGCCTGGCCAGAAGCATCACTGAGCCAGACCCCCCACACGCTTTGGGCCCATAAAGGCAAACGCACAACGCCATCTCTTGCGCCGCACCTCCAACTTCTGCCGCCCCAAGCAACCAACCACAACTTACTACCGCCACCGTCTATTGCACTCATCAACATCATCCACACATCTCACTTCATCGCGCATACTGTCTCTCCTCACACTGCAGCAGCCCCCCTTTCGCATCCAACACATCGTCATCATGTCTACCCGGCCGCGCCGCTCGGCCGCCCAACGCGCCACCATGGCAATCACTGACATGGCCGATAGAGACCGAGACACTAGCGAGCAGCGCACCATGTCGTCGCGTACCAGCGGACGCCGTTCCGGTAACGGCATCGCCTCGGTGTCGAGGAGTCTGCCCTCCTCATCGCCCGCAAGCAGCGCCGGCGACGGCGACCGGCATATTCATCTTACCGTCAAGCTTCCGTCGAGCAAGCTGCGCCAGGCTACCAGCAGCGGCAACGGCAGCACCAAGCGCAAATCTTCTAGCAGCCTGGCTGATGCAAGTAAAAGCAGAGGTAGCAGTGGCCCTGCTAGCAAACGGAATAGGAGCGGCAAGAAGAGCTACGTGATCGAGAGCAGCGAAGACGAGGAAGAGGACGAGGAAAATGAGGAGGAAGAGGAGGAGGAGGAGGAGGAGGAGGAAGAGGAAGAGGAGGACGAGGACGAGGAGGAGGAGGAAGAAGAAGAGGAAGAGGTGGAAAAGGACGAGATTGAGGTCGGCACTCGAGCGGGTTTTACCAAGGTCGGTGAAGAGGATGAAGACGACGAGGAGGAGGACGACAACGAAGACCAGCAGATGGAGGAACTCGGTGACGAGGATGCCGAGGGCGAGGATGACGGCGATGATATGGACGTTGATGCTGAAGGCGAAAACGATGAGGATGCCGATGCCGACGCTGATGCTGATGGGGATGCCGACATGGACGTCACCCCTGCTCCACAGCCTCCCACTATCAAAGTGACCAAACCTCCCAAAAGCACATCCGCTCCTACCGGCAAAGGGAGGGGCTCACCCGCGAAGCCTAGCGGGAAGGGCACGGCTGTAACTAAGGGCCCAGCAAGGGTTGGCGATGCCGAGGAGGACGACGAAGAGCTGAGCGAGCTTGAGAGCGAGCCGGAAGAAGTGACCGTCGAGGTCGCCAATGGCGATCAGGAAGCTGAGGGCGAAGAGGATGAGGACGTCGATGCCGAGGGCGAGGAGGAAATTGAGGTCGCCGATGAGGACGCGGAAGGCGAGGAGGACGAAGAACTATTGAGCGACGAGGAGGGCATCAGCCGCCCCGACACGCCCGACCTGTCTAAGCTCACCGCCAGGCAACGGGCGAAGCTCGGAGACGTCTCGCACGAGTACATGAAGCTGTCTGATGGTAAGCCCGACCCAGCCCTTCCTCCCCCGCCCATTCTATATTCTCCAGCCCAAACTCTAGCAGCAGGAGATTCTAACGTCGGAACAGAGGTCCAAGCTAAGAAGCACTTCACCGCCGAGGAACTCTCTATGCGACGTGCCGAAATGGCAAGGCGCAGACGCAACCTCAGCGAGAAACGGAACGAGGAGGTCAAGATGGAAACAATCAACAAGCTCCTCAAGAAGCAAGCGCCCAAGACGACCCGCAAAAACGCTGCCCTTCTGGCCGCCGGCGATGAAACGCCCGACACGGAGCCCCAGCGCCCGGATCCCATGTTCATTCGCTGGTTGAACAACAAGGACGGCAGCCGTGTAGCCGTGCCGGATGAGTTGCTTAGTGGGCCCGCCGGGCGGGTGTTTATGGGCGGTGCTCGAGGCGGGGGAAGGGGGCTTGCACCAGGGAAGATGGTTGAAGAGGTTTCTTAGGCTTTTGTTTTCTGCGGAATAGGACATGTAATAGGGTGGTAGACTGGGTGCTGTTTGAGAGCTGGCGGATTTGATCCCACGGAGGATCGTGTTAGTAGGATTATGTGCATAGCTAATCCGGGGAGTCTCTTATGCGAGGAAGAGGCAGGTCAATCCAGTTTTCGAAACGGCTGTGGCGAGAAGAGGGCACCTCGATGTCCACCCTGGTTCCGATATGCAAGGACACACAGAGCATGGAACGCCGTTCCGCTAAGGATCGCCCCTGAGATTGCACGTGCCACCGGTAGGTTGACCATTTGATGCTACACAGCAAGTTGACTGTGAGGACACGATACGCTTCTGCCTATCAGCTCGGCTGCAGTCACAAGTAAGACACGACTCCAAGAACAAAAGGAGCTCTGACAAGGAGTAGGCAAATGTGCCTTGAAACGGATGACAGGTTCAGACTGGCAAGACCGGGAAGTCCGAGACAGCGGAGGATCAATACAGCAATAAGAGTGTGATTAAGCATCCTCTTACTGACTATAGCCCACTCCTCAACTTCTGAAGCTGGCTGATGAGGCCATAGGCACCATATCCTTTAGTTTCCGCCTGGCCGGCATCGGCATCCGCAGCGGTCCTCGCCCCTGCGCTCGTTTCCGGTTGTGGTGGTCTGGCATTATTGTCGCGTCGATTACTCGACTGCTCCACCTCCCGCAATAGCTCCCTATGCCTGTCCTCCACCATCCTAGCCAGGCTCTCGATGAACTTGGTGCGGCCCTTTTCCTCGGCGGTGCCCTTCCATACCGTCGCGAGCTCCTTGAGCTCCTCGATACGATGGGCAGCGTCCTCAATGCCCTTGATCGGATCTGAAGGGTGGTTTAACAGACGGGATATCTCGTCCCGGAGCGCTTGGAGGACCTGCTGCCCTTTCTCCTCGGTGCTGTGGTTCTCGCCGCCGGCGTCAGGGGCCGACACGGATAGGAACGAAGAGCTCACCGAGACTTCGGAGGGTGGGAATACAAACTCCATGGCCTCGCCGAATGTCTTGATCACCGAATCGAGGCGCGAGCGCACCAGTGTCAGCGTGCGCAGCTGTGCGATGGAAGGGGGCTCGTCTGGTAAAGGTGTATGGGCTGTGGCGGACGGAGCGGTTGCGGCTTCCTTGGCAGTGCTCTCATCGGCCGTGGCCACTGTAGCTGGAGGCGCGAGCATCGACATGCGCCGTTGGTGTGATGATGAGGTCCCATGGCTGTCGGCTGCCGTTTTCGGCTCGGTAAGGCTGACCCGGATGCCTCCCGGCACAAACTTCGCAATGTCGTCTTCCAGCCCCTCGGTCAGAGTCTCTGCCAGCCCCAGAGTCTCGCCCCGCAACAGTTCCACCTCGTAGGCTAGGCGACCGCCGCTCCTTAGGATGTCATTTGTGAGCTCCGTGAGGGTGCTGGTGAGTCTGGTTGTGTGAGCGTTGAGCTGTGAGAGGACGGACTGCGCCTGGATGGAGAGCTCTGCTAGTGGTACCGCGCCCGCTTGACTTGCACCCTGGCTACCGGCAAGTCGGGATGACGTCTGCAACGGCGGCAGAGTGGAGTTGAGGTATGCAGCCGGATCAAACAATGGGCTCAGGAAGTCCTGGAGGAAGGGGTCGGCCACATGCTGGGACTGCGGCTGGACAACCCGTCTTGACTGCTGTCTGGCTTGTATGGCTATGTTTCTGGTCCCTGATGCGGCGCTGCTCTGGCGCCGACGTGATGCCTTTGAGTCCCAGGCCATTGTCTCGAACAAGATCTAGGGCACTACTGCTCTGGCAATTTCCGTCGTCTGTAACTGGTTTTCATCCGGAATTCTGATCGGCTACGTCCCTAACTTCGCTCAAAGAAGCAGCTGATTGTTTTCCTGTCGGAGGGGCACTGGGCAGCAGGTTATTCAATGATCATAGCAGTGGGGAGGTAACATTACCTCTAACCTTAATGTTATCACAGTGCGGGAGCCCTTGATGCTACCGACGAGAGGTCCAGACTTCCGGGCCACGCCGAGCATTTGCCAGGTGGATGCCAGCTGACAGTTGCCTGGCCTTGGGTTGCGCCACTACTTCGTTGTCTTTCAGCAAAGACTCCACCTGTCATTGAACGACATGCAACTCCTTTGCTTGTGATGAACTGAGTGTCTACTATGCCTTGCTGACATCCCTCTGGATGGGGAAATTGGCTGTACGTGTTTCAGGCGCGTTTGTGAGTTCCTGCCAGCCCTGTGGTGTATTATCATTAGTGTGGCTCACACGGGACATACAGTACACATCGGTAGTAGCACTATCTCAAAGTACCCTCCATCGTCCTAGTTAAGGCATGGGGTAACCGCTTAGCCGTGTGCTCAAGCTGCCAGGCTTGAGCATGAGATGAATTGAATCTGCGTCATCTATTTGATGGATGACAGAAAGATCAATTTGCCCTTCGGTCTGCACAGGTTCTTGCCTGCCCGAGTGTTGTGGTGACCTTTGGCAATGGCCTGTTCCCAGCTCAACCCTGCAGTTGCTGCCTGCCAACCAGCATGCCTAAGGTACCCTACGCTACCCTACGTGGACAACCTGAGCATTGTTCACCTGGGGCAGAAATTCGACCAAGCGAGAGCTGGGGTGTCTTTCTCAATTTCTCCCAGAAACCTCTTTGCCGCAGTCGTCCACTTTAAGCACGACTGCATGCAAGGGTTTCGTGATTCCTCCTTCTTCCGTCCATTGTCGGCTTAGACGCCAGTAGAAAGACATGACCATCTGCCGTGCAGCACTCGTTTCTCGGCCCTGAACGGAACGCAAGATCAATCAAACCAAACCTTAAGATTGTCATTGGGTATTTCGTCTGGCATCTAGTTCAGTACGAGCTGAGTTGGAAGCCTTAGGCGTGGCCGATCTACACAGGATTCACCGATCTCCCGGAATGCAACCGACCTTCGACCTGCTCCCCGCCATACCCAAGGCTGGCAACACACAGCTCACCCCCAGAGCTACACCCACCGCTACCTTTCCTCATTCTACCAAGCGGCTGTCATTCCCGTATGCGCTCGTTGCCGCAGCCATGAGCTTGAAGAAATTCAAGTCAGATGTCTCAACCGCCGCCCAGAAGGCGGCCAACGGCGGCTTCGTTGGCGTCATATCCGTGGGGCACGGCGAGTCTGATGGCGAGGTCGTGATCAAATACCGCGATGAGACACTGCCAGGGGACGTACGGGTCCAGGCCCTTGCCCAGGACGTCAGCGAGTATCCCGATGGAAACGTGTTCATGCTTTGGACCGACGAGCCCGACCCTCCGCCGCCCATTGTGGCCGCTATCGAAGCGGCTCAAGACTATCTTCTGGGTATGTCTGTCAGCGAGATGGTGTCCGAAGTGGCCATACGCGTCAAGAAGGAGATTTCGCGTACTTCCAAGGTCGAGGAGGCCGATGACGTAAACGACGATGACGGCGAGGATGACGAGGATGCCAGCGACTACGACGCCGCATATGATGAAGACTTCTCCTCCGACGGAGAAGAATTCGGATTGTCATCATTGCCTGGTAGGCGGCACTCTCGTCGGGACTTGGAGTCCACAGAGAGCCGGAAGGCTCTGCTTCGGCGCATCAGGCGAGACCTCCGACGGGTGGAGCAGGCTGGGTTCAAAGTTGGGCTTCTCGATGGGTTTGGCAAAACTTCCACCCGAGGGATCATCTCCATCTCCATCCGAGCCGACAAACTATCCCTGTCCAACGAGGCCATGGAGGCTTGGAACCTGAAGCCCACCGAGTATGTCGTGCTCATTCTCCGCTTCGAGAGGCCATACGACGCTTTGGAGCGCATCCTACAGCAGGCCGCGGCACACACAAAGGTGGATTTTCGCATCGGGAGGTGCAGCACGTATAAGCCCTCGCTCAGCCAAGCGTTGGTTGCATTATCAGAGTCCAACTGCGCAGTCGGAACGGAAAGCGCCAGCTCGGGAGCTCAGGGCTCGGAGCATGACAGCGGCAGCTTCGAGAAACTTTTTATATCCAACTCACTGGACCAGTTCCTGTGCGAGAGCTTTGTGTCTCTGCTCAAGCTCCGTGAAACCCATGGTATCAACTGGGAACAGGCCAACGAGTTTCTGCTCTCTAGGATCGGCCTCGTCACCGAGGATCAGAGACCTCCTGAGCCTACGGACTTCGGCAACAGTTCTCCGCACCGGGACTCGTCCCCGGGGCCGCACTGTGTCCACAACCAGGACCATCTGTTGGAAAAGGCGTCTACAAGCGAGCGCAGCTTCCCGCTCATCGCGATGCAGTTTGCCATGCACTACTTTGTCAAGTGTACGAAGTACTGCCTGCGCTGTCATCGGCGGCTCGAGAAGGGCTTCGAGGCTCTGCGCCCGTACGTCTGTTCCGACCCGCTCTGCCTGTTCCAGTACATGGCCATGGGATTTGGCCCGTCTATCGAACATGAGATTCTCGCCGAGCCCTATGTTGTTGACCTTCTTGTCAGCCTTTGCTACGCCGCGATTCAGCCCTACCCCGGTGGTGCCAGCAGTGAGCTGCCCATCCGTACCCTTCCAGTCGGGTTACGCCTTCGGGTCCCAAATCTGGCCAGCGAAGTGACCGATCCACTGAAGGCAAGGGTTACTGCGAATAACACTCGGCTTGTGTTCGAGGCAGCAGGGGCGAAAAACTTCGGCGAGCGTCTGGCACCAATGAAATGGCTCGCATTCCGGAGAGCTGGACATACTTTGACTCACCATGCCCGTATACACGAAGTAAACAGTGCTGCGAAGACGGCCCTCGTCGAAGTCGTGAGCCGGTCCGCTGCCAATTGGGGCACAGGAGTTTATCATTCGGTGTCTAGCGCGTTGCAATCCCCAACTGCAGGCACTGGTCAGTCGGACGATGGCATCAGCGAGGTTTTCCTTTACGATACTGATTTCGACTCCCTGGATGACAGCACCAAAGCCGTCGCCATGCGCCATCTCCTCGACACGCTTCCGCCGATAGTGGAGATTCAAAAGTGGCTGATCGGCCATCCGCATAGCAGCTTCCGCTCCATGGACCGCATCTCTCCGGCCGCTGCTTCGCTCCTGCAGTGGATCGTGTCCTCGAACCGGTCTTGTATTTTTCAGGTCGATCGGTCACAGGCTCTTTCTCGGGAGGGAAATGGAGACGGGGGAGCCGGGGGGGATAGGAACCGAGAGCACGAGCGAATCTTGGGCATGGACGGGTGGGTACAGTTCCGCTTCGCCCAAGGCTCGCCGGACAAGGAACTGCGATTCAACCGGGCACTCCAGGAAGTGGCTGCGAGGAGACCTCTCCAGGCCCATCCGACTATTTTCGCCTGGCATGGAAGCAACCTGGCGAACTGGCATAGCATCGTAAGGACCGGGTTGGATTTCAAGGACATCAGGTGCGGCCGCGCTTACGGACACGGAGTCTACTTTAGCCGGCAAGCCACCACGAGCATGCATTATTCGGCCTCGGGAGCATATCCATGGCCAAATTCAGACCTCAGTATCACGGCGTGCCTAAGTCTAAACGAGATCATCAATGCGCCAGACGAGTTTGTCTCTCGCGAGCCGCATTACGTGGTCTCACAACTGGACTGGCATCAGTGCCGCTATCTATTTGTTCAGACACCGTCCGCAAGAGCCCAATCCGGAAACCGGAACAACAAGGCCAAAACCCAAGGGAATGATGCAGGAAAGCAAGAAACGGCTGACCCGGCTTTCCACCGACAAGCACCCGGAAGCGAGGTCTATGGGCAGTCAGGGGAGCCTCTGCAGATTCCCGTTTCTGCCATCCCGCTCCGCACTGTTGGCTCAGCAGCTGGCTCACCGTCAAGTACCACGAAGCGAACAGTTGAGCGCTTGGAAGATAGCGACCAGGAGGATACCGAGGAAGCTGTCATACTGTTCACTGATACAGATGACGAATCTGACGCCGCCCAGGGCCCGCCGAGAAAGAAATCCGCATCGCGTGCTTCTAGCATAGACACGACGACTGATCGCCTTGACAGCGCCGCCGACGGTCCACCCACACCTTGCAGCACCAGCCGCTCGCTGACCGACTTCGAACCGGGTTCGCTCGACCTCTCCACCCTCCCTCGGCTTGCTCCTCCGTCCTTCGCCACCGACGCCGCCACCAAGTCCCTCAGCCGCGAGCTCAAGCGCCTCCAGACCCTCCAGGCCGACACGCCTCTCCACGAGCTCGGCTGGTACATCGACTTTGACGAGGTCAGCAACCTCTTCCAGTGGATCGTCCAGCTGCACAGCTTCGACCAATCCCTTCCTCTCGCCCAAGACATGAAGAGCGCCGGAATAACCTCGGTCGTGCTCGAGCTGCGCTTCGGGCCAGACTTCCCCTTCAGCCCGCCCTTCGTCCGCGTCGTGCGCCCGCGCTTCCTGTCCTTCATGGCCGGCGGAGGGGGCCACGTCACGGCGGGCGGCGCCATGTGCATGGAGCTGCTGACCAGCACCGGGTGGAGCCCCGCCAATAGCATGGAGAGCGTTTTCCTGCAGGTGCGCATGGCGCTGTGCAATCTGGAGCCGCGGCCTGCGCGGCTGGATCCGGCGGTCCGCTCGGGACAGAATCTCGGTGATTATGCGGTGGGGGAGGCTATTGATGCGTATATCAGGGCGGCGAACGCGCATGGCTGGACGGTGCCCAAGGATTTGCGTGTTACGGCGCTTGGCGTCTGACTTTGGGGACGTTGTTGGGGACCGGTTACGAGGGAAAGTGGTTTTCCATGGTGGACCTGGCGCAGTGAGGCATGCTTTCTATCGGGCTAAAGGGCTTGGTTGGGATGGCGCATTTCGGTGGTGGGACTATGGGATGTCATTCATCGGCATGAGAACAGGGACTTCATGAGACACGAGGAGGATCTGGCCCCAATCGCTTGTTTGTAGCCAGACCCAACTAAGCTTCTCAAGCAGCTGATAACATTACCGAGCATTCTCAGAAGTGTTCCCCCTTCTGTTCGCATCGTGTGAATGGATACTTGCAATCAAATTACATACCTTAGAGACCTTCAGCGTGAATAAGCAATGATTTGGCCACATGGCCGTCTCTGTAACCAACGGAAGGTGGTTCATCCAAGTTTGACTCTCACTCTCAATTCCCCATTTTTTTCCCTAGATAAGCTACGGGCGCTGGGCTAGGGGCAGCTTATCTAGGGGGTACAATACCCGTCCGCCCAGACCTCTATGCGATGGGAAATCGACAAGGCAAAAACACTGCAAGAACCACCAGAGACCAGCAGAGAGCAATATCAACCACAGGCGGTAGAGTATCCGGGATCCCGTCCGCTCTTTCTTAGACAACCTGCCGATGAGAGACCGACTGGGTTTCAGGTCGTCCTCCCTCAAGGGAGTCAGTAGAAGCCTCACGGCGGCTATTTTCATAGTCAAAAACTAAATCACAGCCGCGAAATCCTTCTCTCCAGGCCCTGACAGAACATGAGCTGCAGGACGAAAAGGGACAAAAAGGAAACAGCCAGAACATACAACACCGAGGATTCCCCAGTCGTCACCGACCTGAGTACTAATTCGGCCCTTGGGAGCTTGACTAGGGCAGAGCGGACGGGATGCCGTATTTTCTCCCAGGTATGGTCGTATGTGATGAGAGACAGTCGAAAAATCATTGATATAGTACAACTGACGAAGTTATGGGCACCAGAGCGTTGAGGTTACACAAAGCCTCAGCTGCCCTCTCAATCCGCGTCAGCCTCACCCCACATCAGCCTCGCGCCAATCCGCAGCCGCGCCCCTCCTCCAAAATTTCGAGCACGAGCACGAGCACCGCCAGCTCAACCTGCCAATCAACAAAGCTCCCCAAGACAGCTTACCACTGCCCCCGTCCCTGCGATCACGGCCACCACAAAATAGTCCAGCGTAAAAAGGAGGGGAAACCAGGGATTGAAGGACCGGAGAGAAGTCGTTGAAGGAAACAGAAAAGAAAAGAAAAGAGAAGAGCGGGCACAATGGCATCAAGCCAACACGTCCTGCTCTCCCCGGCCGAGCTAGCTTACCTGCACGCCTCGCTCTCACTGACCCCACCAATCCGCCCCGACGGCCGCACACCCACCCAATTCCGCCCGCTTGCCGCTGAGACAGGCATCCTCCCGGGTGCCAATGGCAGCGCAAGAATATGTTTCGCAGATGGCACCGAGGCCATTGTCGGCGTGAAGGCTGAGGTGGAACGGACGGCGCAGCGGGCGGGGGAAGAGACTATCTTTACAGAGGGGAATTTACTTGGGGATGAAGACGAGGATGTTGAGGACGGGGAAGCGAAAGAGGGGGAAGACAAGAGGAGGGGGTACTCCTCGTGGGTGGAGATGACAGTTGAGATTCCGGGTTTGAGGGACGACGATTCCGGGACGGCATTCCTGGCCGCCATGTTGAGCGAGGCGCTGCTAGCGGATGGGGAATTTGTCAAGAGGTTGTGGATCAACAGGCGCTTCCATTGGAAGCTCTACATCGACGTACGTGCATTCCCATGTCTTTACCGCATCCTCACCAACCCTCTGATCACTAATTCTAAAACAGATAATCCTCATCTCACCTCCGCTCTCATACCCGCTCCCTCTGCTCTCGCTCACGACCCACCTCGCCCTCCTCTCCACCCGCCTGCCGCGCCTCAAATCCGAGGGCGACGAAGATCCCTTCTTCGACGATGACTGGGCGGCGGCGCCCTACCTCTTCCCGCGCACCATCACAGCCGGCGCCAAATCCACCGCCGCCGACCCCACAGCAAGTCGACCACCAATAACCCTCCTGGTCATGGCCGTGGGCAACAACATCATCTTCGACCCCTCCAAGGAAGAGCTCGCCGTCGCCGATGTGGCGCTGGCCGTGTCCGTCACGGGCACCACATCCCACGCCGAGGATACGGTACAAGCAGAAGGAAAGGTCGGGAGGGACCTGAGATTGCTGTCCATCAGGACGATTGACCCACCCTCAAGGCTGACACCGCCCGGTGTGGCGAACGCCGCGAACGCGGCTTATGGCACTGCGAACGGGGCCGCCGCACAGCAGAAGATGCCCGAGGCAAGGACGGCGGAGACGGAGGTCGTCGAGGGCGTGTGGAGGGCGCCCAGGGGCGGGGCCAAGAGGATCGTGCTTGGGGCGCTGGTGCAGAAGGTGCTGGAGAGGGGAGGGGTGGTGGATGAGGTGTTGGATGCATTGGAGGGGGTAGATTTGGGGTAGAGTGAAGAGGACTGGAAAGGAAAAAGAAGGAGGTCCATCATGATTCTTTTGACTCCCCCATCCCGTTCCACATGCCACCCAGGTATTGTACAGGTACAGTACACCCCATGTATGTATACAACGCCAGAGTAATCAAAAGATACCCAGCCACTTCTGTTTTGCCTCTTTCACTACCGCCTGCCGCTCCTCTTCCGTGAGCCTCCTCACCTCGGGGCCAATCTTTTGTGTCCCAGCAGCAGCAACAGCAGCCTCCCCACTCTCCTCCAATTTCTGTTCCCCTCCCTGCCGCTGCTGCTGCTGCACACCATTCCCAGCCTGACCTCGCTCCGCAGCCATCTCCTCATCCGTCTTGATCCTCGCCATCGGCTGGTTGAACAGCCCCATCTCATCCGGCAAGCCGTGCGCCTTGCGGTACGCCGCCCGTTTGGCCACGTCCTCCACGTTGCGCTTGCGCTTCTCATTAATCTGCGCCGTCTTGTGCGCCTCGTGCAGCCGCAGCACCTCGATCAGCATCCGCACCGAGCTGATCGGGTGGTACAGATAGTCGGATGCGGGGGGTAGCATGTCGGCGAAGGGCGAGGTGTGCTTGAAGTTCATCGCGAAGGTGAAGATGGCCAGCCCGGACAGCGTGCCCACCGTGATGAAGACGTGGATCCATCGGTTGTGGATGAACCAGTATGCGCGTGTGTTTGGGGGCGGCGGCATCCCCGGGTAGTCGCGCTGTGCTTGGGCGGCGGCTTCTTCGAAGCTGAGGTCGCCGCCATAGTGCCGCGGTGGGGTCTTCTTGGGCAGGCGGGAGCCATGGGACGGGGGGTTGAAGCGCTCCGGTTTCGCCAGCACCCGCGGACCGGACGGGTTACTCGGTGTGCTGCTGCTGCTGCTGCTGCTGGCTAAGCGGAGCAAGATGCGGCGGGAGGCGGATGCGGAGCCGGAGGGAGATGGGGCCGCCCGGCGCCAGATGAGGCCGGATTGCGGGAGGAGGAACCGGGGGATAGAGGTTCTCGTGGATGCCATGGCTGTCCTTAAGCGTCCGGTATGGCCCGGATCAAAGGATCGCCTTTCCGTTGATCGCCGACGGTGCAATTGACATCGGCAGTCGGCGTGTGAGCTCTCGGCAGGCAGCTTGGCTATCCCGGGACCAGCGGACGTTGCCGTGCGGCTCAATTCGGCGGTCCGCAAAAAAGCGCACGTGTCCGCCAGTTGCTCTCCTTTTGGGACTAGCAGCTCGCTTCCAGGTCATTCTTCACATACCCGGACCAGGAATAAGGTGCCCGGTCATTCCCGAAATCGCCCGTTGCGACTGACTAACCTCGGAGGTATGATTGGTGGGATACGTAAGGAGTGGGGACAATCCTCAGGCCCACCGTGGCTCGCCGCGATGATGCGTGCTGGGCCAGGGTCATAGCCTGAAAACTGCAAAAAAATTCCGGCAGGGCCCCGGCGCGGCACGGCAGCCATCGAGTGATCACTTCCGGTTTTTCTCTCTTTGCTCTCTCTTGCCTCCTTTGCAACCAGATTCTTCCCCAAAACAACATACGCTGTTCTTCAAGACCACTTTCATTTCCATACACGCTACTTCTAATACTCAACCGTCAAAATGGGCTTCTCTGCTGGTATGTGCCTATCGATTCTGCCATAGCTTCGGTTTTGCAATCACCGCACGATGCGCCTTTGGCGAGTGCCCTCATGACAAGGCTCCCCCAAGCCATTGGCACTTCGTACGTGGCCGGTTCACTCCGAGAGCGCCCTGCTACGCCGCGACCGGCTCAACTCGTCGAGACACATGCATTGTCCTCCGCTGTCACTGTCGAACGCGGTCTCTCGCGGGCCGCAACTCTTGCGTCATTTTCCTAGGCGCAAACGAGATTCCGGGACAGCAAGCGAGACATGACAGCCGACGCGTTGCACAGCGGAGCTGGCCCGTCGAGAATCACCAGAAACACGTGCTCGGACCCATTCCACAGAGGCAGCCGGCTAACATGACGGCTCTGCAGGTGACTCCAAGAAGGGTGCGAACCTCTTCAAGACGCGGTGCGCGCAGTGCCACACTCTCGAGGAAGGTGGCGGCAACAAGATCGGCCCCGCGCTGCACGGCCTTTTCGGCCGCAAGACGGGTTCCGTCGAGGGCTACGCCTACACCGACGCCAACAAGCAGAAGGGCATCACATGGGACGAGAACACTCTGGTATGCCTTCCGCATTCCCTTGCCAAGGAAAAGGCCTAGTTTGCGGTCGTTCTATCTAACACTCTTGCAGTTCGAGTACCTTGAGAACCCTAAGAAGTACATCCCCGGCACCAAGATGGCTTTCGGCGGCCTGAAGAAGGAGAAGGAGAGGAACGACCTGATCACGTATGTTTCCCTTTCTTGCCCAATCCCCCCACATGAACGATGCCGATGGACTAATCAATCGTTGAATAGCTACCTCAAGGAGGCTACCGCATAGATTTCGGAGTAAGGACCGGGGCTCGGACGTCGTTGTATTAATAGCAACTCGTTCCCGCCACCAACATGGTTGCGGTTCCGGTTGCAAAGGGAGTTGTCCGTTTTTGCTACACTTTTTTTTTGCATTAGACGGGGCGGCTCATGTAAAAGCACAACATCTGTACCATAGAGGGACGGCTACTAGACTTTGTGCTTTAGTGACCTGATGAAATGATTCTCTACTCCTGCTAATGACCTTTGTGCTCCATTGCGGCTCTCGCGTGTCTCGGATGGAGAGTTGATCGGCAAACATTGAATGACTTGCCGAGATGCCGAACGCCGAGTGTTTGGTTACGCAGTGACTGCCTGGTCGTAAGGTACATGACCTTGCCCAGGAAGAACACCATTCAAACTCACTCAGTGGTTGTATTGGCATACAAGACGTGATAGTTGTTCTCTTTGCATTCAAACATGGAATTGATCAAAGCCACAGGCAGTTAACGCTGGAACGACCAACCGCAGCTCTGCTCTCATCCATTCACTATTCTAATGACTGTGTCCCCGACAGGCCGAATGCTCCCTATCCATCCAGGACGTACTTCTCCGCATTCTTGACGCTCGGCTTCACCTCGTTCAGCGCCTTCTCCCAGTCCTCCATGGTAATCACCGGGTCCGCCGCCACCGAATCCTTCTCTTCTCCCCGCGCCGCCATTGCATACGCCCTCTCCAAGCACGCCTGGGCAGCCGCCTGCATCAAATTACCCAGATCCGCGCCAGAGAAGCCCGTACAGCGCAGATCGAGCGCCACCTTCTCCAGGTCGGCCTCCCGCGTGGCCGCCGTTGCCGCTGGCCCCCCAACAACATCCGGCATATCCACGTCCGCATCCGCTTTGGCGGCTTCCTTGCGTGCCTTGGCGACCGTGTTGCGGTACAGCGTCTTGAGGATCGCCACGCGGTCCTCGGCCGAGGGCAGCCCCACGTAGATGCTGGTGCCCAAGCGGCCTGGGCGCCGGATAGCCTCGTCGATGATGTCGGGTCGGTTGGTGGCGCCGATGACGTAGATTCCCGAGCGGTCGCCGACGCCGTCGAGCTCGGTGAGCAGGGTGTTGACGACGCGGGCGGACGCGTCGGCTAGCGAGTCGTCGCGCTTGGGCACGAGCGCGTCCATCTCGTCGAAGAAGAGGATGCACGGCGCTGACGACTTGGCGCGCGCAAAGAGCTGGCGCACGGCGCGCTCCGACTCGCCGACGTACTTGTTTAGCAGCTCGGGACCTTTGATGGAGATGAAGTTGGCTTTGGACTCGTTGGCCACGGCTTTGGCTACCAGGGTCTTGCCGCACCCCGGCGGACCCCAGAGGAGGATGCCGGCGGCGGGCTTGATGCCGACGCGGGCAAAGAGTTCCGGGTGTTTGATGGGGCCGATGATGGACATCTCGAGTTTCTTACGGACGTCCTCGAGGGCGCCGACGTTAGCCCAGGTGGTGTCGGGGATGGTGCTGAAGCCTTCACGCTTGGACGCGGGCTGTACCCGCGACACGGCTGTCTTGAATTGGGCCATGGTGATGCGACTGTCGCCCCATGAGATCTGGTTGTGGTCCTCTAGGAGTAGCCAGTCCCGTTGCTCTTCCTCGACATCGTCAAGCTGTTCTTCCGAACGTAAAGTTCGCGCTTGGTCCAGGAGTTGATTTAGGTTGCCTTGGAAGCTCTCGGATACCGCTGCCTTGACCACGTATTGTAGATCGCTGCCGACGTAGCCTGGTGTCATCTTAGCCAACTGCTTGAAGTCGACGTCGTCGGCAAGGCTCAGGTCGCGGGACAGTGACCGGAGAATCTGCTCGCGCGCTCGCTCGCTCGGCATGCCCATGTCGATCTCGGTGCTGAACCGGCGACGGATGGCAGAATCCAGGAAGTCCGGCCGATTCGTAGCAGCTAGTACCACAACATTCTTCCCTAACGGCGTGTTCTGCTTGATCCGATCCATCCCGTTCATGATCTCGGCCACGATGCGACTCTCCATGCCTTTGTTGGCACTTTCCCGCTTGCCCGCGATGGCGTCAATCTCATCAATGAAGACCAGACAAGGGGCGAGCCGGATAGCCTCGTCGAACACGTCGCGGATGTTCTTCTCCGACTCGCCGGAGGTACCACCGACCACAGACGGAGCAGAAACTGGGATGAAGGCGACACCTATGCTCCCCGCGACAGCATGTGCAAGGGTGGTTTTGCCGCAGCCCGAGGGGCCGTGGAGCAAGACGCCGTTGTCGTATCGGTAACCCATCTTCTCACAAGCCTCGCCGCCGCGTAGCGGGAACCAGACCTCCTTCAACAGCATCTTCAGCGTGGGTCCTACGCCAGCAATATCCCGGATGGAGACCTTGGTTGGAGGGCTCCGGTCGACCTCCTTAGGAGTGCCCTTCCTCTTCTTCGGCCTTGGTTCGCCATTAGCCTGCCTATCAGGCACGAAAGCAGAGGCGGGAGCGGGAACGGTGCCGTTGGGAGTCTCCATGCTGGCTGCAACCCCCGTGATCTCTGGCGTTGCGACAGGCGTTGCCGTAGAATTTGTGCCGGTGCCCCCCTTGTCGTTGCCCGCAAAGCCCCAGGACTTGGCGATCTGCCTGTTTAGCAAGTTGGCGTCACGCTCGGCCTTTGCCGCCTTTGCTCTTTCGAGCTCCTGTGCCTCGAGTAGGTCGTCTGAGTCCTCTTCCTCGTCCACCTTGGACTGCTGCTTCCGCATTGCAAGCACACGCTCGATCGAGTCCTCCAGCGGCCGCTTTTTCTGCCGCGCCAAGCTCGAGTTCGAGCGCTTGATGCTGTCGTAGACCGATCCCACAGTCAGGCGAGCTTTGCGCCCGCTCTCCTCCTCCTGTTCCTCGAGTTTGAGAACAATCTGATAGACGTCCCGGTCTATCCCTAGTCGTAAGTTAGTGGAGGACCGACGCGACATGCTGTCTGCGAAGCCTGGGGTATCAAAACAAATGGAAAGGAAAGGAAAGGAAATAGAAAACAAGAATGTGGACGATGGTTGAAACAGGCGGTTAGGAGGCTACTCTATCACATTAAAGCTGCCCAAAATGGGAAGTTGGCAGATATGTGCTCCATGTGTGAGTGCGATCTTGAGATGGAATGAGGAAAAAACGGGAACTTTGAAAAGGGTACCGAGGCCGTACTGTGCGGTTCCCGTGCCGAGTACTCTCATGAAGTCCTGACAGAAAGCTGTCTCAGCATCCCTGAAATGCGAAATCTGCACGCTGAAAGTCGAATACAGTTTGGAAGTTCCCTCCCCGTCTACCCTCGCAGTTTTATACTGCCAGGTCAAGCCCCGGCTGGATTGGGATGAGCATCGGCACACAGTGCAGCCCGCCGGGTTCGTACTGTCTTGCAGTCAATTGAGTTCAACCAGAACCGCAAGCTTCTCCCAGTGACGGCGAGCTGAGGGCAATGTTTACGCGGTTACTCAACCTGTGCACCATCCAACACATGAAACCAGAAATTATGACAGGATATCAGTGATGAGACAGGAGGATGGGTTTGTAAAGGAGAGAGACCAAGCAGGGAAAAAGATAGCAGTACAAGCACAACAGATCGCAGCTGCTTGCCCTAGCTCAACGATATCATGCTGCCCTTCGCACCGCTCTGGTACATACGACCATACCTGGGAGAAAATACGGCATCCCGTCCGCTCTGCCCTCGTCAAGCTCCCAAGGGCCGAATCAGTACTCAGGTCGGTGACGACTGGGGAATCCTCGGTGTTGTATGTTTTTGCTGTTATTTTGCTCCATCGCCAGTCTCGGCCTCGGCCCTGGTCTCCACGCCAGTACTTTTTGTTTGGCTATACTATGCCTAAACCCCTCTGGCTCCAATCTCAGCGGACATGGCCTGATTTTGAACGAAAGCCGGTTTCTGGATGTACTGAGAGAGGAACAGACAGGAATATTCGCTATGGGCAGGAATAGGGGGAAGGGGCAAAACCAAGCGGACAAGCATAAACAAGCAACACAATAACACGAAGAGTCAAGCAAGAACGGTGGGTTACTTACGAGCACGATTTCAAGGTATCGGATCTTCGGCAATCCACCAATCTTTCAGGCCTATCTCAATTTTCTTACAACAGGATGGCTTCCATATCACGGCCCGCATCACTGCTGTCGAGTATGATGCAGTTCTTGTTCTAAATCTGAAAATGAGCAGCACAACAATGCGGATATCTACACAGGCCAGTGACCGAATCTAGATCACCCTAGGTAGTGACCCAATTGACTAGCTCTTCCCCAGAACCAGGCCACGCTGCTTCACAGTATAGATAAAACAGAGCGTTCATAGACAGTGTGGCGATACAGAGAGAAATCAGCTAACGAGCATACTACTAAGACCTGCCTCCCACCCCTAGAACACTTAGGTTACCAAACCTCGCCTTACCCTCTCAACCTGGACAGCTGTCCACGCCCATATGGATACACCTTCTCCAGCATCTCCTCGGCCGTCGCCCTCTCCTCGGGATCAACCATGGCCATCTCCCTCAACGACCCGATCCTCCCGTCCAGCTCGACCGCCTTCGCAAAATCAGCCACCGTCTCGCGCCTCCCATTCCTCATCTGCCGCATTTCGTCCGCGTTCAGCGTGCAGAAGATGGTCACATACAGCGCCCACACGTCCGACTTGTGCGACTGCATGTGCCGCACCGGCCGCTCAAACAGCTCCGGCGCCATGTAAAGCTCGCTGCCGCGGACGGCGTCGATGTTAGTGGCAAGGTCGCAGAGGCCGAAGTCACCGAGGCGGAAGTGGTAGAGTGAGGAGGCTACAGGGTGCGGTCGTGGTCGTCCCAGAAGAAGGCTCGGAGATGAGGTGTAGAGTATGTTTTCTGGCTTGAGGTCGCGGTGGACGTAGCCCAGCGAGGCGAGGTAGGCCAGTGCCTGGAGCATCTGGTGCAGCACGATGTCGGCGACGGCCTGTGACTCCTTGCGGGGTAGTTGCGGCCATCGCATGAGCGACGCGAGGCTGCCCTCCATGAGCTCCATGACGACCCCGACCCGCGGGGTGCCCCAGCCCTTGGAGTAGAAGGCGCGGATGATGTGTTGCTGTGTGTGGAGAGAAAGGGAGTGGTCAGCTGCTGTGAGATGACAGGGTAAAGGGGGTTGAAGGGGAGGGAGACGTACATGGTTGAGGGCTGGTAGGATGATAGCCTCCCCTCTCATGGCGGCAGCCATCGACCGCTCCCATGACTCGTCAGGTTCGTCCTCCTGAACCATGATTTTGACGGCTACCAGCTGATGTCTGTAGTTGTCGAGCGCCTTGTACACGGCCCCATATCCGCCACAGCCGAGTTCGCTGAGGATTTGGTATCGCATCTTCGTGAAAGCGACTTGATTCAGACACACAGATTCTGCTGTTGTGTGTTCCCTTCAAGGTACAAGGCTCTCTGGATCTGGATGGCACAGCAAGCAAGGACACCCAAAGACAGTCACGACTTTAAATACCAGCCAACATCACACCCATCGCCCATTACCAGCCCAAGGCGAGAAGCCTCTCGTCTCATCCCGCCTTCACGGTCTTCCACGCCTAACCAACCATCTCAACACTAGTCGACCAATACTCAAACGTGGAGGAAGCCACCTCCTCGAACTCGGATCACAGCGCGGCCCGCGACAAAGCCCGCCTCGATGTAACACATCATCTCTCACCCGAACCTTCAAACCGTATGTGTCCTACGGCTTCTGTTGACCCTTATTGTCTCAGCCCCAACTCCCAACTCCCATTGTGTGATTTCCGGGACACTGCTGTATCTATCCCGACCCAATAGGAACAGCACCGCCTGGCGACCCAGGCAGCAGATTGTGACAACGCCCTTTGTTTTCATTGTTGGCTAGTGTAGGAACCAATGGAATGAAATTCGCTGCGCTCACATTGTGAGTCATGGTCGATATACGATATGATGACTGTTCAAGCAATCCCAAGCGGTAATTAACGGCGCGTCGGAGCTTGCCCCATGCCTAAGGGTGATGCGCACCCTCACTCCGTGTTGCGACGGTTAACTTCAGAAATATCAATAACTGGTGCTGGATTCGGGAGACATCCAAGGGGTTTGTTTCACTCGAACTTGTACGTCAGATCATAAATCAGATAATTGTTGTATGTAAAGGAGACTTTGATAGTGAGTCTGTAAGATTGCTGGAGGCGTCTTGATGTTACCTTGTCACAATGAGTCTAACTAGGCCGTGAGCGATAAAGGGGATGAGACCATTTGTCTCTCGGTAGATTCTATCAAGCAGCGCCTTGGCTACATATTCGACTTTTGCGATGGAATTGGTTGTTACCCTGGAGTCGTATCTATGACACTAGACAGATAGACGTATTAGAGGAAGTTATGACCTAACAGAATCTGCTTAAGCTGCTATGCTACGATTCATTCCAGTCACTTCAGATCCTATATATATATCTATATATTCTAACTATTCATTCTACGCTTAAATTCACAGGTAGTATTACTTCTAAAGAGATGATTATCTTACAAGGTCTATAGTGTTCAAAGCTCAAGCTCTAGTTAAGACATCCTATCTCTTATACTAATGAGAAACAATCCAATATAGGTCTTGTCATCATTGTCCAGACCGTAGTTGGAGCCATAGTTTAGCCAACCGTCCCTGGGAATTTGGTCAGTCGGTCTCTGGGTCTAAATGGAACACGAGAGCCTGGCCGTTCCAGGAAAGGGTTCTCTCCAAGACGGCGCTCTTCATTACGCCTCAGGTGATGTTTTTCCGGTGCGATCAGAGTCCCTCGTTGATGCAAGAGGATCTGAAACGTGGACCGTTAGGTTCGTAGACGAGTTACTTGGCCTATGGATGACACTGGAAGGACCGGATCCCCATTCATGGGAGCCTGTCGGAGACATCAAGCGCCATGTGTATCCGGGCATAAACTGTAAGAACCTCGGTTGTCCCGACCCCAACAGTCTCGAGCCCATATTCCCTAGCTAGTCCTGGGCAGGCTGGGAAGGGGCTGTGACCTACTCCTTCCGAGAGCGGCTGTCTCGTGTGCGATGGATCGAACGGCAGGTTGGACATGGATCGGCAGAGCAGATGCTCACCAGCGCCCGAGTACCGGGCCCCGAGCCCCGAGGATGGAAATACAAAGGGATCGGTGTGGTGGGAGGAATGGCATCAAGACAGGACGAAGGGGGAGGGTCCGCTTCTTCCACCACCCATCTGATCCCGATGCCTCGTTCCTCAATCCCACTGCTCCTGGACCGCGCCAGGGTCCGAATTGTGACCCAGACAACCCCCAGCACCTACGGTTAGAAGCCCAAACTCTCAACGTCAAGATGCCCAAGGAATGGAACTCACAGAGCACAGCAATCTTTCATGCACGAAGGCTAGCTGACATGCCTATGCCTCCAACTTGGCAGTTCAGCCTCCAGAACGATGACGGCAAAATCATGGGCTATTTCCGTGTGCCCAACCACCTAGTAAACGAAATGAGCCACGAAAAGAAGTGCTCCGCCGTGCGCATCGCCAGGGTACGAGGACATTCTCTCACGCCCGAACAGATCCGAAAACGACAGGACGGGAGGAAAGATCCCCCCTGTTTCCTGAACCTGTGACATCCCCCGCGCATGGATTTCAGAAGGACTCGGACGGGGACCAGGACGTGTCGGCGGAGGCAGCATCATATCCGGATGAAGTGAGCACGGAGGACGAAGCGCGCCACCTGCCGTTTGACCGCCAGAGGTACGACCCTATAAGCCGTTCTGCATATATGAATTCCTGCTTGTTGAACGCGCCGGCAATGCTGCCTTTCGCCTCCGGACCGGGATTATGCAGGTGGATGCATGGGCCCAGGAGAAGCCCGAGACAGAGATCCTCGTTCTGGCGTGAAGGCTTCTCCTGCCTGTTCACATAACCGGGAGGGTCAGCCAGCAAGAGGCACGGAACTGCTTTCTTTACAATACTGTAACCCCGCCCATGGTAGGGGCAGGAGGAATGTATTTCTCGAGAACCGCCTGTCTCCCTGTACGGAACCCCTTAGTATGCCACACGAAAGCAATACCGCCCGCTCCGCTTCGCTCGATCTGAGTGTTTGACGCCCGCCAGTTCGAAAGTCAGAAACAGGAAAACGCCAACTGCCCTTTAGAAACCGTGAGCCCAAGATAGAATGGATTGTTGGCGAGAATGCGAACAACAGTGAACAAGGAAACCGGCAGGTAGGAAATAAACAGGCCGTTCAGCACTACAACTGTGAATAAGGTGCCTTCCCGGTGCCAGGTTACCTCAAACCGCAAACCAATGCCAATCAATAAACAATCCTTTTTGTATGCACCACAGGCCAACCCGTCCCATTCCATTCCACGGACCAACCGCGCAATGTTTTTTGTACCGTTTCGTGTCCCGAAGCCGAACCCTACTCTGACGCATGTAACTAAAAGGGATAAATAAACAATGTCGTAATCCGCCCATGGATGGGCGAAGCAAGAAGGCCAAGTCAGACCAGAGGGGTAGGACGAGAAATAAGTGCAACTCAGTCATCCCAAGCCTTGATGCGCTTCTTCAGGAACTCAAACGACGAGAAGAAGACGGCATTCACCGCGCAGGACCGGCCCATGGACACGCCCAGGCCGCGGTACATGTTGCGCTGGAAGAACTGGATCTTGACAGGCTCGATCTTCTCACCCTTGGAGTACATGAGCGAGTTGCGCTGGTAGATGGACTTGGCTGAGTCCACCGGGTCTGTGTGTTGGATAGCGAAAACATTAGTTTTGTGGGCTTGGTAGTAGGAGATAGGAACGGGATGCGATCTTACAAATCAAGGCCCACGACACGATGCCGCACAGCCCGCCTGCTACCAGGACGGCGAGCGGATTGGAGTGGGTGCCGTCGCCGCCAAAGGTCGTCAGGAGCTGCTTGCTGCTTTCGTAGGTCATGAAGTAAGTTGCCGTCCCGAGGGTGTCACGCACTATGGTGAGGTAGAGTCAGTTACGTAAGCTTGTTGACAGGGAAAAAGGGGGTTGGGAAAGCATACTCAGGTGTAACCTGAACCCGGTATACAGTCCGCCGAATCCCCTGTGCTTGATAATGTTGCCTAGGGTCTTCAAGGTCCCCTTGTTCTGATAACTCGCAGCAATTGCGTGGCTTTCTGGCTTCGGGCAGTTTTTCTTGTCCGCCAACAAAACAGATACCTGGGCGCTGAGCTTGGTCAACTCGAAGGGGCCTGATGAGACCGAGATCAGCATCAGTATCAGCATTGTCGGCTCCGCATTCTGTCGACGCCAGCCATGCCATCCCACGTCGACTTACAGGCTATGACCGTTATGCAAGACCCCGCCGTCGCTCCGGCAGCTCCAAACGTAGCGATCGACCATAGGTTTGGATACGTCCCTCCTTGGCAGACGTGAGCCATGACATCGTACGCGAAGTTGCGCTTGACCCAGTCGCAGTACACGTATTTGCAGCGCTGGTAGATCGAGAAGGAGGTAGTCCGCACGAGAGTAATACTAGCCATGGGCGCAGTGACTCCTGTATATCATGGTCAATCACATCGCCCTAGTGCTTCGAGTATCCGTGTCATCCCGGATTCTCTGACGGCATTCCTACCTCGAAAGAAACCCCGTAAATGCTCGGTGTGATATGTATGTCTCACACAGTCCATGAACCCCGCATACCGGTAGGTCTGCATTCTGGTCTTGACACTGTCGAGTGGGAAGGTCGTCAGGGTCGACAGCACGCTCGACGCCGAGGCCGCCACCTCGACGCGGTAGCGCTTGACCAGGCGCTGATAGTCTGGGACAGCATTGTTGGCACTCGTGTTAGTTGTTGTTTTGTTACTGGTGGCCGGATCGCGATTCAGGGCTTCTGCTGCCGCTGCCGCTGCCGACACGGCGAGGCGTGGGTCTGGGCAGATATCCTCTTCCTCGTTGCTGTTGAGACTTGAGCTTGTCTTGGTGCTACCGCGCTCGCTCACGCTGGTGCGCGGCTGCTGGCTTTGCCGTTGCCGCTGTTGGCCGTCATTTTGCGGAGAGGACTCGGAGCTCGAAGAAGAGTCAGGCATGATCGGAAACGCGGGGTGGCTTGCATGGGTTGGATCATCTTGCAGTAGGTGGGGGCGGTGGTCGTGGTCGTGGGCGGCGGACTTGAGCTCAGCAGGCATAATAGCTCCCTCCTCTTTCCCTCTGACTCTTATCGTTGTTTCGCGCTTTCCGTTTTCTGCTTATGGTTTCCCGTCTCGCGGCTCGCGGCAGGGCACCTCTCACAAAGCAGCCGTCAGCTAGCAGACGGTGGCCTCGGCGGCAACCGAGACCAGAGTCCTCAGCAGAGCGGTCGCGAAAGGGCCTTTGCCAGCTGGTGAGGGTCCATAGAGACCCCCCGCCGTTCTGGTCGAAAGGGCTTCCCCTTCTCTTCTCTCAATCACTCGGAGTTCGGATGCGGGGTCGACTTGTTTCGAGAAAGAAGAGACGGGTGTTGGGTTGCTCAAAGGTTCAAATGCTCCGAAGAGAGGGGCGGAGGCCAGGCGTCGATGTAGATGCCCTGGTCCCTCACGGCTTGGACTTCAATTGGCTGATCGACGACGGAGACTGTTCGTCGAATCTGCTGTGCAACGGTATTCGCAGCTTGGGGGAAGGTGTCGGCGTGGTTGGCGTTGCTCAATGATGCGGGGTCGCAGCACACAAAGAATGGAAGCTTTGCTTCCCTTGGTCACTGGCTGGCTTGATCCTCCAACTCAGCTCGGAGCACACTCCACTACACGATCCCAGATGCTTTTAACTAACGCGGGGCCGACCTCGGCAGCAGCTCCGACTTCCGCCCCTCAGTGTCAGTCGACCGAAATCCGGCACTCGGTAGCAGGGTGTTGTGTCGCCGGCGGCCAGCAACTATCGTCAGAACATCACGGCACGGTTTGCCGCGGTCGTGCGCGGGTGCAGAGTTTAAGCCCGCACGATGCTGGTTGACGATGGCTTCATTCCGGGCCAGGGAGTGGGACCAGGGGGTAGTTAACGTCATTGCTGCAGCGCCGCTTTTCCCGATTGAGATGCAACCTCCTGCATTCCTGCGGAGGCCTGCACAGACCACGGCTGTCTGCCTGTGACTCTGCCCGGATCTATGCTACCAGTCGGGTTGCGAATTGATGAGCATTGCTCGAGGCGTGGCCAGATATTCTACATTACAACAGCATCTTCTCGCCCGATCGCCTTCCAGAAGCGCTGATAAGTGGCAGACGCTAGCAAGAGTGGACGCATTTTCCCCTCCCTTTCCGTGGACAACCTAACGGCGTGAAACAGGTCAACTCCCCACCACCCGCATATGTGGAGATCCGATGCAACGGATCGGACGACGGCAGCCCTGGATTGGTGATTTGCCGTCCCTTGGACTTGCACAGGATCATCTCCCTCAAGCCGAAGACGACCCCGAGATCCTGTCTGAACCCGAGAATCATCTCCAATCCCGTCGTGAGATCTTCGATTGCAACAGCTCGTTTCCAACCGACATCAGCCGCAGGGACGAAGGACCCGAGCTGCTAAAGCTTGTTTGAGACCTTGGAGGGCGTCCGTTTCCAGTGGCGCACCTTGGCATCAGATTACGACCGGATACTCCAGGAACCTGACCACCTCATCGCGGAAGCTGTCATCCGGTAGCCGACTGGCAGGCAGACTGACCTGAATGAGAGTCTCGACATTGCAACCACCTCATAGGGGTTATCAGCGCAAACACAACCCCATAGTGTCGTTAAGCATAGCAATCGTCCGCTCATAGTGCTCATACTCCGTCCCGCTGATGAGATCGGGATCCCTTTTTCCCGAGCCAGATAGTTAGCACATCCCACCGATCCATTACTTCACTTCTGAACAGGGAAGAGAGAAAAGGATAACAAGAAGAAACTCACTTTGCCTTCCCCTTTGCCCGCTGCTGCTCCAGCTCCTGCTCTTTTTTGAGCTTCACCTTCCACGGCGTCCTCCGCGCCTCGCGCATCCTGTCCCAGTGGACCCGGCACAGGTTCTTGAGGATCTTGTGCTCAAGTCCGCGCTGCTGCGCGGCTGCGTTGAGGAACCAGACCGTTCTCCTGACCCGCTCGGCGTCCAGCACGCCCTTGGGATCGCGAAACCCTTCGCGCAGCCGCTCGGTGAACGTCGACCGGGACGGCTGTGAGAACTGCACGGCCCGCAGGCCGGCGCGGAGGAGGCGGCGGTACGAGTGGATGAGCTCAAGGTTTGATGACATTGCGATGTAAGCTCAGGTTGAGGTTCATGTTGTTGTGGTGAGATTTGAGGGCCGGGATTGGAAGGGTGAGATGGAAGTGAGAAGGGGTTCAGCCGCACGAACCATGTGGTTATCAAGTGAATAACCACATTGCCAAGGCTGGCGCCCATGTGGATATTCGCCAATATCGCATGCAAGAGCGGGGCAGGGTAGGGTTATACTCAGTCAGCAGCTGATTGCGAGCCAGTCAGGGTTGTGATACCACTTACACCGCCCCAATGAGCACTTAGGATGCAGATAATTGAAGCAATTCACAGTGGTACGTTGAATCAGGATGTCTGATGTGGCATAGCAATTGGATAGAATGCTACTTGGCCCCTTGCATGTTAAGCGCTGCGAGTAAAATTAACCCCGTACTACAGGCCGGCTATGCAAAAGCGAAGCATCTCTATGTTATGCAGGTAACCAACCGTAATTACATACAAACCCAGGCCAGAATATAGAACACACCAATCTCAGGCAGCCCTCCGCCCAGAGGCGAGACCACACGCACCCCGCGCCATCTATATGCACCAAGGTAGTACCCAAGCCCGCAGCTACACACCGGCATGCAACTCTAGCCCTTAAGCCCAGATATTCCCCAACCATCTATCTGATCGATTCAATCCTCGCGCTGCTCAACCGGGGCATATTGTACCCCCCTACTTGACCCACCAGCGCGGCCACGGCCCATGAGCCTCGAGAAAAAGCCGCCGACCCCACCACCCTGCACGCCAGGGCTCTTATCACCTTCCCGCGGCTTGCGGTCAGCTTCAACATCATCCGGCGGATTGATGTTAAGACCGGGAATGGCCGCGGTCACCCCTCTCATTGGGGAGCGGTTCCTGATATTGAGTGGCGGCATAGGCGATGCCGGGCGCAGGAGCGCATCCGACTCGGCATGGACGGTTGGGGTGGCCGATGACGGCGTGCCGAGGGCGCGCGTGGAGTCGCCAAAGAGGGCGTCCATGTCTTCGAGACGGACGCCGCGTGTTTCCGGATAAAGGAAATATACTTGAACAAGGGGGTTAGGCGCAAACATATTGCGGGGCTCAAGAGGCGGACGGGGGAAGACATACCAACAACGAAACTGACAGCGCAGAAGAACGCATGCAACAAATACAGTCGCCAGGCAATCCACTCCTGAAGGATGGGTGTCATCTCGCCCACCAACCAATTGAACGCCCAGTTGGTGGCCGTTGACAGACTGGCACCCTTGGACCGAATCTTGAGCGGGAGGATCTCCGGGGGGTAGAGCCAGGGGACCGGCCCCCACGAATACCCGAACGCCGCGTTATAGATCACGACGAGAATGACGACCAACTTTGGCGTGGATGGGATGTTGAGGTAGAGGACATATGAGATCAACGACAGGGAAGTCACCATGGCGATGGCTCCCGACAGCAAAATCGGCCGCCGTCCCCATCGGTCTACAACGTACCACGGCGGAATGGTCGACATGACATATGTGATGCCATTGATACCCGCCATCAGCACGGCATCGTGGCCCACCCAGCCGGCCTTCTCGAAAACGTAGGGGGCATAGTACGAAATGACGTTGATGCCGTTGAGCTGGGCCAATGCCTGCGCCGACATGGCGATGAAGACCCGCCTGCCATAGCGCTTAAACATCTCGCTGTAGGTACGCTCACCTTCCTGCCGTTGCAGGAGCACATTCATCTTGATGTCGCGGAACTCGTCCCGAGCACGAGGATTGTGAATGTCACCGCCGCCGTAGAGGTTGGCAATGACCACAATGCCCTCCTCGTCATGGTCGTTGTCAAGTAGCCATCTTCCAAGCTGGTCAGCACAGTGGCGGATTTGAAGCCGCGTGGTACATACCTGGGCGATTCCACGATGATCAGACTCCCAAGGCCAAGCAGTGCGCCCATGATGCACTGCATCAACAAGGGTAGGCGCCAGGACAGGTTGCCCTCAATGAAGCCACAGAAGTAGTCCACCCAGACAGAGGTGGCATACCCAATGATATTCCCCGTAAACTCGATGCAGGCAAGCTGGCCCCGGTTATGGGGCGGGGAAATCTCGGATTGGTAGACCGGGACGATGGTCGAGAGCATTCCGACACCCAGACCAGCCAGGACTCTGCCCGTCATCATCATGGTCATGTCTTTTGCAAATGTCTGCAGAGCGCCGCCGATGACAAAGACGCAGGACCCGTAGAAGATCGTCTTCCTCCGACCAATGATGTCCCCAATCCTGCCGACCATGAGGGAAGAAATGAAAGCGCCAATCTCGAGAATGGCAACCATGGTCGCGATCTGGACAGGCGACGGGTGGTTGAAATACTCTCTAAAATAATCACCGCTGCGGAAACAAAGTTAGAAGACGATGACCCGGGAGGAGGGCAGGGGACGTAGACGTACATAAGAATACCCGACATAACGCCCTGATCATATCCGAAAAGAAAGACGCCTAAAGACACAAAGATAGAAGTGAAGTACCTATTGGTGAAGCGTCAGCACAAACATGCGGCCTGCAAGCACTAGGTTACCAGTGTTAAACCAACAGTAACGGCTTGCCCGTCAGGCCGCGGATGGAACTCGAGCCGCCCGTCATGATGGCGGCTAGCAGGCGTTCCGCCCTGGACGGCTTATAAGGCTCGACGTTGGGGATGTGGATTGCTTCTTTATCAACGAGACCTCCGTGTCGAGACGTGGACCTGCTGCTCGCGGAGGACAGCGGCTCTCGGTACCGGACACGCTTTTGGTGGCGGTGGTGCTTCGGATGGCGCTTGAAGACGCGAGCTAGGGTGTCGTCGTCGTCGAGCGTCCCGTTTACCTTTACCTGCTCGCGCAGCGGATCCTCTTCGGCGAGCTGCTCGGCAATGTCGCCCGTGTCGGTCCAGGAAGATTCGTCGGAACCGTCCTCTTCAGACTCAGAGTAACCGGGTTCGTCGACCAGATGCCGGTGCCGGTGTGACGGAAGCAGCGAGGAGTGTTGCTCTCGACTGTGCTGAGAACGCCGCTCGCTGCCGATGGGGAGTGTTCGGAGGGGGATGTTGGAGGGAAGACGGGTCGGATTCGGGACCGGAATCTTGGGCGAGATGGGGCTGTTTGGCAGCAGCCCTCGTCCGCGGTGAGTGCAGATGCACGATGGTCTCTGTTGCGGGGAGTCGCGGGGAGCGTCCTTGGAGGTTGACGGGCTCCGCAGGTGAGGGACTCATCGGTCAGCTGTACGAAGGTTCCTGTGCGGTGTGTCGGGTCTCCGGGCCTCGGGGTCACTGGCGGCGGCGCAAGAAGAATGGTCAAAGATGGCAGTTTGACGTGCGACAACCGCGCCGTGCGCCTGAGCAGGTGGCAACCCCCCGGCCGCCAAGCCGCTAACCCGCCATCAGGGGTCTTCGGGGTCCACTTCCAACTTGTGCGACTTCACATTACCGTCCACGGGTCGCCAAGTAATGCATATCACCGCAAATCACTGCCAGGACTCGGCTTCACGGCACAATAGGACCCTTTCATTACCCACCAAGTGCAGCTCTGCTTCACCCTTTTTCCAAGACTCATGGGACATCTCATTGCATCACGGGACATGAGCGGCAGATTCATTCAAGAAATCAGCAGCACACCCCGCCCACAAAGCAGGACCTAGAGTGTGAAACAGCGATTTGGAGGTGGGGCTGGCAAGGATCGACAAGACTTGTGAAAAGGATGACATTGCACAGTGACGGCCGCGATCAATGCAAAGACCCGGAAAGTACATACGCGAGATCTGCCAGGCTGAACCGTACTGTGGTACTTCCCATTCCTTTCGCGGGTCAGTTAAGCGCGAATATAACCGCTTCAGTCTTCGCACAGTTTCCGGACTGTTCCTCGCCTCTCGAGCCAGAGGTTGGCCCAGGTCATCTGTGCCACCATCAGATTGTGGCTGCTGGATCCAACAACGCATACCTTAGGTAGTTCTCGGTACGTAACACAGCCATGTCAGCCTCAGCCAGGATCCTGGTCGCCTCATGCGGCAGGTTGAACAATTGTCCGCTATAGGACAGACGGCCCAGGCACGTGCCAGGAAACATAACATAGTCCGAAAGGTATCACACCATGTGTTCCTGGGATGCGATGGCGATACAAGCCAAATCGAGTTTCAAGCGTCCCATCTACAAGACAGTGGTTTGTTGACCCCTTCTTTGGGCGTCACATGCAACGAAACTGTGAGCGACGGCCGGCGCTGCAGTTCCGGGCTGTGGCTCGCCGGATTCGCCGTAGACCGGTTCTAACGTGATAAAACCCAAACACAACACAGCTGATAAGCTAGGCTGCGTGTCATGCAAACGGCAGAACTGCGCTCTGCCAAGTTACCCGACCTCGGCTGCGTAGGTAGTCCATGGATGCTACCCCGTGATGCCGGGAGCAACCGTTGGGAATGCGGAGAGTAGTGACGGTTGTGGGGCGCCGGCCTGGAGGTGAATGGGGCACACTTGGAAGCACTTGTTCATAAGACAAGACACTTGTTTCCAAGAGACATTTCAACTAGAAGAGGGCAAAAGGCTACCTGCATTGTTCAAGAGATACCGAGCTTCCATGTGCCAGCTTTCTGTATCTGCGACTGAGTATGATACCCCCAGACGCTTGTGCAAAATCCGGCGAAGGTCGGGCACCTGCAACTACGACACGAGTGTCCGGGGAATCACCAAGCCTCTAAATTAATTGGCGTTCGGTCGATATAGAACTGTTGATGGCATCCAAGGACTATACTGTGTAGCATAATCATTACTATGGTGTTTACTAGCCAAGAGTGGCGCCTGACGAGGGAGAAGATGTATTAAGCTGTGGTCGAATTCTGAATTCAAGAACCGACCTGTGAATCTCTCTCGGAAGTCCTGTCACTCGAACCTGATACAAAGTAAACAGAGCCACGTGCGATCACGCTCTATTATTACGATTTACACTCCCTTGAGAGCTCCTTTCTGTAACAGATAGGGCGGCCGGACAATCGGATCCGCTACATGGACGACAATAGGTGAACCAAGGATATGAATAGCTGCTTCATTGAATGGGAAAGGATCGAAGTGCAGCAGTCTAAGGGTGAACTTCTATTTTCAGGCCTCTTGGACGCGTCAGGTGTTAAAGCTGTTAGACTGTAAGATCGGATTCGCCTATTAATAGTCTCTTACCTAGAGCTTCTCCCCTCGGGGCAATCAGAGGGCAGGAAACGACGAAGACTACGATCTCAGGAAAGAGTAAGCCTCTATGTCTGGTGACGTTGCGCATCATTCGTTCGCAGTAGATACTGCATCAGGAGGGTGTGATAGCAGGAAACATCATTGGTTTGTACTACCTTCCTATGTGTTCAGGTCGACTTGCAACTTCCTGAATGACCTGCATGATTGAGCCCGTAGGGCTGCCCAACCGGCGAGTTTCATACTCCGATCTGACCTAATGGATAATAGCGACCGGCGAGGGAAGATGACGGTAATAGACATCTCGTTCCAGGTGCAGCTCATCTCCGACACAAGCGATGATCTTGAAATGCAGCGTAGGCTGAGTTGGCCGAATCACCGTTGATTATCAACTACCGACACCCTGCATGTCGACGCACAATTTCATCGTCTTACTTACTGTACGATAAATCCAGGTCACCGACGCAAAGGAGTCTTGCAAAACTCGGAGATGCGCCGAAGGAGAACAAAAGCACTGGCAACTAGAGCCCGAGAACACACCGAGAGGAGCAAAGTGTTCGTAATCAATTCGGCCCCCAGTCCATCTACTACCCATAACTTGTATAAATCGGCTAGATTCAAGGTGAGCAACCACTGCCTACCAGGTACTGTATCCTATTTTCAACCCAACAAAACTTAGGTACCTGCCTACGGCCTCGGTATCTAGCAAAATGAAGCACACCAGCATCACCTCCTCGCTTGTCCTTTTCCTCCTGCCCGTGCCAATCCCGGCAGCCGTGGGTGGCCGCTGCTCCGGCAGCTGGGACGATGGGCAATGCATCTGTCTCGACCACAACGCTTGCGTCGATACCTGGCACGGCAGGCCGGGCTAAGGGAGCCCCTGGGACTGGCCCTGTCCGAACGATCCTACCAACGTCTGGGGATGCCACGTCTCTCCTTGCCCTGGCTTTCCAGCTGGGACTACATTCTGTCAGTGGAAGGATAGTTGCATGGGAAGAGCTCTGCCGGGTGAGCCTACCCCCTGCCTTTGCCCTCGTCTGCACTGGAATGCTGGAAGAGACGTTCCAGTTAGCTTTGCGGAAGGTAGATGTGCTGATGCGGGTGCCCGCAAGATCCGGTCTGCCCTGGAGGCAATGATTTCGTGTGCTGCCGGTATCCGATTTGATTCGCAGACAACTTGGTACTGGCTACAAGGCACTGAAGGAGGGCCGGTTTGCCGCCCACCGCAGAAAGAGAATCGGCAGGTCGTGGAAGGTCCTGTAACCTCTACTTCGAGTCTTACTATCGACTGCTAGGCGTAGCTGGCTGGAATCTTTGCTGTTCCTCCAAAGTCCAAATCAATGGAAGCGAGCCACTGGCTGCCGCTTTACATTTGTAAAAATGGCAATGTCTGGGAGTCCTTCTATATTGTTCATGATCCTACGACAACTGAAGTTAACTCGTTCAGTCTGATAATGAAGCAGACCGGTGAGACCGCTAATCATCATCAAGATACGTGCTTAATGCCCCGGACACCGCACCGGCCCTAGTTCTTATATACGTATTACACGCTTAGGATCCGCATTAATAACCAGCTTCCCCTGAATGGTCAGATAATAGCCCGGTGAGGCTGTGAGCGAGGAAAACTCTAACACTGCTCACAGGCATTAGTGATCGCGATGCCAGACAGAGACCGACCCCTCATTTGAATCCCGCCTGCCATGAAGTATGAGTTTCTCGGGCTTTTTGTACCCGGCCGCGAACTTTTTCATCTTTTAACTACATCTAGTTTGATTTTCCTTTTTTCTCCTTCTCTTGTTTTCCGCCCTAACAGGCACCTGGATCTTCAACTTGTCTTCTCTTTCTGTCCGCGCTTTCCAGTGATATTTTTGTTCCTCATAACCTTGTGGCATGTCTTCGCCAAGGTGGACGCTAGATGTCCGGCCATCTCGACGTGTGCTAATGCTTCTAGAAGCCTCACTAACATCGACACAACCGAACCATTTTCGAGATTGTTCGTAAACCTCTCTCTTGGAGCCGTTATTGAGCTCACCTCCGTCCGGGAATTCGGGCTCATCCTGTATTGATCACTCTACCTCAACCAGCGACCGGCCTTGAATTGAATCAAAGTTTATGAATTCCTAGGTCGTAAGGGTCGGAGTAGGAGGATGGAAATATAGGCCCAGATTCTATACACATAGTACCTGACTACTCCGTATAGAGGGAAGTTACGGCGGTAAAACACGGTCAGCGATGGCGAGGCCGGAGCTCTCATGGCCGCTGTTGGACCTTCTTGTGAAACAGCAGTACAATTATTACTACAATAAAGGATGCTGATGTGGGGAAATTTGACCGTTTGGGGGCCGGACGGAATTACGGAGAAGAGTATCAGTTAC
This sequence comes from Achaetomium macrosporum, assembly GCA_033296875.1. NCBI lineage: Eukaryota > Fungi > Ascomycota > Sordariomycetes > Sordariales > Chaetomiaceae > Achaetomium > Achaetomium macrosporum. The sequence continues at coordinate 74,044 of MU860044.1, read as the reverse complement.
TGTCGACGACTGGGTGTTAATAGGCCAAGGAACTCATCCATCCCTTCAAGATCTCTGACGGCAGGACACGACACTGAGCTGCGCCATCCCGACCTTGCATAGCCAACAGGGCGGAACGCCGCATACTATTGTCTATATATATCGATTCCCTTCCTCCAAGCCCGACATACGTAATTTTGCCATCAGCACCGTAGCCGCCATCACCGCTGCCGAATCTGTCATTTGAAATTGAATGTCCCTCGGTCTAAGAAACGCTCCATGTTACCGTTCCAGCCAAGTGATTCAAAGCTGGTTGGTTCGAGTCTGACTGTCATTTCGCAAAGAGGCTGGGCTTGGTTCCTGGACAGGAAAGTTACCCTGGCCTCCCACCAATCATACTCTCACGATCGGTGTGTGGGTCACTCCCCCGTGCCACCAAAACGGGGCGCGCTATCCTGCGTTCCTGCCGCAAAGTGGGCTGAGAATTCCCAGTCAACGGGGCATTGAGTTTTATATTGCGGAGCCCGACCAAAACCCCAGTCGGGTTCTGAACTCCATCTTCTCGACCGACGGACAATCGTCCCGCAACAGCGCAGCCTCCCGCCCTAACAAAACACGAGACGAATTCCCTCAATCGCCTCCCACGAAGCTGCGGTACACCCACTCGCATGGCCACGGCTGTTGAAAGGCGCTGCATGCCATAGAAAGAGGTGGAATCCGTATTCCCGAGCGACGCAGGCAGCTGAATCCATTCCGCCAGGTTGTGTTGGGCTTGGCTCGAAAACCTCCACCGCCAACCACCTCATCAACGTAACCGGACCAACATTGTGCGCAACAGCAACGGATTTTCGCTTAGAGATCGTGACTGACGGTAAACGACGAGGCGGCAGAGCTCATACGTTACAAGACGCACAGCTAGAAGCACAGGCGCTGCATTAGAGGCGCCACCGCCGAACACAACAATCCGCCGGTCGCATCTCGGTCGCATCGCTCGAACAGACCGCCTACCGCCGCGGTTCGGCTCCCACATTACACAATGGGTTCAACAGAGTTTGGCAACTTCAATGTGAGCGACACAGGCTGCGCCGCGGAGAATTTACACCTATTGAGTGCTATTTGACTAATCTATCGCGGCCGTGCAGGAGTTCTGTCGCGACACAACACTCCCTGTCTGCAATGTGAGTCTCGGATGTGAAGAAAACCACTCATACCATCTCTGCGCGCGTTACTGACGGAATCTTGCAGCTCCTCTCACCCACCGACAACCAGGCGGGACCATGGCAGGGCTGCGAGCTGAGGGGCATCCCTTTGTCCGGTGACCGGCATTTGGGCAACCTAGGTCCGTTATGCTGCATCGCGGTCGCCCTCTCCCATGCTTCGACAGCTAACATGCTCCAGGGTCCATATTACTTTGCGGGGTTGCGATAGCTACCACCGTTTTACTATTGCTTCGCTCAGAGAGGAAACGGGCTGCTGTTGGGCGACGGTCAGTGAGCCTTCATTGTGCATTGTATTCCTGGCAACTAACGGTCCTGGCAGGGAAATGCAAGCATTCCTGCTTGGGTACCTGCTTATTTCACTATGCGAAATCTTCTCGGTAGGAGAATTCCCATTGAACTCCAGAGCGCGACTGGTAAGTAGACAGCCAATTCGACGGGGAAACTTGAAGCTGTACTCGAGCTGACCCTGATGTCACAGGCTTTCAGTGCTGTCCACATTGGCGCTATTGCGGCCACCACTTGGATGCTGTTTCTCAATGGCATCGTCGGTTACCAGCTGATGGACGACGGGACACCCCTCTCTCTCGGCCTAGTCCTCGGCTCGGCGCTGGTTTTTCTCATCGGCGTCGGCTACATTGCCCTCGATACCGGATTTTCCTTCACCGGCTACTGGAACTCGAGCTACGATACCCCCAACAGGAATATTGCGCTCTACGTCCTCTACCTGCTCCTGCCGCTCTTGTGGATCGTGCTCTTCTTCGTGTTGGAGACAGTTCTTGTCCTGAGGGTACTCGGCGAGATCAGGCCAATGCTCTTCCTATGCTCAGCTGCCGTCGCTTTCGCCGCGGGACAAGTCTTCGACTTTGTCGTCAGCCCGTACATCTGCAATGGTACCTCGGGGGCGATCGACGGCGCTCTCTTCGAGACCCTGTTTACCCTCGTGTCGGTGGTTCTCGTCTGGCTTTTCTGGTCCAGCATCACGGAAGACGACTGGCCGATGGATCCGGGCAACCCTTATCCCTAAACACGATCGAGATACCCACGTCTTTGACATAGCACACGGGCAGTGAGGAGTATCGGAGTTCTGCGGTGGGATGTTTCATGACACTCTTTTTTGTGATACCTTTTTCCTTTGCTTGGTGGCGGTTGCCTTACCTTTTGCTTGGCGGAATTGTCGTCGTCCAGCGCGAATCGAATGCGAAACTGAGCGACAAAACAAACGGACAACACGGATACAACAACAATTGAAATCAAGGGGATTGGAACCTAAGGTTAATACGAGATACATGGTGCGCACGGGCACGAATCGGATTGCAGGCTGGCGAGTCGACCGTTGTGTCAACGGAGCTGAACCTCCAGCTCAGTCGAAAACCAACAGGTTTTTTGGCTGGCTTCAGCATTGAAGAGCGATAAAGGGGGATGACTTAATGACCGGGGCAGGTGGTTGTGTGGAGGGAGACGATTGCTGCGTTGGATGTTCTCGACGACTCTGCGTATTGGTCTGTACCGAGATGTATTAAGGGGCTAGAATATTTTTGGCGTCTGTATACCCTGAGAGTTGATGCCACAGTTTAATGAGGGATAGGATAGTCAGTTGCGGACTTATTGAATATAGTGCTTGTCCGCCAACGCTGCGTTTGATACAGATGGGACCTGGTGGAGATAAAGGAACACCAAGGAGGAAGCCCGTTTGAGGTTCTTTTGACAACGGCTGCTTCTCGCATGTGCAATACCTACCTGTGTTACAGCACTACCTTAGATTGACGGAGTGCAGTGGCCAATGTCTGGTCGCGGGGTCACCTGGCAACGCCACTGCAGTTGTCGAAGACGCCAGTTGCTCCGAAGTCTGAGTATACCTCCCAGTTTGTAGCTTGAGCTATGGGTGTGTATTTAAGGTATATTACTTTTGAGAGTCATAGGCATCTCCAATTCATTACTGGGTCCTTGACAAAGTTCAAGAGTAGAGCTAAGCCGTCCGGTTCCCAGATCATGAAATGTCCCGTCGTCCAACGCCCTGAACTCGTTCCAAGCCCATTATTCCCAAGCCTTGACCCAAGCACCAGATGAAGAGATAAATACCGAAAGCAAAGACAGTCATAACACCCGTCGCCTTCCTCCTGGCGATCCAGGAGACCTAGGGCAAACTGAACATAAGAACCCCCTTTGCGGTTAGCTTCCAACCCTATCATCAGCCATTTCCCTGAGTCCCGTTAACCATGAAATGATAGACGGCCCCCTACCAATCTTCCATCCAGCCCTTCACCTCCTCTGAATCCCCAACTTCCTCAAGTGCACCCTTGGAAACACCCCGACGACAATCAACCCCTCGGCAAGCAGCACCGCCCACAGCCTGATCCGCAGCACCGCCTTGCTGTAGTCCGTCTCCACCGCGGCCGCCACCGTGGCGAGCAGCAGCACCAGCGCAGAGTAGCCCACCAAGCGGTGGTACTTCCACATGCTCTTGGCGCGCTCCTCGCCGCCCCAGACGCCCGGCACCGCCCAGATGGTGAAGCCGAACAGGTACTGGAGCACGAGGAGAGCGAAGGTGCTCACGCCGAGGTAGGCGTGCGGGGAGTGGAAGTGCGGCATGTGCTTGACGTGCTTGTTGACCTGGATGATGGTCGTGCCAGCGACGAAGAGGGCGAAGGAGAGGATGTGCAGGATGAAGTGGTAGCGTTGGCCGAGGGCTTTGGTACGCGGCGTGTTGGTTGGTTGGAGGAGCAGGATGGCTTGGAGGACGGTGAACACGCCGAGGCTTTGGAGTAAAGGGTGAGGGGAGACCAGGGGCAGCTTCGGGTGGGTGAAGACGGAGGACCAGATTACTGCGAGGAGGAGAATACCGCCCAGTTGGGAGATCCAAGCCGTTCCTGCAGAGTACGGTTGGTTAGTAGGAAGGAGGGAGAGGGGTTGGGACGTGTTGGGTCGGATGCTTACCGAGAAAGATGTTGTTGATCATGGGAGCGTCGGGCTTCTGTGTCGCATCGCCAGGCCTTCCGAGGAGAGGCTCGCTCTCGGCTGGGGCGGGAGCGTCGCCCTGCGCGGGATGTGTTGGCTCTGCAGAAGACATTTTGGTCGTGCCGGTATCAAAACTCGCAAATTCCCGGGCTTTCAACTAAAGCTTCACGGCGGTTTAGATAAACGCAGGGTTCAGGTGAAGAGAGCAAGTCGTAAATCGGCGTCCTGTGGGAGTTGCGGGGAAGCTGGCGTTTTAAGTCCTCCAAGGCACCAGCGGGAAGCTCCGGGCGCTAGAGGGGGGGTCGATTGGTGTTACGCGACCAACTCCTCGATCACCTGCATGAGGAAAGAGGCTATTGGTCTCTGGCGGTTTCAATAGGCAACTCTGCGCCGGAATCGCCAGTGATTGTCGTGATGCTTTACGGCTGAACAGAGTGTGGCGCACCTCAGGTTCGCGATGACGGCACCGAGCTGGGAGTTCAATCCGGCCAATGAGATCACTCCGATTTCAGAGCTCCGATTTGGCGGGGCTGCCGCTGGCCGGTCCCACCTCTCCAAATGCGCCGGGACCCAGTTTGTTGCCCCGCTTCCGCAGACGAGCACATGCCCAAGATGGAAATGGAAGCCAAGTGGAAACATCTTCCCTTACGTTATCAGCGAGTCCGATGAGTGGTGTCCGCAGCGCAAGATGGATCCATCAAGCTGTCTCCGCTTTCGACCGGTGCCGGAGCCGGGCGACGGCCACGGGAATCGTGTAGCAGCAGATGGAAGGTGGAGGTGGAACATTCCACTATCACAGAAAGCCAACGTTGGCACCAGATAAGATAATCTCTGTTGAATTCCACCCCTATTTGTGCTCGAGTTGTGTATGACTCCTGTCTACAAGCTTGCTACTGTGGGCTGAGCAACGATCATATTCCAACCCTGTCCATTTACCGCGTTCTGATCACCATGGAAGACATTGAGTACAAGCTTGAGACCGTCAAGGCCACACGAGTCCCGGCAGAAGATATTGACAAGACGTTCCGCTCCAGCTGTATTGGTTCGTACGCGCTCAGTTACGGACAAAGTACCCCTGACCTAACTAGACTCGTGTAGACCTCGTTTCTGTTGCCCTTGGCGGCAAGGTCCTGGGTTTCTCGGATCAATGGTTCGCCGAAGCTTCGAACCTCATCAACCCAGCTGCCCCTATCCGCCAGCCGGGCAAGATGGTTTACACTGGTGCCTGGTACGATGGGTGGGAGACGAGGAGGCACAATGCGGAGCCCTTTGACTGGGTGGTGATTCGGCTGGGTGTGGCCTCGGGCACAGTTGAAGGCGTCGAGGTGGACACGGCTTTCTTCTCGGGAAACCACGCGCCGGCCATTTCGGTTGAGGGGTGCTTCAGCCAGAACGATGACGAGGTTCTGTCCTGGGGCGGGAGCCGCGGCGGCTGGGAGACTATCCTCGGCATAGAGGAGTGCGGTCCAAGTCAGAGATTCGGGTGGAAGCTTGACAACCCGACGAAGAAGCAGTACACCCACGTTCGGCTGAACATGTATCCCGATGGTGGCATCGCCAGGTTTCGGCTGTTTGGACATGCCGTTCCCGTCTTCCCTGAAGACAAGGAGGCCATCTTTGACCTTGCTGCCGCGCAGAATGGTGGCGTTGCAGTGTCGTGCAGCAACCAGCATTTCGGAACGAAGGACAACCTGATCCTCCCAGGCCGCGGCAAGGACATGGGAGATGGATGGGAGACTGCCCGATCCAGAACCAAAGGTCATTTCGACTGGGCCATTATTAGGCTAGGAGCGCCCGGATACATTCAGAGTTTCATCGTCGACACGGCGCATTTTCGAGGCAACTATCCACAGCAGGTGAAGCTGGAGGCCATCGAGTGGAAGGACGATTCGGAACCGCCAGCAGATGCCGAGGGGTGGGTGAAAATGGCCGAACCGATCAAGTGCGGCCCCGACCAGGAGCATCCAGTTGAGAGCTTAGTGAAGAGTAGCCCGTTTACTCACGTGAAGCTCATCATGGTTCCGGATGGAGGCGTCAAGAGACTGCGTGTCTTCGCGAAGCGGGCTGTCTGACGTCGCAGTTTGTCGGATCGCCACCGGATTTGGAAGAAACCAAAGAAGCAGTGTCACAAGGAGCAGCAATCTAGGAAAAGAAGAAAAGAATCCCCCCTGTTATCCGAGGAGCACGCCGATACGCAGAGGGCCTCACTGTGCACCCGAATGGTCCTTCAGGGGAAGTCGAATTTCGTAATTTATGCCAGCCAAAGGTAGGGAGATGAACATTGTCACAAATAATGCGCTCATTTTCTAGGCTGTGTGAAGTAGTCGTTCCACATAACAATTCCCCTTCTATTGTAGCCTCGTAGGACGAGGTAGTAGCAAACCTGGAAGTCGTCATCCCAGTGCGGGCCTTATCGATTAAGTACTACGAGGCGCACAGACCCTGAGTGTGGGGTGCATCGTCTTTTAGTGATGCGACTTCAGGCACGCCTTATTAACATCGCTTGGAGGGGAAGCAACTGGGACAACGTCACACCTCATCTTACTTTTGTTCCGGCGCCCCGTGGGCTGTCTAGACGCATATATCAACCGACCTGCCCGAGGCAAGCTTCCCGAATTTGAGTGCGTCCCAATGTGCGCCACCGTTTCCCAACGTACCCGCCCATGACCCCATAAATCGCAGTTGCACGCCGCACAGCGTCACCCTGAGCCATGGACATTGGGGATTTAGGGGATTCTGAGGGCGGCTTCGATGCCGGCGGCGGAGGGCTGCCGCCAAAGAACAGAGTCCTGCCTGATGATCTCCCACGTTCTCTTGACGACAGGCGGCATGTGCCGACCGAGCTGGTGCCTGAAACGGAGATGTATGATGGATGGCAGGGTTAGTGCCCCTTGTCCCGTCCCTCCTCGCAGCGTCTTGCCACGAACCCCCCATGACTTTAGCTAAGCCTGACCACTTAGGACAATCCCAGTTCTTGACATCGCCTATAGTTGCGAAGCCCCTGTCTTTCAGCGACTTGACGCTCGAGGACAATTATGGCGAAGACCTGACGAAGGGCGGCCCAGACAGCGAGACGCGCCTGATGGAGATGCTCGCCGCCCAAGCTGCCCATGCGGCAAGCGCCGCCTTCGACGACGAAGATGCCATTGCGACCGATGAGCAGAGATCAGAGGACGAGAAAAGAGACATTCTGCAAAAGACATTCATCATGGCTGCGAGCAATGGCAACGTCGAGTCAGTCAACAAAATCTTGAACGGCAAGGCGAGACAGTACGTCGATATCAATGCGCCGGATGACGAGGGCACGCCCGCCCTCATCTATGCAAGCTGTTTTGTGAGTTGGGTGCTCGCGAGGCTCCCGGTCCTCCGCTAATGCCGACCGCAGGGCCACGACTCGGTTGTACAAGCCCTCATCGACGCAGGGGTAGACGTCAACAAGCAGGACCGCAACCAGTGGAGCGCGCTGATGTGGGCCATGACAAACCGACACAAGGGCATCGCAAAACTGCTCCTAGATAACGGTGCTTCGACGGAAGCGAAAACGTCGACCGGGCGGACAGCGTTCGATTTTGTCGGACCCGACAGCGACATGTCGTTCTACCTCAGCGGATATGGGATTGGGACCGCCGGGGCAACCGACGACTTCTACAATCCCGGATTCAGTCAGGATAGGTTCGAAGAGGAGCTAGCCGAGAACGAGATGCGGCGGCGTATGATGATGGAGAGCGCCCGTGATCTGGAAGTCGATCTCGGGAATGTGGGCATCGATGATCAGCCCGAGGTTCGTGCCCCTGCAGCGTTTCATCTCGAAGCCGTGGTGCACCGTAGCTGACTCCCGCAGTCACCGGAGGACTTTGAAGACGAGCAACAGGAGTTTGATTGGTCGAGATGTCTGCATGACCAAATGTTCGTTTTCCAGGAGAACGAGCTAGAGCGAATTCTTGATATCGTCATCACCAACATGACCCCTCAGCGGTCACCGTCTCAGAAGCCGGTGCCCGCCAACATGATCTTCCTAGGCGCGAGATACTCGCATTATCATTCGAGCCCCGAGCTGCTCGCAAAGCTGCTCATCACCGCCATGGACAAGATCAACACCGTCGTAGAGAAACACCAATGGGATATGACCATCCTGGCGTTCTGGATGTCAAACGCAACGCTACTACTACACTACCTGAAGAAAGATGCCGGTCTTGTTGAGGCCACAACCGAGTTTCAGGCGCAGCTCGCCGAGCTGATCAACGAGATCTTCATCCTCATAGTCAGAGATGCTGAGAGGCGCCTCGACAAGGTCCTGGATGTGGCCATGCTGGATCATGAAACAATACCGGGATTCGAGGACATCACATTCCAAAATGAGTGGAAGATCTTCAAGCGGAAAAAGGAGGTCAAGGAGGAACCTCTGGAAAAGCGGTTACGGCCACCGTCTCCGAAGCAGAGAGCGAAGCCGTCGCCGCGCAACGTCACATCACTGCTCTCCTCAACGCTCTTCGTCCTAGACCTCTATGACGTTCATTCCGTCATCACTGCTCAAATCATATCACAATTGATATACTGGCTCGGCGCGGAGCTCTTCAACCGCATCATGTCGAACCGGAAGTACCTGGCACGCACCAAAGCCATGCAGATCCGCATGAATATCTCCACATTAGAAGACTGGGCGCGTCAGAACAACCGCCAGCCCGAACACTATGAGAAGGGCGAGATGAAGTCGAGCGGGGAGACGACCGTCGAAGCCGCCCGGCGCCACCTAGCGCCCGTCATCCAGCTGCTCCAATGGCTCCAATGCTTCTCCTCCCTCGGCGCCGACGATCTCGAAGCCCTGGTTGGTACTCTGCAGCAGCTCAAAGCCCTCAGCCCACAACAACTTGTCCACGCGGCAACGCACTACCGGCCCGAAGTGGGCGAGAAGGGTCTTCCAAAGAGTGCGATGAAGTATCTTGTCGCAATCCAGAAAGAAGCCGCCCTCCGGCGAGAGAGGAACCGCGCCGCAGCAGCGGCAGCAGCCGCTTCCTCCTCACCACCCGCTACCCCGGGCCGATCGATCAAGTCGAACGGCCACGGTCAATCCACACCTGGAACCCCCAAACCCGAATCCCCGTCAGCAGAGGACGACGCGGACGAAGCACCCGCCAACCTGCTCCTCGACCCGGCGCTGATGCTGCCCTTCACCCTGCCGAGCGTGACGGACATGCTGGTGAGCTATGGGGCCGGGTTTGGAGGAGTGAATCGGGAGCGGGAGAGGAAGTACATCCCGACCATCCCGGCTGAGTTTTTAGAGAAGATTGAGGCGGGTGTGGGGGGCTCGGGAGGCAAGAAGACGTCGTTGTACGAGGGGAGGGATTGGGAGAATGAGGAGGTTTAGCAAACGGTTCAGCTCCTGGTTGGTCGAGGCAAGATGGGACATGGCAAGGCGCATACCGTGACGTAGTGGTCTAGAGTGGTTTCGCTTTCTGGCTCTGGGAGCGGTGAATCCGCACACCGCGGGGATGGGCCGCTTGAATGATCCAACGAGCGGACGAACGAACGACATGCAAAAATGAATGGAGGGCTCGAATGTCTGAGCGTGGGTGGTGTAAACGGGCCGGAGGTATCATTGCTACCGACAGAACAGCGCGCATCAACTATAATCAGGATAGATAGGAAACATCGCTTTTCCTTCGTCATCTCCGTTTCCACTTGACTTATCGATCCCGCGTCATGATGTCGTGTCATCACGGACTTTGCCAGCCAAATTGAGAGGCCCTTCACGTGTAGGCATCATTTGAAGTGGCAGTCGCCACGTGTGTGTTCGAGAAGGAGACAAAGCGACCATCACATGATTGTCTCTGCTCTCACAGCGAATCAACTCTTATTTCCCGACATCTAAGATATGTGCTTCCAGACCTGTCCGTGGAATCAAGGCAAGCCTGATGAGTCCTGAACTGGCCCTCCTTATTTTGTGGACTTCTGCAAGCTGCAAGGGACGAAAGCCGTCTGGTTGGTCGTCCAGCAAGTGCTAATGCATGTTCGGCATGGCAGCGCGAAACGTGGTGTATCCACGTATGAGGAGCTTCTTCTTGAGGGATTTTCTTCTTTTCCCTTCAATTGGCGTGAGTGAGTCTTGCATGCTCTACCACCTCAGGCACAGAATACCGTCTCTGTCTGGTGCCAGATGGCTGACGCGGACAGGCTGAAGGGAAATGGGAGACTGTAAAGGCGCAAATCCCCGGCCCGTCTATATGTAAGGTACGGATGCCCGATAGGCGCGCTGTTCATAGAGTAGTGCGCGGTGGCGTTTGGAATTCGCCCGGCAAGCTGCTTGTGATGTCGTTGGCGTTATGAGACACGCAGGCTCAGCGATGACTTGCACCTGGTTATCGTGGGGTTGGCTAGGTCCTTGACACCGAATCAGGGGTAAAGCGATGTTGTTGGTGAATTGCAATGTCGTAAGTTCCGCGAGCACTCAACGTGGTTCCCGTGGGGTTTGAGTGCAATTTGCTTATTTCCCTTCTTCATGGAGTGACGATGAGAGCTGGACCGAAGAGACGAAGTTTCTATTCGGTTTTTATGTGACCACTTCACTCTTGACGCTTGCTTGGCTTCTGGTTACGCAGAGGATCAACTGACTCCGACAAGCCCGATAAGGGAGCACGGAGGAAAAGCACCAAAGCCTTCCAGTTCTTACCAGTGGAAATTCCCTGCCCAGTCATTCCTCTAAATTCCGCGTCTGGGAAAGGCGGAGAAGGAGGACGGATGAGTTGGCTAAATTGCTACCACGTCGAGGCCCAATCAGTGGTCGACTAGTGATCGAATCGGACCCTGGGTTTCCGTTGGCGAAGGTCATGCGCAGAGCGAGACTCGTTGGTTGACTGGTCTTTTGTTTCGCTAGCTGTCCGCCGTCGCGACCCTATTTGATCTTTGCCGGGGAATCACTTTGGTAGACTAGCGGGTGAAAAGATGAGAGGATGTACTGTGTACCTGGTACGTAATCACGAATTGAGTTCGGAGTGAGAGAGATGGATGGCCCGCAACAGACAAGCAATGGCGCGCGGCCCGTGGGACGGGAAGCAAAGTGGGGCGTGTGGGTCGGAGTTCAGATCTCGTCTCAACAACGATCCACTCTTATGCGGTCTCATCGACGGAGAACTATACATACATGTATAAGGACATAGTTGTTCTGAAGCGAGGATAATAAGAAAATGGAGCACAGTCTTCAACGGTAGTAATAATAATGTTGTTACCGAGATCCGGGATGCAGGGCCGCCTCTACCAAAGTGTCTGGAGTCGGGATGGCTCGTGTAAGTGTTAGCGGGGAAGGCATGCGGGCGTGTTAATAGCTATGAGAGACGAGCATCTACAAAGTACCTCCAACCATCCATCAACTCTTATTACTAAACTCAGAACAGAGAGATGCCGAAGTAATGAAGACCATGGGCCTTCTTCCATCTTTGAACAGTCCTACACCCCGCAAAGTTCTGGGTCAGAACTGTGAGAGACCCACGCATCGCAGGACGAATATCCCGGCCATAGTGAGGAGGAAACTGTCATTTACATGCAGGTGGCTGGCCACCGTGTCTTAGGTTCACAACTGTGTCCACCTCGGTGCCAGTAGTAGGTGCAGCAAACCGCCCTGGGTAGGTGGCGGTCTCTGGCTGGCTGCCCGTGTAAACACTCATTGAGCTCCCCGCACCATGAGCAACGGGGAAATCGAGGGAAAAAAGAGTTTAGAGTTGAACCGGGGTAGCAGGAAGCCACGCCCACATACATGATGCTATTGGGCTCCCACGAGACCGGGCAAAGCATGGCCCAATTGCCCGCACCTGGGAAAAGGGAAGTGGCCAAGATGGTGGGTATGAGGGAATAATTAAGAGTCCCTTCCTGCCTCTATTTCTAGGTGGTAACAGTAGACCTCATGTGCCATCCACAAACAGTTTGTTAAGACCGCTGAGCCCTTCTTCTGCTCAACGTGGGATTCTCGGTCCCCAAGTGAAACAAGTTGTGACTCTTGCCCGCCGAGGTGGGAGAGAAGTTGAAGAACTGCATAACCGGGACACTGCAGTGCGAGACGACACTTGTTTGAGCGTTTGGACGAGTGTTCATTGCCGACTAATACAGCTGGCCCCCCTGGTTACACCTCCGAATTGCTAGAGGGCTTTCTCTATGCTTTTCTCTCATCATTGCCGCCATCTCTACACCCTAAGGACACGAAATTTCCAATCTAGGGACTGCAAGGGAGATCCGAAGAGCCGAGCAAACCAGCAATCACGACAATCCACGAAAGGGCTGTCACACAGCAATGGCGCCTCAGAAATTTGCGAGCGTGCGCCACAGGGCGAGACCAGCAGCAGCACGTCTAACTCCTTTCCGAGACGATACTGGCCTGGTTGCACTGCGATATGAACAGACCAAGCAGGCAGAACCCCCAATTCCCTTGCCTCCGCCGCGAAATCCGCGCCGCCTTGTCCGCTCCCCGTCGACATTCACATCCTCAACTGCTCTGACTTCTCCGACTTCTCCCATCATCATCAGCCCCCCGCCAGTGCCTCCACCCCAGGAAGAGCACCCGCTTTTCCGCGCCCAGGGGCAAGCTCTACGGTCGCAAGCCGAGTGGAAGAGAGACTCGGGTGCCCCGACATCTTCATCGGTCACGCTTCGGGAAGAAGGCGGCGCAGACTCAGTGTATCAAAAGCTTTTGAGTGACATTAGCGGCACGCGATCGGCCTACTCCAATGACGAGCAGACCCCTCCTAACCCGGCCCCCTCAAGCAACGATCGAGTCGCACCATCCCCGCTAACGGTTTCAATCCCGCCTCGCACCAGAAGTCCGGAAAACACCGTCAACTCACCGACACCGTCTGAGACTCAATCGCCCACGCGGCATACTTCTCTCGTTCGAAAACTCAGCAAGACCTTCGGCATGGCGCCTGATGGGTCGAAGCGGTTGCGGAAAAGGATGCTTGGTTCCGACAGGGCTGCATCCCCCGACGAGACGGAGCCCGTGCGGGGCTCGCCAAAATCGCCTAAATCTCCTAAATCGCCCAAGGGCCCCCTGCTGCCGCCAGTGCCCGGTCGCTCTAGCGCGGACAGGGAGCAGGACCTCGAACGCCCCTTAACATTATCCTCTGCCACAGCAACCCCCAAATCATTTGCGCCGATCACCACCCAGATCCCCAGCGACAGTCTATGGGACGACCTGGGCACTGTCTCGTTCTCCAATAGGGGGAGCATCATGTTCGGCGGCAAGAGCAGCCCGTTCAAGTCTCTGATGATGTCTGGCCCCGAACCCAAAGCGAACGCATCTTCATCCCCTGAAGAGCAGCAACACGTGAGCGCACCCGCGTCCCAACCCCAGCCTCCGACAACCGCGATGGAGTCAGACACTGGCAATGTCGAAGAGAGCGACGCGACGACAGAGCAACCCCAGGCGGCGATCCAAGCGGATCCACTACCGCCTGTCCCCAGCATTCGCGTCTCGTCGATGGATATAGAGAGGGAATCACAAAAGGTGAGATCACTCTATGAATCCGGCGACGACCTGAATTGGGAAGATGGGGGGCGCGTCTCGTTCGCCGAACGGCTCGAGCCCACAGCGGAGGTCCCATCCGAAGAGGAAGAGAACGTCGTGTACGGTTTTCCTTGAGCTCTCTAGCTTGCATTTGTGTCCTCATTGATGCTGACGCGGCCGCTGGTGAAACTTCTAGATCGTCTCGTCCCTCCGATGCTCCTTCGGCTTCAGCAGGTCTACCACAAAGCGACCAGCTCAATCCTACGCGCACTACAATTTCGCCACGTTCGGCCAATTCCTTGTCTCCGCTACGAGATAGCCAGGCCAGGAGGGAATACGAGCGGGCTGGTGGCATCGAGGATTGGCAAGATCTGGAAGGCGTCGAGGTCGACCGTTATGGCTTCATCAGCCCCAAGCGGCCCGTCTCCCGAGCGGAGACGGCCCACCCAAAGTCATCACCTTTCTCGTCTAGGAGGGGGAATGTCTTGACGAAGCGCCCTTCCACATCCTACTCAGTATCATTACCAGGCGGCTTCATGCGCCCACCAAGCCGCAAGGTCTCGGCACGATCGCTTAACACGTACACATCCGAGCTATCGACTATCTCGCGACGGTCTACACGGTCGTCTATCCGCTCTGCCACAAACCGCCTGCCGCACAACCGCGACCGCAGATGGATGGACGAGGCGGGCGAGATGCTTTCCCTACAAGCGGGTCTGACCGGCATCACGGACGATGAGAAGATGGGCAAGACTCTCGAGGCCCAGAAGCGTAAGGAGGCAGAGCGGTCCGAGAAGTGGAGGAAGATGGCCATTGCCGTCAAGATCGGCAAAGACGGTCAAATCCAAAACCAAACCCCGGCGCCCCAAGCCCAGGGCCAAGGTATGGACTACGAATTCGACACCAAAAACAGCAAACTCATCGAGCGCACCTGGAAGGGAATCCCCGACTGCTGGCGCTCGGCAGCATGGTACTCCTTCCTGGCAACGAGCGCCAAAGCGTGGAAGAGCGCTGAGACCGAGGACTATCTCATAGCCGAATTCAAACGCCTCCAGGGCGTCTCGTCCCCGGACGACGTCCAGATCGACCTGGACGTGCCGCGGACCGTGAACGGGCACATCATGTTCCGCCGGCGCTACCGCGGCGGGCAACGTCTGCTTTTCCGGGTTCTGCACGCCATCTCGCTGTACTTTCCCGAGACGGGCTACGTGCAGGGAATGGCGTCGCCGGCGGCCACGCTGCTGTGCTATTTTGACGAGGAGAGGGCGTTTGTGATGCTGGTGAGGCTATGGAGATATCGGGGCTTGGAGAGGTTGTACAAGCCTGGCTTTGCGGGGCTGATGGCTGCGCTGGAAGACTTCGAGAAGAGGTGGTTGGCGGGGGCCGGGAAGGACGTCGCTGCCAAGCTTGTAAGTCTTTCTCTTTTACCCCCTCTCCTGCCACCAATCCAATCGTCGAGTTGTCGAAGCTGACATTGTGGCGCTAGAACGAACTGTCCATTGACGCGACAGCCTACGGAACCCGCTGGTATCTCACCCTCTTCAACCTGTCCATCCCCTTCCCCGCCCAGCTGCGCGTGTGGGACGTCTTCATGCTCCTGGGCGACTGCCCACCGGAGGATGACACCAACAACCAACCAGATGGCATATCACCACCATCACCACCGCCAAAAGGCCTCGACATCCTCCACGCCACAAGCGCTGCGCTGATCCATGCGCTACGGGACGTGCTGCTGGACTCGGACTTCGAGAACGCCATGAAGGCGCTGACGGCGTGGATCCCGATCAAAAACGAGGATCTGCTAATGAAGGTTGCGCATGCCGAGTGGAGACGGCATCAGGGGAGGGGGAAATTGTGGGATAGGGAGGGCAAGGAGAGAGAGAGGGATAGTAAGGGTAAAGGGAAAGAAGGGAAGGAGAAAGAGAAGGGCAAGGATAGAAAAGAGGGGAGGGATAAAGAAAAAGGGAAGGAGAAGGTGAAGGTGAAGGCGTAGTAGGGAGGAGGGTCATAGTCAGGGAAAGGGGTGTTGGTGGCTGGTCGTTGAGTTGAGATGGCGCAGGGACGTGGCTGGTTCCGACCGGGGACATTCGTTTATATCCCTTTCCTTTGTCTCTTCGTCTTGGAGGATGTGAGGCCGTGGTGGTTCGGGTTGTTCTGGCAGAAGTTTGATACCCCCTTATACCCTTTTCTTTTCAAGTAGTACTAACGTTAGACTAAATACCGGTATGCGTGTGGGTTAGGCAGGATAGCTTTGGTTTAGTATTTTATTCAACCCCTACCTACCTTACTTGGTTCTCCTTTGTCTTGGAGGTGCGTATCTTGGATAATAGGTACCTTACACTTGTTGTGTATTTCAACTGAGGTGGGTGTACTGCCAGTGTCTTTGACAAACCACCACGGCCTTGAAGATCGAGTACTTATTGTTCATTCATTGCCTCCCTCTCTGTGAGCAGCCGTTTCCGCTAACAAAGGCACAGCTGGCCTTTTTTTTCCTCTATCCCAGTAACCCTTCCAACCTGGAGGTTGAGGTCTGCCCCTCTGACGAGTAAACACATGGATGATAGAGGGAGCGAGGGGAACATACCTGCCTGCCCTGCCGAGGATCGACGAGTATTCGGCTCACTGGCATGGTGCTACTATCTCACCGAGCCCACGGTTGTAAACCAAGAAGCTGTCATCAAGGTCATTTACGTATCACCCCTTCCTGTTATTACCCATACTTTACTCGACCAATGACCCAATGCAGTCAATACTAGAGGTACGTGACCTTCCATTACACCGCGTCGAGCCGTCCGGGTTGAGGAGCTCGCGGTTTTGCGGCTGCTTGGGCCAGGCGGGACCCCGTGTAATTCTCACTGCAGGCTACTACTAGTAGTACATATCTGACTTCGGAAGGCACAGAATCGTAGCCGGCCTCAGCTCATCCATAGGTAGAGATCGGACTTCAGTAATGAAGGTAGGCGCGAGTCTTCTGTGAGCCATCCCAACGCAAAATGTAGCATCTGTTAGTGCAGCCAAAACTTTGCAGCCAAAACTTTGCATGTAAAATTCATCCTCTCGACTACCCCTTCTAACAGGAGGTTCAGAGTAAGGTACCTACCTTACTGTCCTGGAACTCACTCACTCCGGGTCCTCCAGTAGTATGGTACTGCATTCTCTGGAGGCCCGGTCCCGCCAAGTCAACCTAGGGGGATGGAAAATCTGGAGTCTGTCGCCAGCTCCACTGCATTCGTGGCCGCAGATGATATTCGAGACAAAACCAATGCATGAGTCCGGTTTCCACGTTGCTCTAGTAACGTAACGCAACAACTATGAGAGAGTAAGGTAAGGTATCTAAGCAAGGGAGGTCTTCCCCTGACTTAGGTTCTTGCCCCGACCGCAGGTCCCGTGTCTCCTGAGGCCTCTTAGGTTAGGTCGCTGATACAGTGCAGTTCGGATAGCAGAGGAATGTTGTGGCCGGTAAGTTACGTCCAAAGCGAGGAGGTCGCCGTGTTTGATGGCACCCTTTTCAGCCTGGCCCCGCGACTCGCCCGTGTAAGCCACCCACTAGCTAGAGAAGCTGATCGGGGAGTGTGCGACTCGGAGTAGTGTCGGTGTGCAGTGTTGGACTCGGTCTCGCAGAGATCGGGTACTACCACTGCACATGACGGGAACTGCTGCTAGAGACCCCGGTGAAGCTGAAGCTACTGCTAGGATCTCTGGCAAGAGCAGAGAAGCACATGATCCTATGGCCCGAGAACACATTGCTTTGCGCTTATGGTCGACAACTTCGGTTACGGCGGGACCAACGCGCGTGCTGTTCTCGAGCGTATAGCACGCTGGGCGGTCTGGCACGGCGGATGGTCATAGCACGCCGGACTGAGCCATCCTGCGTGTCATGTCTCAAGCGGCTGGCGGACGCCGTTGAGAATAGTCTGCGAATCACTCCGTGTGAACTTCTCTTGAACATACTACACTTAACTTGAGACAGAACGCCACAGATTCATCAGCAGCCTGCCGCCGTTTCCGTGGGACTATACAGCGCGGCACTAGATCGAGCCGCGGATCACCGAAGAGCAGAGAGTAAAAGCGCTTTCCGGTCTCATGAGCTGCTCAGCAGTCCCTGAACGGGAGCAATTAGCTCACTCTCCCATGGCGAACTTCCCGCCCATTCGAAAGGGGGCGTTAGAGAACGGGGAAGGGCCCCGGGGTACCGGTAATATGGAGCAGACTACGGCATCAAGTGTGCGCGGATGCCGCAGGAAAGAGGCACAGCTTGTTCTTCCACTTGATAAGCTTGTGCCACCCTGGCCCCTTCCAGCATGCCCACACCAACGCGTCTGGGTATAGGCGTTTGGCTTTCCCAGCCCTTTCCTTCTGCCTGCCTGTGTGGTGGCATTCTATCTGCTCCATACCCTCTGCTTGTTCGCGCGGCCATGTATCTACATGCACAGCATTTCTAGCTATCCCGCGTGAAGGTTGAGTCCAGATTCGCGAGAAGCGCCCATATCCCGAGGGCGACGAGAGCGGGAAGCGCATCAGATCACGCCCTAGTCATGCAGTCTCGCCTCCTGCCGATATAGCGTCCGATGCTTGAGAAGTATGCACAGGAATGGCACGGATAGTGTAAGATCCGAGGAGGAGCGCAGCACAGACCTTGAAAGCAAACAGCGGCAAGGGGGAAAAAGGGGGAGGAACGGGAGGTGGTCAAAAATAGCCGCGATGGTTGTGCTCAAGCCGCTGGTCGACCAATCTCTGACGATCCGAACGCGGGATACGCGCCTATGGATCTCCATTCAGCCGCCGACCTGCCCGCGCGGGACAAATGAGTCGGCGAGAGACGGTAGCGGCCTGCTTGTTGGGTGAACTCGACAGCCCCGACTGAACACACTGGCAGGGCTTGTTCCCCTGCAGTAGCACCTTGGCTATTCGATACGAGGACAGAAATGGAAGAAGAATAAGGGATAATGCATGAAAAGCAGGGAAGTGAATGTTGAGAAGGAAGAGATTGCCGGGCCCGACGGCTCGTCCCTATTATGGTCCTGCAAGCGGCTGAGCACCTAGTTAGCCAATATCGAGACGAATCCCGCGCATCTGCGTGTCATCCATCCCACTTCGCTTGCCGCCGAAGAAGGCTAGAAGAAACAGCACACGTGTAAAGCTTCTAGAACGACAGGGGGGCTTAACTACGGGCCGACACTCTTGTGCCACCATTGACTCCACGCCTGCGTTCCGAGGACTGCAATCTTGGAAGATTTCGCGAGAATGCATTCTGCCCTGAACCGGACCTGCGCCTGTCCAGATGCAGCCATGGTTTGCAATTCATCCGGAAACCCACCACGGCATGTCACTTGATTTGATTTAGAGGTTTGCCAGGGGCTATGCTTGGGAGACCGCGGGCCTTTCGGCTTCGTGTCCGATGCCCGATCGGGAGCCTGCATGACTATGAGGCCCGCCGTGTTCCAGAAACGGCGTTGATCTGATGGATCTCACTGCAGTAAGACATTTCGTCCCGACGGCAGGGCTCGATGACCTGTGGGCGTTCCAATCAATATTCTGCGAGATAACAGAACGGCCCGTGATCTCCGGCTTTCCTGTACCCTGCCGGGACAGACCCAGATCCAAAGCGGGCAACCGATGGCGCCATAACTCGGAACCGAGAAGTCAGCAGCTGAACCGAGAGACGCCCCGTCTCAGGGAGACCGATCCGGCCGGAATTTTCACCCGTGTCTCTAGGGTAGTCGAAAGCCAGCGCGACGGCATTTGAGCGAATGGGCCACATTGTCGCAACTCGCCGGACAAGATTCGGCCCCGCCCCTGGCACGGTATCTGGTCAACGGTTGTCTGAGACAACAAGACCGAGTCACGGATCGGCGGTGGAAAGGGCCCAGTTGCCGTGCCGTATGGCGAACGGACCACGGCCCTTTTGGGTTGCCTGTCGTAACGCAATGCTGGACCATGATCCGGAAGGCAGAACCAACGTGGTGCTGTCCAGTCTTCCGTGTCAGCCACGGACCTTCATTCGGCTAACCTAGCTCTGGCCGATCTTTGCTGCTCTTATCTACCTCTTGTCCGCTGACAGGCTGAACTCCTAGGGGATCTCGAGATATTTCAAGCGTCTGGGTGATGTAACATTATCGACGGCAGAAGATGCGTCAATGACTCCGTATTTCGCTGACGACTGCGGTTCAACCGCAGACGCAGCCTCGCATATCGGATCAATAGCCGATGTCGTGGTGACAGGCCCTGAGCTGGGAATTTAGTTGGTCGGCATCTCTACTTGGCTGGGTGATGCTGCGTCGATAAGCCAGGTGAGAACTTTAAGAATCCTTAAAGCTGACACTGCACTTAGAGTGTAGCATTGGCAATTTTGCCGTGGGCGACAGGCAGGAGGCGGCTGGTTTGACCTTCTCAGCGTCGTATCCCGTCGTTCAGAATTTGGGGAATGCCGCCTCGTCTGCTCCCCGAGGTTTCAATGGAACCAACGGGATCTTGGACCGATTAGAGAAACTCGCCGTCGTCCTTGACGTGCAACAGGTTGCGGATCTGCGGCTTCTCATCTGGTGAAGACTCTGAAACCCGAGTTGGTTTGGTTTACTGGTGAGCGGGAGCCCCAGGCGGTAACTATTCGGCAAGACGTGAGTATGGATCCACTCTGGAGAGCCTGTCCCGGCGACCGCTCGGCATAGGCCTGGGCCAGACAGCGCGACGGCCGCGTGAACTTTGTGTCGGCGAGTCTACCAGTCCGAGTTCCAAACGCGAGCCGCGTCTGTGGCGTGTTTGCCGCCGCCGGGTGGTGAAACAGTGGAGTGCAGAAATAGCAGCTTTCTCAGAAACGGTAGTTCCCTCCTATCCCTTGCTTGCAGCGATGTTGGCTTTTTTAGGAGCCGCTGTCCACTTGCCATTGAGGATCGCGTCGAGCATCGGGCGCTCCATGGGCTGATCTGCGTCCAATATCCAGGTTTATCCAGGTTGTTGCCTAGTGTGTCAATTCGCTTGCCTTTGGGCGCTTGTCCGCGCAAAAAAGGAGACGCTTAGCGCGGCATCGTCGCGAACGGACGCAGGTGGGGAGACGCAAGCGCAGGCGAGCGGCGGGTTTGTGCCAGATGCAACATTCTATCAGTGTCAGGACGGGAAAAGGGGAAGGGGACAAGAGAGACGGGACGGCCAAGAAATCGGAGGAACACACCCCCACCCCAGCCCATTGGATCCGATGGCGCCAAACCGTTTTGGGTGCTACCCCAGCTGGTGCCACAAGCCCGGTCCCGGTCCGGGACCAGGGGTCTATTTGCGCAGCCCTATTAAGTAACGTCATGGCACTCCTCGGTCAAAGGTAAGGTAGTCAGTCGACGGCCCTATATAGCATAGCAGAGCACGAATCCTAGGACATTATGCTGAAGCCGCATTGTTCCATCTCGCGTTCCTCAGTTGGCAATTGGCGGCTGACTTGAAAGCGGAACGCCTTTCGCCCTCGGCTGCAGAGTGCAGTGGTCGCAGCGAATGAGAAATTGTCCGATGTCCATTTTGAGAAGTGGGGTTGGTCGATGGCTGTTTTTGGGATTGCGCGTTCCTGCCCTCAAGCCCGGCACTGAAGCAGTTTTTGTCTTCCATGTTCGCCCCTGTTGCATTTCGATATTTGGATATGGGAGAATTCCGAGACAAACCGTTGCATCCGTGCCTGGGGACCAGCGATGAACAAGCGGCGTCAAAGCCTTCGGCTGACCCAACCCTGCCGTGTTTACTCCTCCCGTGCCGGCTGGCATTGTCCCTCAGGGATCGGAGCGACCGGAGCGAGGCCCGAAACCTTACTCGAGTTGTCCATCAATTGCCACTTTTGGTAACGGATAGATCTGCCCGGAGAATGCCGCGGCGGCTAACAACAGTGACAAAACGCTTGCTTGTCATCACTCAACCGGTTGTGGAGACGGTGGACAAGTGGAAGGGGCAAGCATAGGCAAGGCAGTGCCATTTCTCGGCATGTCGTTCGATTCAGCTGATTGCCATGTGATGAGGACAAGAGCGCTGGATCACACCATGAAGACAAATGGCGCGGAGATACTAGAAGCGGGGATTCGAATTGCAGGACTGTGGTGGGGAGTTATATGTAGTATACTAAGCCCATCCTGGAACTGCTTCTACACTACTATTGTACATACCGCAGTACACGGGCGACTCCACGATGGCGGGCCATTACTAGGTGCCCAGCTTAGAACCCCTTACAACTGTCGTGTATAGGTATATTATAGATACATACCTAGTAAGATACTAGTATATAAGGTAAGGTAGTCGTCAGTCGGCAAAGCGCTGCACCGGCCATAGACGTTGAGAGAAGTTGGAGCGATAAGGTGGCAGCGCAACGTCGGAGTGCAACAATTGCCGCCATCCGTGCAATGCACATAGCTTAGGTTAACCATCCTTGGCCTCGGTGATCTCTCTGTCCTGTGTATCACAGTAATGCAGGGAGGTGATGCAAGAAACCTGAGGCGATCTAGGCACCTCAACAGCAGCGCAAACAGGGAATGGTTACACTTTGGGAACGTCCCTTGAAAGCTGTCAGTCCGCATGTGATATGGTCATTGCCAGGCATTCCAGCTTTTGCAGAGCTTGTCCATGTTGAGCGCTGATCGCAGTCGGAAGCTCTTCCTCTTTGTGCAGGGTTGCGGGGTAAACCGCTGAGCTGGAAGACGCTGTCCCAACATGGAACCGTGCTTTTACCGGCCGGCCAGTCTTGGTGGTTCGGGAAGCCGAGCCTCAGTCGAACCAAACTGACACCCCCTTTTCGTCCAGACCCCACCGAGTTAGTGAACCCAACCGAGAAATCTGGCGCGACCGCCCGCTTGTGATTCAGCAAGGCAGCAAGCAGAAACAGAAAAAGCAAAACAATCACCCAAAGAAACCCCGCTGTTTTGTAATGTATTTTCAATTTTTATACCGGTATTTGGCCCACCCTCCCGGGCCGCCCCCCGGATGCAATGTTGTTTGTCCCCGTGCTCCCGTTTTGATCTGCTCGCGTTTCGATCTGCTCGCCCAGCGACCTTATCGGAAACATTAAAACCATACACGCTCGTGACACGGTACTGAAAACTGGTGTGGGGAAGAAAATACGGACATGAACCCGCTGTTGTAATACACTTTGCAAAAACATGCATGCAGAGGGACAAAAAGAAGAGAAAAGGCCCAAAACATTTCCCCTTGATATTGCAGCAAATGATAGGCCGCATCGGGAAATCGCCCTTGGGGCCGCGTGTTTGTGATGGAATCCAAGCCACGGGGCCAGTTCTTGCGCAGTGTGGTTCTGAATGCTATGTCCCTGGCCAGTTGCATCGAATAGGGAACGAGTCCGCATTGTCGGAGACGTGGCACTGCTCCCTTTCCAGAAATGGCCCCCCTTGACCCGACTCGGACCCTTGCTCCCATGCCACCTCGGCAACGGTGCTAAGTCCGCTCGTAGAAATTGCCGAAAAGGGAAACGGTGAAAACCGGACCCAAGCCGCAAACGGGGTTCGGGCCCAGGTCGAGGAGGTTGAAACATTGCTGAAATTAAGGTCCATCGAGCTTCGTTATCTCCCGCTCGAGTGGCTGATGTTCGCTTGACCCCTCTCGTCCTCCGATGCTCGTGGTGAGTCCCTTCGTCCGCTTTCGCCGAACTGCTGTTGTTGGTGCTGTGGTTCCGACGGCTGTAGCCCGGATGCAAAGTGCGTCTCCGTAGCCCGCGGGGACAGGGGAGCGTCTGACAAAAGCGACGAAACCGAGTGCGCCCCGGTCCGCGCTGAGGGGGGCGGTGCAGACGGAGGCACAAACGGTGGGACTTGCGCCTGATGCTGAGTCGAAGATGGCGGCTCGCCTCCGCTGTCCCGCGCAGAGCTTGCCCCTGACGTGTGCACCGGCGACATCTCTCTCCCTGGCCCTAAGCTCTCCCCACGTCCCCGGCCGCCGGCCCGGTACGATCCCAGGTCACTGGCCTGTCGTGAATGCCCTCCTCTCCTGCGGCCGGGTGGCGGGTTTGACAGCCCGGTACTGTGGCCGAAAGGCGGCGAGCGATGCCGTTGCGCTGCCGTCGGCGGTGGTGCTGGCTGCTGGGGCCCTGGTGCCTTCCGTTTCCGTGGCGATTCTCCTACTGCGTAAAAACGAGCCAGTTAGCTCCCCCGCGCCAGAGCCTCACGAGCGCAATTTTATTCTTTTGGACGAACCTGAGGGCGTGGCGGGCTGGTCAGTGCCGCCCCGTCCTCCTGTCTGCGTCGTCGGAGGTTGCCAATGGTGGAAATAGATGGACGGTGACGCTTGCGGCTCCTGCTGCTGCGATTGAGCCATTGCTGGCTGGTGAGCGATCCCGGAACCGCCGCCCGGCCCGCCGGGAAGATTGGTGTTCAGGTTCGGCAGGTTTGATCCGCTCCCTACAAGCGACCGTCCCGCCATCGCCCCTGGCATGCTCTGTCCTCTCGGCCTCGTCGGGGAACCAGGGTAACCCGACATGTATGCGCTTGGCGGGACCTGTGCTGATCCTGGTGTCGATGGAACACCACCGGAAACAGGGTATCGTCCATACACCTGAGTCTGCGAGTCTCGCCTCTGGTGCTCTGAGGGGGCAGCTCCCGGCAGCATCAGCGCGGGCGGGGGTTGCTGCGGGGATTGCGACAGCATGAACTGTTGCGCCCACTCCAAAGCCGCTGGCGAGAGCACTCCCCCACCCATGCCTGCAAAGACAACCGGCACTAGAGGTGGCGGTATCCCTCCTTGCAGAGAGGTCCTCAAAATCTCGTGCTCCATCCTTCTCTGTTCGAGCCGGTAGCTCTCTTGCCGCGTCTTCTCCTCTTCTTGCCGCCTCTTGTCTTCCTCTGCCTTGGCAATGAGCCAAACTCTCATCGATTCCTCGTGCCATGGCGGGGCCGGTGGGAGTTGACCCAAACTTTGACTTTGTGAGGGAGGAGGTGGCGGAACGGCCTGGCCTACTGATAGGCTTGGTGGGGGCTGCGAAGGACCGGATCCCTGGGGCGGAGGAACTGGAGGCAGGGCCGCCGGCGGAGGCAACGCACGGTGAGGCGCCGACATGAGCTGATCGGACGGGCTGCTGCCTCCGGGAGTGCGAAGCGGCGGCCTCTGCCCCAGATCCAGATATATCGAGGGGGGAGAAGGGCGGGATGTGCTCGGTGGGGTGGGTAAATCATGAACGGGCCGATAGCCGTACTGCACTGCCTTGTTAATGGTAAGCATTCTCGAACAGGTGAAGAGAATGGGACCAGAAAGCAGAAGCATAAGAACGAGAGGAAGCGGAAACAGTTGATGGGGGACTGTAGGAGGGAGGCGGGAGGTTAAGAAGGTGGGGGAATATGAGCAAGGAGCTTTGGGGAACTTTAGAAGCTAAGGAAGAGGGACAACCGAGGTGGAAATAACCTTTGAGTGGGCAAAGCTGGAAGTGGTGGCCAGCCCAGTGATGGGAGCAAAGGGAGTAATAGGCGGGGCCCGTGGTGATGAAACGTTGAAGTACTATGACAGAGCCCACCCTGATTTGGCCATTGGCGTTGAATAGAAATATAAGTACTTGCTAAGGTAGGAAAAAGGCGGGGGCGGCTTGTGGATGAGCGAAAAGCTAACGGCAGAAAGAAGCAGCTAGGTATGTATGTACTTGTGCAGTACATTGACACTACGCTCAAGCGGGAGAGGCGAGGGTGACCCTGGCTCCGTGCCTCTCTCCCCGGTCTCGAGATCTTGCTCTCCCCGCTGCCCGTATGTGGGTGGAAGCCGCGGCTGGTCGATGTCGCCCCGGGGCACAGATAGAAGAGTCAAGGACTGCGCTTGGATCAAGGGTAACGGGAGGGAAAGGCAAGAAATTGCATGTCAACCAGTTTGATGGTTTACCGTTTAGGCAAGCAAGCGAGCGGAAACAATGTGGAGTAGATGGCGTCGGGAGGAACCCTGAGCTATTTCATTTGGAAGCAGCGCGTATCAGAACAGATTGACGCAAGGGTCCGGGTACATAGATCGAGATAGGTAACCCGGGAGTAAACAGACCACCGCGGCGCTCAAGACCAGTCGAACAACGCGGACGGCACAACGGCACAACGGAGCCTGGACGGAAGGAGCACTGGCCAGCAAGACATCGAGATGCATAACCCCGGCGGTTTCTGCCAAGATAATACCAGGAATCCGGGAGCGAAGACACCACCAGGACGAATGCGGTCTTTGGACTGAGTGTAGCCCCTGGAGGACCGTGCTTGTTGGTGGAATGCCTGCCTGCCTTGCCCACACCACCGGAATTCCAGGAATGACAGGGCTGGCTGACTGGTACTTTGCTCAGATGGAGGGTGCGGAAAGTGGGTTGAACCAGCTGTTTTTAGCACGACATTCCGGGGCTGGTTAGCCCTCTTGGCTGCTTGTTCCAGGGGGGGATTTGAGCATGGACCCGAAGCATGGGGTGCGTTGAGGGATGCAGGGCAGATCCGCACCGGCCCTGATGATGACGAGGAGCGGATGGGCGAATCCTATTCCCGTACGGAGGGGTGAGAATAATGGTCCCATGTGGAGCGGGTCACTGTCGCTGTCGAGGAGGGCAAGCTGATACACCTCGTCACTCATCATGTGCGCAGACAGTTCTTGGGCCGTGACAGGGAGGGTTAATAGAAGCAGGTACCGTTGAGACTTGATCTAGATGCAGGAGTTGCTAGCCAGGGATAAGTCAGGCAATCGAGAGCGAAAGCAAGTGACATCTTCAACGCTTCCACGTTGAGGTGGTCAGAGAGGCGCAACCGTTTGGGGTCAGGTGCAGCTGCGCGCGAGCTAACCGCGCATTATCTGCGCACGGTTTTTAGTGTAGCCCACATTGAACGAAGGAATGGCTAATGAGAGCGATCCGTTCGAACTCGGGCTCTCAGAACAACGGTTTGCAGATGGTACTGTGGTGTGCTGTGGTTTGTACTGTATGTACTGTACATACAACCGCGCCCATGTGGCACTGAAGACCTAGGTCCTATGTAAATCAGAATCCAGGCTAAGCCGGTCAACACCAAGGGTTGTGCAGAGCTCAATGCGTTCGAGCATGGGAACTCGTGTGTGTTAGCTGGGTTCCATCACTCTACTATTCTTGGAATTAAGTTAGCCTTGACGTCCTGTCCTGTCTTTAGACCGATTTGGGGAATTGCGCCGTTCCGCTTGCGCAGCCATTGAAGATTGAGCATAGAACGCTTTGACTGCAGGAGTAATGTAGGTAGGTATGTATCGACAGGGCGGTTAGACATGACCGCCCTACTCGAAATAGCTGCGTTAATAATGGTTCGTGATGGGAACAACCCGCAGGGGCAGGCGGGGAAGCGGTCGATATCGCGCTTCGAGCCGCATGCACGTGTGCTCATGCATCAACAGTACAACGTCGGCGAACACTGCACAGAAGTGAACAACATCCGCCGCGATCATGATACTACTGCGGTGTAGTGCATGTGCCATTGACGGCTTTGGATGACTGGGAATTTATGGTGATATCAATCTCTGTGAGGCGTACAAGCAAGGGGCAAAAAGGCGGAAAACGGCAAGACAAACGTTGAAGTCCAAACACTTGTACATTTACCTGCCTAAGGTTCCTTCCTTGCCCTGCGCCGTCGATATTGAGAATTGAGATTTCGATAAGAGCAACTTCACAGGCGGCCGCATTTCTCGGGCTACCGTCGTTCCGCAACTCGCAACTCGAGACATGGGAGCAGCCAGCTAGGCAACGGGAACGGCGCGACAAGGGGAATTGGGATACAACTGGCCGGGCAGTATGTCCCTGGTTGGAGGCGCCGGCACTTGGCTATAACACAGCAACTTAAGATAGCAAAAGTCCGGGACGGAACTGAAGTTTGGGCACGGTGAACCAGAATTGGAATTCTGTGGACGGGACAGAAAATACCGTCCGAGTTTATTTCAGGTAACGTTAAGTGTGACCGTGCGCATCCTGAGATAGGTGCGGAGGTACCCGCGACGGACTAGCCAATCACAGAGAGAATCCCGCTCATTCTGTGGCAGCTGGCCCCACTCCTGGTCGACTCCAGTGGCCCGAGCGCTGAGACCGAACACAAGATGCTTCAACAGTCGCCTCAGATCTGTTACTCGTGAGGATAACCCCCGAAGGGCCGTGATCGTTCACAAACCGGGCCGCTATGGCTTCCACTTGTTTTATAATGTTGCAGTGGGGCTTCTGGGCTTGGCTCGACAGTACTTCCCAGAGTTTGTCGCCAACGAGCTGTGATGGGCAGACGTGCCCCTCTAAACCGTTGCGCTTGAGACCACCTGTGACCTTGAAGAGGTCAAGGCAGGAGATTCCCTTGATGGAGAAAGTAGCTCTTCATGGAAACGGCGAGTGTGCTGCCCTTGGTTGCCTGGTGGTGACGGGAGAATTCCTTTGCACACTAGTTCTTCCCATGTCTGGCCCCAAGCTTTTTCAGTTGCTTCTCGCCTACCTGCCGCAGTGTCACCAATCCACACGATCTGCGCTAAACCATTACTTCGTTTACTAGCTACCTAGAGTACCAGGTAATTTTCCAAACCAAACACCCATATTTCTCGGCTGATATCGCGCATCGCAGCCCACGGCCCCCTTACTACAAATTTCCAAAGCCTCTGGGTTGCAGGGGAGAAACGAGATCTGCGTGGCACCTCAGCTAAGTTATGTGAATCAATTTCATGATCTTCTTCGCGGAGTAGTATTTCTTGGGTAGTGCTGAGCGCTAACTGGCGGTTTCAGGTTTGCTAAGAGGAAGGCCTCCCGAGGCATGCTTGCGGCACACGACGGACCCGAGGCCCTGCAGGCCTGCAGACCTGCAGCTTAAGCAGCGCAGCAGCACTGCGCAACCTAGCGGATGGCTGCCTTAACAGGCTGTTGAAACTGTTCGTTTCGTTCTGGCAACTCCCCGCTCGTGACAGCTCGCTACCCGGAATATGGATCGAGGAGTGCTTGCGGTGCAAAAGGATGATTGATGAGCGTCGGCGAGTTTCATCCAGCTCCTCTCCGCCCGGTTGAGTGTTCTGGGAGAATCAGGATGGTCTCAGTGGTCTGCATGCACTGCCCTACGTCCTGTTCCGCTCTCCAGAAGGCGCAGATGCACTCAGGTGCTGGCAGCGGAATGTACCGAGTACGACCGTGTATACTGACTCGAGATTGCAGAAGCCGTGTTTAACTGTCTAAACGGAGCATACATGGATGACGGTGCATGCTGGAGTATAAGAGGTGACGCCATTCTAACGGCTGCCTGTGGCGCCGGGAGAAAGTGCGTGCATCCTCATGACTGGAGTCCAGCCAGTGATGGTGACGCTGATAAGCCAACCCGCAACTTCCAAGCAGCGCCGACCATTCTGGGCTTAGAACACTGAGCTGTCCCGAACCAATGGCACGCCATGCCCTCATTTGAGACGGACGCGAAAACCAGGCTCTGTGGTCGTTTTTGCGCCTTGACACGTCTCCAAGTCCCGGTCCGATGGCGACTCCTTATTCATCGGTGCCGTCTGTGTCGAGGACAGTGTTGCCATGAATAACTGCCAGCAACGAGTGCTTCGAGAGGTTGCGAAACAGACCTACCCCAATACCAATAGAGAGAGAAGAGCCAGAAACATGGAGCAACCGAGCCCGACGCAAGTTGGCCTGACAGCACACTACTCTCCTGTCTCGGGCATCATCTTAGCCATCACTGTCACACCTCGCCTGGCCCATCGAGGCCAATGGCCGTGGCCGCTTCTCCGCATCAAGTCAACAAACGCCACGCATGGTGGTCTGGCGTCAAGCAATTCCTTAAGATTCACGTGTCGTTGCCACGGTTTTTGCCGCTCACTGTTTAGCCAACCTACCGTGGTACTTGCAGTGGCCGGGAACGAGTTACATGCCTCTTCTACGGTAATATGCTTAAAATGTCGGTCTGCGAGATTATCCTCGCGGGCTGTGTAAGCATCCCGCCATAGAGTAGCTCGCTGCCGTCGCCCTGTCGGTGTCGCACGCTAAATGTACGAGCTTCTTATCTGGCTTGTTCGAACGGACTCAACGGATATGCTGCAACACCGTGGACATCGCCAGCACCACCGCACAGTATGTCCACTCATCTAGGCGTTGAATCGGTGGAGGCGGTCTTTCTCTGCACGTGTGGCAGCGAAGCACCGTCGCTGACGCTAGACTTGGGTCCCATGCGGAATGACAATCTGAAACAAGCCTACTTCTCTGCTCAGTAATTTTTGCGATCTGACAAGGGAGAAGCTTGTCCGAGCCGATGTCACACTACGCGTGCATTGCGCTCTTTCGGGCCCGGGCTTGGCAATATGGAAGCGGAGGTTAATCAACGGGACAGAGTCCCGTACGGGCCGACGACACTCGAGCTTGCCTCCGCTGTCCCGTATCCTCCGCTCCGGAGTATGGGCTCCGGAACCGAGCGGGGGCCCAGGTATGAAAGTCGTAAGGAGTGGGTAAATACGCGCTTTTTCCGTGCATTAGCTCTTCATTTCAACGGTGTTGGCCCTTGTCAAGCGACGCCCGGGGTCTTGGTTGAAAATGCTAGCAACCTAACCTGATCCAGAAGTCCAGACCCGCCATAGTACGACGGGTCTCCCCATGGCTCTCTCTGGGGGTGCCGAACCTTTGTCTCCTGCGAGCCTTCCCGTGGAGCTATAAGACTCGTCATCCTGCTTTCCAGAGTCGTTCTATTGAACCATATGTTCCCGATGCTGACGCGTTCAACGGTGTTCGGAATGTCTCCCCCAGCACCAGAAGAAGGGGAAAGCACTTGAAGGGAAGATTGCCATCCCCATGTGGGACAGGCACATTTTGACCGGAAGAGGTACCCAAGCACCGATCGGTGAGGCTCACGGAACGAGAGCGACACGACAGCACGCAACGACCCAGCTCGGTGCCACGCACAGATTTCGCCCTGCACCTCGCGCGCATACCAGGCAGTTTTGGCTTGCCCTGACGAAGCAGCGGGCGGCCGGGAGCCGGCATCACACTACGGGAGAGCCATCATTTTCCAACCCAGCCTGGCAATGGCAATTGGCCCCTAAAGTCTGCACCTCGCCAACATCCTGCAGCGTCTCCCGAGCTTCGAGAAGGATCAAGAAGAGGGAAGCCACAGGCTCACCGGACTTCCGTTGCGCCACACAAAAGTGAAGGGTTGGATTCCATGCTAAGTGTCGAAATGGCGAGTGTCACTGGTCGAATCCAGAGGCCGAGAACTGCAAGTGCCGTTCGGGACGACGCGCCTAGTGGTCCGTCCTTCTGGCTGTCGTGGCTAACCGTCGATATCACCAAATGTCTGTGGTTGCTTCTTGCTTGCTTGCGGCATGCGGCTGGAGGATGCAAGAGCCGGTTTTGGACGCGTGATGCTCAGGCTGGCATCTGGACGGCAATCTCCCTTCCCTCTGCGATGGTGACGTGATACTTTAAGTCTGGTGTGGTGATACCCCTCTAACCTTCTTTACAATCAGGCAAAACCTGGTGGCGTTTCTGGTGCCTAGGGTCTCTTTCAAAATGCGACGTCAGGATGCAGGAATGAACCAAAACACCCCTCCTTCCTGATTGCCAAATATCCCGATTCCCAGGTTACACAAGGTGCATGAAACTTGGTCAGCAGCCCAAGGCTCTCTCAAGCGCCGGACGATCTGTTCCCGATACCGCAGACCTGGGAAGTCTGGAACCGATTTTTACAAACTAGCAAATCACCTGAGCCAGCCGAGCTCGACGCGGTGGCCAGACCCAAAGCAGGCCGCATGCCAAGACAACGACCTCATTCAAGGCTGACGACGAACGTTGGCGCCCTGATTTGCGGCTGCCTGCCGGCCGATATGGTGATGGGGGGCGTTGTTCTTGTGTCTTGGACGTCTCGTACGCATACTGCAGCTCAGTACGCACTCTGTCTGAGACCTGCCGGAGAGGAGCAATACGGCGGCGTGCAGCGACCATGCAAAGCGGCGCCGATAGGGGGCGCCCGAATATCCGTTGCCGGTGCAGCGTCTTCTCAGCAATCCCCATTCGAAGTTCGTATACAGCGTACTGAACGTCGTCCCGCTTCGTCGGGATGGCACAGGGTGGGAACGCCACTTTGGCAGCGATGTGCTCGCCGCGTACGCGAGGCTGGGGCGATGCCCGTCACTCCCGAGACATTCGGGCAAGTAGTGGGCGAAGTTGTTGCGTTGCACAAAATTCAAGCGGCATATGCCGATCGGGATACAGACTTACAGACCGCCGATTTGTGTGTGGTAGCGGAGACAAGGCACCGAGCAGGACGTGCAACTTCTGTCTTGGCCTATTCAGACCTGCCGGCTCGAGCTGGCAAGACCAAAAGACTGGCAGAGATCCAATCGGTGTTCGTGGTAAGCCGCTGTCTGATTGCCCGGTCGTAGAACATATCGGTGTCTTTCTGTCCCGCTCTCCGAGACTGTTCCAGCGACCTAGCTACGCGAGAAACTGGGATTGGGATACCTTCTTCGTTGATCTAGCAAAGCAGGTCTGGCCTTGGCCGCCAATAGTAAAAGGACCACAGAGCATGACATATCTTTAGCATAAGAGGTTGGGTCCCCCTCTTCCCCAGAATCTGTTCATGTTCATGCTCGCCTGGGACCACCCGATGTTTATTCTCAGGATCCGTCATCGGAGAGCGCCGCATATGGCGAACAACACCGAGGAAGCGTGTGGTGTTGTATACAGGATACTACCGTAGCTGCAGGGGACTTTACGCCGGACAGTTAACAATTTAAGACCAGGCGGGCGACTGTCTCATCTGATCTGCTTACCCGCGCCTCCTTCCCAAGCGAAACGTTGCAGATGAAACAAAAATTGCTACCCCAGGACTCGATCCAGATGCTTAACGCTGTCCAGGTAGTTTCACCTCCGTAGGTTTTCGCCGATTGGCACTTTGTTCAAGACAGAACCGACGGCACTCCAGCTCGAAAGCCTACATCTCACCGTCTCCGAACATGATCAACACAACTCGCGGACAATCATAACCATCGCTCGCATAGACTCCTATCCTGGGGTATACTATATACCCATATCCATTGGAATGTCTGTGCACGAAGCCAGTCAGTCACCCAGCTAGACCCTCCAATCCCTATGTACATACAACCCACCATGGGCCTGATACTGTCTGCTCCTCATCAAACGCTGAATGCAGAGAGCTAACAACCACCCGAGCGCCAGCGCCCAGCACTCTTTCGTTCCGCCGGTCCTCCCAGGTGGTCCGAAGTTCAAATTCAATGATTTCCTCCTCCCTTCTATACCATCCTTACCATGCCCAACATGCAAAAGTGAAATAGAAGAAAAAAGAGTAGGAAGTTCTAAACCGTGGTGACCGGGCGTGTGCTGTGCCATGACATCGCCGTACGTATCATATGAGAGTCATGACCTAAGGACAAAGGGGACCAAGAAACCGAGAACCAAGACCAGCCCAAGACCAGAGTTGTTCCATCCCCGTGTTTCGTTTGCTTTTCCT
The DNA here is from genome assembly GCA_033296875.1 of Achaetomium macrosporum. NCBI lineage: Eukaryota > Fungi > Ascomycota > Sordariomycetes > Sordariales > Chaetomiaceae > Achaetomium > Achaetomium macrosporum. Next base: position 40,991 of record MU860044.1, on the reverse strand, counting down.
TTCCATCGTCCACCAAATCCATATAACCGGGTAGCGTAAGGTGCCTAGGTGAGTAGGTTTCTGATAGTTACCTAGACACAAGCCAGAGAGACAAGAAAGAGCAGCGCCAGTCCAGGTCCCGAGTTCCGAGTCCAGAGTCCATGTTGATGTTCATGTCCCATGTTCATGCATGATTATCCGAGCCACGACCGACGATCCATGAGGTGTCATGTATGAGAATGAAGAAAGCAAAAGAAAAATAAAATAGAAACGGGTATAACCCAAGGGGAGAAAAAGGAATAACAGCTCATGCATGGAGAGGTATCTAGACTTAATCAAATGGGTGGCACATGGGTAAAAGAAAACAAGAAAAAGAAGACAGAATTAAGGAGGAAAAAAGATCCAAAAGGAGGTCATGGCCGTTTCCCTCCTGTTCAAATGCCCATATGCCCGTCCACTATTGGGTATCCGCCCGCCCTGAGAGATATGATACAGATCTTGGACCCTGACCCCTATTTACCCCGACCAGAATGAAGACACACCATGTGCTTATGCTTGTGACGCTAGCGCCTACCCCGAATTTTGAACATCGTTCTCGGCCGGAGCTTGTCCCTTCTCCTGGCCCTGCATCTCCTCCTGGCCCTGGCTCTGGGCCTCCCCATTAGAGACAGGCTGTTGTCGGTGCTCCCCGTTAGCAGTAGCAGCAGCAGCAGCAGCAGCCAAGGGACTTCCACCGTGCAGCAGATAAGCATCCAACTTCTTCTTGAGCACCTCCGACCGGACGGGTTTTGCCAGGTAGTCGTCCATCCCGGCAGCAAGACACTTCTCCCTGTCGCCCTGTATGGCCGACGCGGTCATGGCAATGACCAATATTTTCCTGACCGACTCGAGCTCGTCGTTGCGCAGCAGCTTGGTCGCCTCGTACCCGTCGAGCACCGGCATCTGCACGTCCATGAGGATGATGTGGTACGGCCTGCCCTGCCTCGCCTTCTCGCGCAGGCCTTCGATGGCTTTGAGCCCGTTGTCGTAGGTATCCACGTTGGGGTAGCCTAGGCGCTGTAGGTATTGCAGGGCGATCCGGGCGTTGATGGCGTTGTCTTCAGCGATGCAAATGCGGAGTTGGTCTTTGGGAATGCGGGAGAGGTCGCTTGTCGGCGAAGGGGGAGCGCCTGGCGTTGCACCACCGAGCGTAGCCTGTCTCTTCGCAGGGTAGGACTTGACGGGCTCGGGGAGGGCGCCGCGCGGCAGGATCTGCTCGTCGCCAGCGGTTACTTCGGGTCTGGCTTTGTCGAAGGTGACTGTGAACCATACGGTGGTGCCGACATTCTCCTGGCTTTCCAGATGGATCGTGCCCTTCATCATCGTCTCGATCAGGGACTTGCAGATGCTCAGGCCCAGGCCGCTGCCGCCGTACTTCCGCGCCGTGCTGGGGTCCGCTTGGCTGAATGGTTGGAAGAGATTCTCGAGTTGCTGCGGTGAGATCCCGATGCCCGTGTCTTTGACCCAGAACGTCAGCGTCGCATTGTCTTCGGTCTCCGAGTCGACCCGGGCGCCGATGGTGATCGACCCATCCTCCGTGAACTTGAGGCTGTTCCCGATAAGATTACCGAGCACCTGGTGCAGGCGGACGGGATCCCCGTAGATGAGCATGGGAGGCAAGTCGATGTCCTGGATAATCTTGACGTTCTTCCTCGACGTCTTCTCCTTGTTGCTGTACGAGACCGCCCGGACAACCTCGCGCACCATCTCCTGGGGATTGAACGCAATGATGTAGAGCTTCATCTTATCCGCCTCCATCCTTGAGAAGTCCAAGATGTCGTTGATGACTGTCAACAGCAAGTCGGCCGAGACCCTGATGGAGTCGGCCATCTCTAGCTGCTCCTTGTTGAGGTTGCTGTCCCGTAGAAGCTCCGAGTTGCCAATCACGCCGTTCAGTGGCGTGCGCAGCTCGTGAGAGACATTGGCGAGGAAGATGGATTTGGCCTTCGTCGCTTCCTCAGCAAGCTTGACGTTGCGGATGGCCTCGGCCTCGGCCGTCTTGGCCTTCTTCTCGGCCTCGACCGCCTTTGCCAGGGCTCGTTTCTGCATCTCAACCATGGAGATGTTCTCGGCCGAGACCTTTTCGACAGCCTTCATAGCCAGCGCATTGGAGTAGCTGATGCCGATCTGGTTGACGAGCAGCTGCAGAACGCTGACGTTACGGTCCGTGAACGAGCCGGGTGTGCCTTCGAGGTAGAGCACACCCAGCAGCGGCTTCGATCCGTGGCAGATGGGCATGGCAATGACGGCCTTGCTGCCGGGGTTCTTGCGCAGCCAGTGGTCGCCCACATTCCCGAATCGCTCGTCGCTGACGAGATCCTGGAGGAAGACGACCTCGCGGAACCGGGTGCAGTAGAGCACGACATTCTCAGCGACGAGATCGGTCACGCTGAGCGGCACGCCCGGGATGTGCGCTTCTGCGCCCTTCTCCGGATCGCCGCTCGCCGCGACACACCAGTCGGAGCTGCCCTCGTCCTGCACTACGATGGCAGCGAGTGTCGCAGACCCCGTGCACGTCTGGAGGATCACGTCGCACATTGTCTTCAGGAGCTCATCGACCCTCAGCACCGAAGAGATCACCTGCGACGAGACCAGGATTGCGTGCAAGTCGATCATATCGAGAGCAGGTAACCCGGCCCCGGCCTCGGGCTGCGTGGAGCCTCGCCAGGCCGTCATGCGCTCACCCTTGAGGGAAACCATGGCAGCCTGCATGGCTTGCTGCGAGTCCTCGCCACCCTCGCTCTCGCCGACGGGCCGATATTGAACGGACGGGGTATCGCCAGCGAAGTCGGTCTGCACCCCTTGGTCAACCGTTCGGGGATTCCGCATAACGCGCTGCAGCAGAATGCTGTGGTCTGTTTCGATGCGGTCGGCAACACCCGTGGCGCCAAACTGACGATAGAGTGCGACTGCATCACGGAGGGCAGAGCGGGCGGATCGTCTCGCGGCGTTGCGAATGAAGATGTTAGCCATCAGGTAGTTCCCAAGCGCCTCCTCAAAGGTGAAGTTGTGCTCTGAGGCATGGTCCAGCGCCTCCTCGTACAGCCGGATGGCTGTGCCGTGGTTGCCGAGCAATTCCGAGACGGAAGCATCGAGCAGTCTGGTCCAGGCCAGGTAGTTGACATTATCCACTGCCTGCCAATCCTTGATCTTCCTGTTGAGCTCCTCGATCTCGCAGACCGTCTCTTCGACAAGGCTCTTGAGCGCTTCTTCCCCTGGCGACCGGAAGTCTTGTTGCTGGCGCATGACGGAGCCAGCCAAAGCCAAGCCATAAAAGAGCATGGTCAACCTCGTGTTGCGAGCAGACCACAGGAGATGGCCGCGTTCCTGGCACGCCTTGCCGATTTCGATGACGCGCTCATAGTGTCCGTAGAGGAACAGAGGCACGATTTCCATAGTCTCGTAGAGCAGCAACGACCGGCCGCCATTTTTGGTATGAGCCATGAGCCAGTTCTTGTAAGTGATAGCGTCATGGTGCTCGTCGCTCATGACCTCGAGCGGTTTCGAGGCCCGAGTCTTGCCCTGTAAAGCGCGGCAGACCTGCCTGACCGCGATGAGCATCGTGCCGCCTCGCGTGTCGAGGTGCCAGTTTGGGATCTCCTCACAGCCATACTGGCAAAAGCCCTCTAGATCGGCGCAGTTCTCGCTCGCAAAGAATTTCAACTGTGCCGTCAGGCCGAAGCAGAGGATCGTCGATATCCTGTCTACGGTGGCCGCGGCGTAGTCAACCATCCCCTCGAACTGGCTGACGGAAAGGCCAATTGGGTCCCGTATGTGGCCGACAAAGTTTGCGTAAGTGATGTATCCTCGGGACATGGAGAACGGGTCACGGTGCTTCTCCAGAAGTTCGAGGGACATGCTCGACAAGTCGACTGCAAGCCTGGCGTCATTGAAACGGGACAGGGCAATGATCGACATGTACAGGAAGGCCAATCCCGATTGCGGATATGGGCCTCGGCTGAAGTGCGTCTCCATCATCAGGAGTGCTAGTTGGTAAAACATGAGGCAATCGCTCCACCATCCAGCGCTCGCCGTCTCTGCCAGCACCGCACCGACAGACGCCAGCAAAAAGTCCTTTGAGGACGGCGGGCTTAATACATGGTCGCGAGCCATCGTCCGGATCTTTTCACACAGCCGCTCAAACCGCTCATCGCACTTCTCCAGGGTAGGGCAGTCGTCCAGTTTGACATCAAGAGCTCCGAGACACTGCTTCAGCGCGTTCAAGGCCTGCTCCGAGTCGCCGTCCTGCGCAAATATCCTCGATTGGAGCACCCAGGCCGGTGCCTTGTCGAATGCATTCCTGGCGTGATCGAAGATCGTCTGGAGCAGTACCTTCGCGGCGCTCTGGTGGCCCATGAACAAGTAGCACTCAGCTGCTTGCAAGTAAAGCTGAAGCGTCTCGTCGTACGACACGTCCTCGGCACCTTCATCCCAAGGGTTCGACTGCAGCAGGGCCACTGCATTGCTGTAGTACTTGGCCGCGGTGGGACGCGCGCCGCTTTCAGTGGCCTCATGGGCGCGCTCAAAGAGCAGCTTGCGGAAGGACCGCCGATGCGGAACCCGCCTTTTGATGATGTCGGCGGACTCGCAAATGTGCGAAGCGGCATTGTCTCGGAAGGAGGGATCATGTGAGTAGTGCTCGAGGAGGACCTGCGCGATGACGAAGTGCATCATTCGCGCGTTGCATTCCTTGAGTGCCGCCGCCGCTTGGATATAGCGGTCGTGGGCGAAGCGGAAGTTGTCATCCCGATCACAGGGGATGATGATGAATGCCTGGATTGCAGCCTCAAGCCCAGCGACAACATCCTCCTGTGAGGATGCAGTGGTTAAGGGCTCACCCGGGTTCCCCGAACAGCCGTCGGCATGCTCTTGTTTGTCCATCAATTTGCAGATCAGATCAAAGGAGAATGTCTGCCCTAGCAGGGCGGCCCAGGCCAGGATCGACCTGGAAGCTGCCGGCAGCTCACTCAAGCGGCGTGTGATGAAGCCCGTGTCAAGGATGTCGTAGTCCTGCTCACCCCGGAACTGATCAAAGAGCTTGTCCAGATCGTATGTCCAATGACCGGCGATGTAGTCGTACCATATGCACTTCTTTCGGTGGCCTGCGCTAAGCATCTCCCGCATGTAGAACGGATTTCCTGCAGTCTTGGACTGGATGACCAAGGCCAGTGGGAGGACCCGTTCCTTAGGCAATGAGAGGGTCGCGGAGACGTACTGGACGATATCCTCTTCGCCTAGTGGCGCCAGCGTGATCTTGGTAGTGGTTGGCACGCTATGCCGGGGGGAGTCTTCGGACTTGGGCGGACTCAACAATTTTTGCACCGTCTCAGGAGCCATCTCCTCTGGGCGGTACGTGATGATGAGCAGCAGCTTAAGCCTAGCGCTGATGATCTGAGCGATGAGCTCCAGTGACTCGTCATCGGCATAATGCAAATCATCTAGGCAGAAGCAGATGAACTTCTGCTGAGTGAACATCCTGAGCACGTCAAGGAACGTGTTCATCAGCCTGTTGGTTTTCGTGGAGGCGCCAGCGCGGAGAAAGTCCCGCGAGCTCTGCACGGATGAGCTGGACGACGCTCGCAGGGCAGAAGGCGTAGCGAACTCCGGAGAGGAGCCACGTCTCTTCAGGCTCGGTCGAGCAGCCTGGGAATTGGACGAGGAACGCGCAACGGAGGGTTCCGCAGGCTGGAGAAGGAACTCTGGGAGGCCGAGAACCTTGTGCAACATGGGCCAGACCGGCCGGACGTATTGCTTCAGGGCCTGGTGGAAGGGCGTCTCTGTGTTTCTCTCGCCCTGCACCTGGCGGAAGAGAGAGGACAACAGCTTGAGCAGCGGCCCAAAAGGCGTCCGTCTCGCCCGGTCAAACTTGGCTGTTGCACAGTAGCCTCTCCTGCGCGCATCTGGGAGGACGGACTGGACAAGACAGCTCTTGCCGAGGCCACCCGCGCCTTCGATCAAGACGATCTCGCAGTGGCCGTGTCTCCTGAACTTGGCCGAGCCGAGCTGCCGAGAGAGGCTCCCGGATGAAGAATCTGTGACGACGGTGGCACCATGCCGCGACGCCTCAGAGCTCTGGCCATCGACGGCATAGCCTCCATCAAGATACACGTTTTTGTCCCATGCGCGGGGAGGCCGAAGAGGTCCCGAGACGGAGCCGCCCGACGAGGTGGTTGAGATAGAAGCTGGCGCCGAGCCGGCTCCCGGACGCGACTGGTTCGTTTGTGTGGGCGACGACCCATTTTGGCGGTTCCCGCCGCCGGCAGAACTCGCGCAGTCGCTGGCGGCGTCGCCGCCAGTGGTGTCGTTGAATTCAGGGCTGCCCAGGCTTGAACCCTCAGACGGCCTGTATGAACTCCCGTGCTGGGTCACACAGTGGCTTTTCGCGGCCTTCTCGATGATCTTTACGAGCTGAGCTTGTTCACGCTCCCGGCCTATCATGGCTGTCGGCAACCTGAAGGAGGACGAAATATCTCTGGTAGCTATCGGCCAATCTCGTAGGGCGGCGGAATTCCCGTCGCCGAGCATTTTCTGGACCGAAACCAGGTCGTAGCGAAGACCGCCAGCCGAGTAGTATCTGTCAGAGACATTCTTTGCTGTGCATTTTTGTATTATCCGGCCAATGACGTCGGGAACATCCATACGGATCGCTGTGACGTTGGGTATCCTCCGGCCCAGCACAGCGTGGACGATGTCCAGAGGTGTCTCTCCCTGGAAAACAGGCTGCTGGGTCAGGAGGGTCCAGAACAAAACACCGAGCGAGTAAATATCGGTGCGAGTGTCTGGCTCGGCGGGCATGCGCCCCGTCTGCTCTGGACTGATGTACTGCAGCTTGTGCTTGGCACCTAGCGCCTTGGACAGGGCCGACCACCCTGCGCTTGTCAGGCCGTGTTCGAAAGATCTCAGTCCCGCGCCGAAAGACACCAGCTTGACCTGGTTCGTCTCAACGTTGTAGTGGAAGGCGTCGCCTCGGATTTCGCCGTGGACTATACCGTGCCCGTGGTGGACGATCTCCAGGCACTGTGCTGCGCCAATGGCGAAGTCCAAGAAACTCTGCAGGCTGATCGGCGGTTCAAGCGAAGGCGGCTCCTTCCGGTAGGCTTCCCAACGGTCGTCTCGCTTCTTTGCAAAGTAAAACGCCGGCCCAAAGTCCAGGAACTTGAACAGATGATTTGGACCGGCATCCTCATAGATGGCAACGACGATGGGTCCTCGGTCGCCGGGTTGCGGCGGCAGCCGCATGATGTCTAGCGGCTTGATGATGCGGTCTCCCTTAGGGTCGACGCTCGAGACCAGACTCTTGGATATGTGGAACGCCCTCTCCTCGCGGAGGACGTGGCTCGACACCCTGGCGACCACGCGCTGCTCTACGACTGGCGCATCTGTACCAGTGCTAGAGGACGTCGGGGGAAGCGACATGGCCGAGTGGTCCGTGATGGACCCGCTGTCTGAGGAGGAAGCATGCGAACGCTGGTCTGCAGCCGACGCTCGGCCGGAGCTGGACGGGGCGAGCTGGGACGCAACGGGCGAACTGGCCGCGTGATAGGGTGTCGAGGCAGTGATGGCATTTGCGCCGGAGAGCGGGGTCGAGTAGGGCGATATGAACCTCGTCCCGAAGACGTGCCAGTTGTCGTATGTTGAGTGGAACGGTGGCCGCGACTCGTCCCAGGTGTATCCGGCTATGTGATGCAGGCGTTCGATGATGCGGGCCGGGGAGTCGAACGACCGGTCGTCGGGCGGCCGGGCGGCGGAATCCATCGTCGCGAGGGACGCGGGATACCTGAGGGATCGGGGGGGGGAGCTCAAGTATCGAAGGATAACCACGCAGGAGTCGACGCTGGATGTGTCATGATCTACTGCTGATGGTAAATGTGACCATTGCCCACGCGCTGCGAGGGCAAAATGGGGTTTCGGCAAGCGGGGGCCTTTGCCGGTGACAACAGCAAAAGAGCGGGTCCCCCCAGGCTGGTTCTCTAAAACTTTAGGAACACCGTCTCTGGAAGCTTTTCAAGAATTCCTATTTGAGGGCGGCTGGCTTGCCTACAAGGAGCGCTTCACGTCGGATCGCAGTGCTAATGCTGAGTGTTGGTTGCCGAGTTCGACTGGGTTGCGATGGGTTGGTGAGTGGTGTGTCTCGTGGATGTAGCACTTGCGTCGATGGCGGCGTGGACAGCGGGTTGACGACTGGCCTGCCAGGTGGTTTCGGGGAGCCGGCTAACTCGACGGAAACTCCAAATCGCCATCCGCACTGGCGATAGCACAGGACGGACGGGCGGATGGAGCTTTGTGGCGGCAAGGTGAAGGTCGAGGAGAAGGAACTTCCCGCAAAGGTGAGTAAGTGAGAATCTACGAACGGTGGCGGCACCTTGCGGCAATCGATGACAGCAGCGAACCTAGAAGCTGCGGCGTGGCACGCGGAAGGGCAGCGCGGGGTGTGGGTCCCGATACGGATTCGCCCAGACAGTCTCCCGCGTTCGGTTGCTCTGCGCAGCTCAGGGAGCAGAACCGGTGAGAAGAAATCACGGCAACCTTCAGGCACGAGAGTATTGACCTCAGAAGCGTGTCATGCCATACCCATCGACAGATTCTGCAAGGGATACCGGGTGGGACAGTCCAAGAAAACCCTCAACCTTGGCCCCCGATATTAGGTTGGCAGATGGTTCGTGCACCGCAGAGTCGCAATTTAGCGATCATTTTGAAGCGGATTCCCCTTGTCATGGCGGATTTCCAAGTTTTCCCATTTCCCACAGCGACCCCGCTGGCTGGGCCATTGTTGCTTTGCCCCTCTTTAGCTGCAATCAGGTTCAGCATTAACTGATCCGGGCACAGCCCTCCCTAAGGTACTCTTGCACAGTAAGGCTGATCAGAGCCAGCAGTATGATTATTTGTATTCAATTCTCGTGGGAAAAGGACAGCACAGATCTCACCTTAGAGATGTTTTCATTTCTTGGGACACCACACACCCTCTGGCCAGAAAAGGCCGTACACCAAACATCAAGACGGAGGGAAACTCACCAGTACAATACCTTCAATCTATCTCATTCCTTTCTTTTCTTTCTCTTCTTCCTATTCTTTTTCTTCCTTCTCTTTCTTTAAATTTGCTTTTTCTTCTTTCTTTAGATTTAATCCTGTTTGGTTGACTGTTTGTTGCTCAAACTGTCGGGTACCTTAGTTTGGTGTACGGCTTTTTTTGACCATGGGGAGCCACAGTAAGGTTGCGATCTCCACCGAGCCGGCAGTGCAACAGCAGCGCCATTGACGTCACCTACCTGATTGGCGCACACCAGCGGCGGCCAATCTATCTACTGTGGCATTTCCCAGTCGACGCTTCCCTTCAAAATGTCTTGTATTATATTCTATCGCCCGACATCAGCATCTATAGCGAATCGCTGGCAGAGGATCCCTCGGCAAGGCCAGCCCTGGTCGTTCATGTGTTCCAGCGTAATTAGCTGACAAAGTCAGTTCCATAAACCGTCTGACATGTCCCGCTGCTCAAGTCTTTTAGCATTTTTTTTCTGCTTGCTAAGAGAAAGGTGACGAGTAAGAATGACGAATGACGAATGATGATAAACGCGGTGAGTTCCCGCATTGCTATGCGCGCAAAATCGTGGGACGACCCATCCTTGGGTTCCCGGGCGTCAGAGATGTCAGAGCATTAGTTGGCTTCGGCGACAAACCCCTCGTCAACTCATGCCCGCGGCGCGGGCCTGGTGGGGATGCCGTTGCCAGAAGCCGCACCGGCATTGTAGAAACTCTGGGCCAGGCGACGCTCGGTGTTCTGGCGCGTGTTGACAAAGTCGGGGTAGTTGAGCGTCAGCTCGACAGCCCCACTGACAATGTTGTCGACCGCTTCGACACCCAGCATGAACGAGTGGTCCTGGTTGCCGACCTCGTACCTCCAGCTGCCGAAACGGCCACGAGACCAGATGTCCATGCTCTGAAGCTTGGGGAGGAGCTCCTTGAGGACGCCCTCTCTCTCAAGCGACGGGGTCGGGTAGCCGTGGTCGAACTTCCGGTGGTAGGTCGAAACAATCTCATCCTCTGGGGTGATCATCTCGGTGTTGATAAGCCCCTGGATGCATTCCTTGAGCAGGTTCGCCTCGTCGACCGGCTTCATGCTCGACTGTGAGACCTCGAGCATGATCGACCAGTAGGGGCCCTCCTTAGCTTCGCTGCTCTTGGGCTTGCTACCGTCCGCATGATACAGAGTGGGCAGCTTGACGTCAGCCTGCGGTTGATTGTAAGGCGAGTAGTTGGAGAAGATGGTGGCGCGGTAGAAGGGGCAATTGTCCTCGGGGAAGTAAAGCTGGCGGAACTGTTAGCATACATGTACCACAACGGATATTCGTGCCTCCTTACCCAGCACTTGTCTCCGATGCGCTCGGGTCGAGCCCCCCGAATACCGACACCGACAACGTGGGTCGATGAGTAGTAAAGGCCCTTGGACAGCTTGATCAGCTCCTGGTTGCCCATCTTCTCGACAAGCTGGTCCACAGCCATCGTGTTGATGAGCTTTCCATAGCCGATGGTGGTGCCGTCCTTCAGCGTGACAATCTTCTTCTCGGCGTCGACCTTGGTGACCTCGCCCTTCTTGCCGTACCGTTTCTTCTCCTCCGGGAGAGTGTTCGACACAGCGATCCAGATACCGCCAGTTCCGTCTCTCGCGGGAAAGCGGAAGGTGGCATTGGGACCCCAGCCGCCAGCTACCTTGTTGAGGATGACGTTCCTGGTAACCGTCTTGACATCAGGAGCTGCAACACGCTCGCCGAGCCACTGGCATTGCATCTGATTCTGCTGTGAGCATGTGACAATTCCAGAGTTGGAACCCACATCCGTACCTTCGTAGTTGGCACTGCCCACACCTTGTAGTTGTACGGGCGCATGAAAATATCGGCCACTCCCTCGCCGCATGTCCGCAAGATCCACTCGTCGAAGTTCTGAGGCTTGGTCGTAGCGACGCGGGCGGCCATAGCAGCGTCAATGAGCCCGTCAATACACTTCACCTGGTCCTCCTTCGGGAGCATGGAGATGTTGTTCTGGAATGGGTACGGAACCCACAGGCCCTTGTACCGGACATACGAGATGCGCTGGTGGTGGTACCAGTCGTCCTCCTTGGGCAGCGCCTCGTCGAGGCAGTCATCGAAGTACTTGTAGTGAGAGAAGATGACATGGCCGCCGACGTCGTAGAGCTGCGGCCGCATTTGTTAGTTATGAAGTGGACTGGGCAGTTGGTTGGAGACTCACGAAGCCCTCAGGAGTGACATCGGTAGAAGCGAGCCCACCAGCCTTCTCATTGGCATCCAAGATCAGCCAAGAAGGTCCATTCTGATACCACAAAAGTCAGCAAATGCCGCGAGCGACACGGACAGAGTGCGGGGACCGCACAATATGGTTGAGCCGCTTGGCCGCACCCAAGCCAGTCGGGCCGGCCCCGATAACGAGAATGTCAACATTGCTTCAAGAGCCCGGTTAGTAAACCGAAGTTCGAGCTTCATCAACGCGACAAGATCGTTGCGGGAGCCTACATATCCGCCATGGTGAGGAAGTGAAGGTCTGCTGCACTGCGGGGCACTTTGGCAGAACTGGAAGTCGCGGTGAAGGAAGAGCGAGTGTTTTGCTCTTTGCGAAGATGGAAGACCCAAGCAAACGAGGGACAACGTAGCTGCCGTTGTGGACGCGAGGGGCAGATCAAAGCACACGGCACACAGATGTGATCCTTCTTCTGGTGGTGATTAATGAGGGTGGCGGGCACAACTTCGAGATAATTGTTGGACCTTGTTGATTTGGGCAGCGTTGCTGGGTACCCGGCCAGACCGCTTATCAAGGCCCAGGGGGAAAAGGGGTGGGTTTCATGGAGGGGCTAAAATTATTTCCATCTCAGAATTGGGTTGGTGTGGTGGGGCAAAAAAATTTGGACGATCCCGTTAAGCGCTCGGACCATTGAAGGTACCCATGGAGGGCGGAGGGGGGTAGACAACATTCTCCAGTTATAGTTCGGATATGACCCATTTATAATAATAGGGGGTGAATAGCATTTTAACTAAATTAGGTTAAGGGAGCTATTTTTTATAATAGTGATAGGAGCTCAGCTAACAATATTACTTATATCTGACTATTAACTATAGCCTAAATATTAAAACCTCTTTAATAAAAATTATTAGCTATAACTATTTTAAATAATATCTTAAAAAGTAATAAGCTAATAAATATATAAACTTAGTAGCTTTATTCTATTAGTTCTAATAGTATATATTATATATAATAAAATAATAGTTAAAGAAATATTAAAACTAGATACTTCTATTATATTTATTTTCTGACTATAATATTCCTATGTTCCTAGCGAAATATACTGTTCCCTGAATATGATTTGTGTTGGTTATTAGCGTGGGAGCCATTTCTTCCAGAACAGGCTAACTGCAACATGTTGTCTACCCCCTCCTCCCTCCATAGACGGTAGGTCCTCAGCACCCCTGCTCGCCTCGCATCCTTCTGCGATGCCATCCCGCGTTCAACGATGCGGGATTGGACGGCCTCGCCTCGTTCTGCGCACAGGACACATCGCTTTGTTTGTCTGCATGCAATGTGTGTACCCGAGGCTACTACCGGTAATACCAGGTTCACCGAGGTCCAGCTAAAGTCCAAAGCAGGTAGTGTTAGATTTAGCATTTACAACACGAAAGCCGATAGCCATCTCGGTCCGGTTTAGGGGAGTCTACCACAGTAGCTCTCAGGCGGGCAGTCACACCGTGTGTCTAGCGAGTACAGCCCTGCGTACATAGTGTACAGTAGAGGGAAGAAACTCAGAGCGTACAGTGGCGACGTGAACCCGAAAGAGAGCGTTTCGGTTTGTGGGCAATCTTTACATACGGTACCTTACCGACAGAGGTGCGCCCGAGACTGGGGAGGCAGGGGAAGTGTCAACTGAGCCCCGTTTCGGGTTGGTGGGAGCACGCGCATCAGGGCAACCCCACATTGCTTGACTGCGCTTGTTTCAACGCCTCGATCGCCATGGCGGCACACCGAATCTTCGACGATCTCTTGACGTAGCCGCCAGTGATCAGCGTCGAGACTGGAGAGCCGCCGCAGATAAAAGGAGGCTTGCTGGAGAGGAAGCGGGTCATCTGAAACAGCGAGACAACTCACCAAGAAGGAGTTGATATGTCGGTCTGGCAAACAAAAGGTAAAGGTGGCGTACAGTACCTTATTGCCATGTGCTGCGTGACACCACCGATCCAGGCTGGTTCCACAACCTCAACAGGCACGGGCCACAACATCACAGGTTACGTAGGAGTTGCGTGTATTATGTAGTACATACATACAGCCGGAGAGCAAACCTTCAAGCCAGCGATGAAGAGATGGCGAGGCAGGAGACAAAATGAAATTCCTAGCAAGACAAGGACAGACTTGTAGTTACGGTATATTCAGTACGGAGTATGCACAGTACATACCGTACATGCTCGCGGTTCTGTTTCAAAGAGGCTGGCGTGGCAAGGTCCACGAATGAACGCGTGTACATGTACAGACGACCTCGACTCAGGTACCCAACATGCTCTCAGCGTTGTCTGATGGTTATGGGTGCCAGGGGTTGCCCAATTACTCACTCCCAAGGTCGGCCATCCTCAGTAGACCATGGCGAAGCATACCGATGCCGCTGCATAGCTACGCAGCATGGCACGGCCCTGGAGTGTCCAGTTTTATACAGCATAATTAGTCAGTATGGTAGGCTGAATTCCAATCTCCTGCATAGGGACCTTCGCCGGGTTCCAATTTCTCAAGTCAAACACTCAGCTTCGATACCAATCTCGGGGCATGAGTGATCGTCGTGCGCTCCCGCCGTCCCGTTGTTGACGGGTTCACTACCCCCCGTCCCTAAACTCCATCAAGGGCGATGTAGGGCAGATCGCTGGAGAACGATCACAGACGATCGCTATCAGCCGTCCTCGATTTTGAGCCAAACGTCCATGGCCCAGCACCTTGAGCTGCTCTGGACCCAAACATTGCAGACGAGAGAAGTCTAAGTGTGCCAGCTTTGACATCGTTAACTACCTTACCTCACCTTACCCAACCACAGTAGGATGTTGTGGGTGTAGAGGTACCTTATATATACCCGCCTCCAAACCAGTACCATACTATATTCTACAAGCGGAGTGTGGTCGTATACGGGTGTGTAATGTAAAGTAGGTATATATATATATGCCGTATCGTACGCAGTAACTTACCTCTACACAGTACTGTACCGTAAGTAAGGCAATGGTATTCTACATCCCCACACCTCAGCATGTGGTTAACGGACGGTTGCTGATTTGATGCACGGCAGTCGGCGCCGTAATTTAACCACATCTTGTTTTGCGCGAGATCCAGTGGGACCGTGGCGGCTCCCATGTCCTTCACGGCATCTTCTTCAGCGCCAACCGTTTGCTGATCTCTCTACATAGGTAGGTGACAAAGCGCTAGCTTGGCGGTTCAAGTTGTGATAATGGCAGGTAGTTGCACCTCGAGTGCCTCTTTGTTCCGACGGTTTGTAGACATTGCATACCCTATGGATACTGTGTAGGTGAAAATGCCACCCCGTACGCTGCCTGTTCGGGTTAAGTGGCAGATATAATCTCTTCACTGTGTACACAGTAGAAGTGTCTCATCCATCAGCAAAATACGACGGCTTACTGCGTACTCCGTACCTGGCTGTGCATCCGCCATCTGATTTTCCCTTTAGGTGAGACGTGCCAATGAGTAGCGGGCAGTTGTTGATGGATGTGATGACGACCAACCATAGCTCTTTCATCAGCCCCTGTCTTCGCCACTGTTCGATCTTGGGAGAGGCGCATTCCCGCATGAGGGATTACTGCCCTGCAGCTGTTAATCTTGACCGTATCCAGTACCAATCTCCCAGATAACGGTCTGATTGGTTGCGCTGGTGTCAGCACGCAACCCTCCCGTCTGGGTGTGTGCTTGCAACGCATTGAACACCCCTGAGAAAAGTCAAGCCCAGCCTTCACCCGTCTGAAAACAGCTTGAGTGACAGCGGACCCCAATTAATTGCAGAACGAACCCACGCTTCCATCCGCCTCTCTCTCCATCACCGTCGCCGATTTTTTTCTCGACAGCCGGTCGGTCCCAGCTGGCTTGACCATCCACTCGTTATTTCTTTCCCTCGTGTCCGACGTCGCTGCGTGCGCCGCCAACACCTTTCGCGCTGCTTATCTTTCCGAGATCTGCTTCGTGCGCTATTCAATTCGAGGTCGCTGCCGGCTTCAGCAAACATCATCGGATTCATCAGACTTGACGTCCGGTCCCGAATCCCAGCTTAAATATCATCAATATGGGAGTTGAGGAAAAGACGCGCGCGTCGGGCGACCAGCCCCGGGACCAGAACGGTCCCATCCTTCCGACAGTCAACCCCGAGGCCGAGAAGTCGCAGCCTCCCAAGCCGTCACTACATCCCGCATTCTACGTGAGGTGAGTAGAGCAGCCTCTTGGCGGCGGGCACGACTTCGCCAAATCATCGAGCAGACGGTTAACACGCCCACTTTCAGCGTTTGGATCGCCTTGAGCTCCTCGGTCATCCTCTTCAACAAATGGATCCTCTCGACGCTTAATTTCAGTAAGCAGACCCCAAAAGTCCGGGGAGTGGGTAGGCCGGAGGAAGAGATGCTGAGACTTGAGACAGGCTACCCGGTCCTCTTGACCACCTACCATTTGACCTTTGCGACCATCATGACCCAGCTCCTCGCACGGTACACAACGCTGCTGGATGGCCGGAAGACGGTCAAGATGACGGGCCGCGTCTACCTCCGTGCTATCGTTCCGATTGGCTTTTTCTTCAGCTTGAGCTTGATCTGCGGCAACCTGACCTACCTCTACCTCAGCGTCGCCTTTATTCAGATGCTTAAGGTTGGTGCTCCTGGTGAAGCATAGAGGTTTTCAAGCGCCATGCTGACCTTGCCACACAGGCCACAACTCCCGTTGCTGTCCTCATCTCCAGCTGGGCCCTCGGCGTCTCCCAGCCGAACCTCAAGGTTTTCCTCAATGTTTCCGCCATCGTTATCGGTGTCATCATCGCCTCATTTGGCGAGATCAAGTTCGTCTGGATCGGTTTCATCTACCAGATTGCCGGCATCATCTTTGAGGCTCTCCGCCTCACCATGGTCCAGCGGCTCCTGAGCTCCGCTGAGTTCAAGATGGATCCCCTGGTCTCGCTGTACTATTTCGCCCCCGTGTGTGCCGCCATGAACTTCGTGATTGCACTTTTCTGGGAGGTCCCCAAGGTCAGCATGGCTGAGGTCTACGACGTCGGGCTGTTCACCTTCTTCCTGAACGGCCTGTGTGCCTTCCTCCTGAATGTGTCTGTTGTGTTCTTGGTAAGTGTTCTTTCCGTAACAGGGTCTAATCCAACACGTCGGCTAACCATTCCACCTACAGATCGGCAAGACGTCCTCCCTTGTCCTCACTCTCTGCGGTGTCCTCAAGGACGTCCTCCTTGTGGTTGCCTCTATGATCATCTGGGGTACGCAGGTGACGGCACTTCAGTTCTTTGGCTACAGCATTGCCCTCGGCGGCATGATCTACTACAAGCTGGGCTACGACGCCATCAAGGGTTATGCGGGCGAGGCTAGCCGGCAGTGGGCCGACTTCGGCAACCGCCGCCCTATACTACGCCGCCTAGCAACTATTCTGCTGGTTCTTATGACTGTTTTTGTCCTCCTCGGCGGGCTTGCTCCCGCGGACATAGATGCGACGCAGTACCTTAACGAGGCCAAGGAGAAGATCGGCATCACCAAGCTTTGAGAGAGGATGTCGAAGAACGACAGCGCATGGGTGGGGAATCCATTAGGCATATTTCTTTAATTCCCCGTTTTCCATCAAACGACGATTTAATGCGAGTCCAAACACATGGAGCAAGGTTGTGCTTTCTGTAGGAAGGTTCTGGACGGGCGATCTCCCAGCCACCGGGGCGGGAAGGAAGTGGATGACAGAACTTTGAACTGACGACACGACATGGCAGGGGACGGATTTTTTTGGCGGGTACATAATTGCGCTTCTTATCTTCTACCACTTTTTTGGTCCGGTTTCTTCTCAAATTTTTTTAACCTGCCCCCTTTAGTTCTGCGACCGTAAGGCTAGCGGTAGGAAGGACTGTTCACCTTTATAGACAGACGGAACGGAGCGAGGATGGTGGTAGGTGGCGTCGCGAACACGGGTCTGCAACTGCATGGCATTGTCAATTCATGGGGACGTTGTTCTAATCGGAGGATTTGTTCTTGGCGAGGCTAAGGAAAAAATAGATCTGTTAGATACAATCAAGACCTAAAACCCGGTTTGTCATCGGGGTCTCATTCGTGAGCCGACGATATGTCTCTTGACTCTTGTCTGTCGTATGGGTACAGACACAAGCACCACCAGAAACTGGAATCGGTCAAGCCAAGAGGGACGGACGGGCGTACTCCGGACTTTGTATCGACGTCGCACTCGGTAACATCCGAAGGACAAGAAGCTCAGGGTGGCTGACTATAACGCCCGGTGTTGGTGAGTGTATGGCAAGAGGCGAGCAATTACCCGACTATATGTCGCGAAATCTCACAGACGACGGAATTGATCAAGAGACATTGCCAAAGACTTCGTTGGTTGTCCGACTACTCCGGTGGATATCATTAGGCCAGGACATCGTCAGTCAACCGGGGGCCTCAACTCCCGCAAGATCCGCCCTTTCCGCCCTTGTTCAAGATTCGGCTTCCATGGCGCTGGATCGGTGGCATGCATCGAATGAAGAACGACATGAAATTTCAAACGACGGTGTCGTGAAGGTGCCATAAATTCAGCCAGTGAGCCTCAGATTTTTATTCCGTAATGAGTGCTGTGTACAACCAGCAAAAAAACCGTTCGCCCCGCCCAGCCAATTGAGGAAAAACCGATCAAAACCCTGTGCTCCCGTCAGTACTTCTCGTGTCACGGTCGTGCGGACGGACGGAAACGTACGCAGAGGAGTGAAAAACCACCGGTTCTTGCCGCTCGTGTAGCGCTCCTCCAGCACCTTCTTGACAGTCTTCTTGGCCTCCTCGCGCTGGCTGACCTCCTTGAAGGTGTCGGAGCTGAGGACGGACTTGAGGCCCTCGAGCTCGAGCGTGTACCGGGTGGGCATCAGGTGGTTGTAGTTGATGACCTTAATGAAGGGCTTGACCTTGGAGCGCTTCTCCTGCCTCGCCTTGGACATGCGGCGGGTGATCTTGCTCGGGTACCGCTCGATGCCCGCTACCAGGGCGTGGCCGTAGGGGTGTGTCTTGCTGCCGTTATCGACGGGCTGGATGATGACAACCTGCAGGGCCGGAGTCAGCATCTCCTCGTCCCTTTCGTTCCTTTGCACGAATGCCCATCCCGTGCCCCTCCCACCGCCCTGGCCACGTTCATACTCCGTATCATCTTCCCTCTCCTCTTCTGCCCACCCATCGTTTCCCAAACGGTTCCGATTTCAAGTCCTCGGCGCTGGCGACAAGGAGGAAAGTAGAGGCCCACGGCGAATTGCGTACCTTCTTGCCGGCATAGCGACCCCGGGTAACGAGGCAGACCCTCGACGTCTTAAGGAACTTCATTTTGTCGGTTCTGTTTGGCGATGGCAAGATTAATACGACCCAAATAACACAGCTACCCAATAAACGGGAGCGTAACGCAGTCCGTAACTCACCTGTTGTTTCCTCGGGTCTATCCTGAAGTCGACTACGGGCGGAGAGTGAGGACGGCCGTTTCTTGAAGGTCGTTCCCGAAATAATTTCCAGTTTGTGGGCTGCCAAAATTCGCGTGGGCAAACCACTCACATTGGTCGAATTCGATGACTAAGACAGTGCCTGACTGGTGCGCCATTTCCATGTGCACGGACCAAGCTTCCATTTCACTGTGGGGTCTCAAGTTCAACCGACAACCACCTCGGGAGCTTTCATCCTGTTGCTGAACCAATCTGGCTATCTATCTTGGGACGACTTCCACGGCCCCATAATTGGTTTGTGCTGCTAGCTCTACGACGGCAGGATCAGTTCCGCAGCAATGGCGGCTCCGGTCTACATCATCTCCCGTGTTGCGGACCCGATCTTTGCCGTGTTCATCGGCGTCTCAGCAGCTGCACTGAGGATCAACCGTGAAGAGAAGGAGAAGGGCAGGAGGACTCAGGAGACAATTGAGGCGGCGCGTCGGTAGGTCTTCCATGATATACTCACAGTTACCGACTACCCTTTCTCATACAATTTGGCAATAGACGCCTTGGGTTCTCAAAGAGCTCATAGGATATCAATGTCGGGTTCCATTATGTGTTCGGAACATTGCAATAATCTCGAATAACAACCCGAACGCCTTTTCCCATTGACCTGAACACCAATTTCTCATCCCGGTCATCCTTCGTCTCGAACACCCATCACGATGCCAAACCCGGCCCGTATTCCTTCTTCATCGCCTCCCGGACCATCTGTCCGCAGAGCTTCGCCGTCGGGTTCGTGCTCACTGCCAGAGCCTTGGCAATCTCGTTCCCGTATCTTCCGCCCATAGCAAAATCCCGGGACGCCTGCTCCTCGAAGTCCAGCTTGGACCAGCTCGCTTCGGGCCTCTCGGCATCTACGGAAACCGTGTTCGGGCCCAGCAGCTTGGAAGTCATCAGGTAGATGGCCGCTCGCTGGGTATGCGCGTTGGATAGGGTTCTGGCGACCTGTGGCGAGAGTCTGGAATACGCCACTTTGGGGGCGAGAAGCAAGATCGCGTGATCAAGGTCGCTTAACACGGTCTTTGCTACGTCTAACCGCTCGGAATCGTCGACCCGTTGGAGTAGTGCTTGCGGATTTCTCGGTGCATCGGCGACAAGTATCGAGTCCCCATACAACCGCCGCAAGGCCTGCGCTCTGTTGTTGCGGGCACTGGCGTACTGAGGATGGTCTTGGATGAGTTGTCCGAGTCTCGAGACGCATTTGCGGTATTCCTCAGCAATATCGGTGTCTGTTGTTCCTTCGGATTGCTGCTTGGCCTGCTGGACCTCGAGCCTCTGAATGGACAAGATAATCTCACGCTCTTGTTGTGAGATACTTTGGTATTCATGAGCGTCCAAAATGTGCGGGTCCTTAGGGAGACTGGGATCAACTTGGATCAAGAGTGAGGGGTCGGATTCTGGGTCCTTGATCTTCTCGAGGACATTGAGGTCGCGCCGGCTCAGGTTGAAGTCGACGTAGGCCATGATGTCGAGCTGTGGGCTTGCGTATGAGTTCGTTCTCTGCAGCGCCCCTCTTAGGGTCCGTCGTGACAATATGACAGTAATAGTCGGCTTTGCAAATGTAGAACGAGGTGGAGTTGAACTTTGAGGAAGCAGATTGAGAAAATGATAAGCAGCTTATGTGTTTGTTGTGGAAAGGTGGCGATGTCTTACAGTATGACGGAGCCGGAGTGAATTGGTACTGTAGTGACCAATGCACGGCCACTCTGAGCCAGCCTCGAGCCAGCCCATTTCACTCACAATAGAAACCCGACCACGGCAAACGTCACCTCCTACACACTGACCTTATCACACGTCGTAACCGGGAATGCAGCGGTCTCGTGCTTCATCCCTATGCGCCCTGTAAGCAGGACAACAGTAGGAGTGGGGCTGCAGCGCCGTTGCTGACCGTCGTCCCGCGGCCGGGCCTCTCGGCAAGAGGCGGCATTGTGCGGCTTTGGCGGCTGATCCACGCCGCCGGTGCGAATTCCGCTGCCCCACCAACCAACCGCAACACATCAGCGCAGCTTCAACTCGGCTCCGTCCATTGTCTGCGGAAGGGTCCGTTCGCCTGAGGCAAGCAACGTCCAATGGCAGGCGCCGATGTATCAATGGAACAGGCTACTCAGAAGCTGGCAACAGAGATGCCGCAAGTTCCGAAGAGGCTGCTCTCGTGGCTAGGATCGCATCGGAAGCGGCGCCTGCTGCCATGTATGCATGCATTGGATGCGTTTGCCGCCGGCACTCGACGAACTCGAACATTGATCTCGGTGTTGCAGATGTGGTGACGTGCACGGGTATGCTGGAGTTGGCCGTCCGTGCCATTGGAGCCGTCTGTGCCATCGGAGCCTGGGGCAAACAGAGGGATTGTTAAGCCGAGTTGTTCCTATATACCGTCATCATGTCCTTATAAATCGCCCGGTCCCCTTCTTCCTGCGGTGAGCTCCAGATATCAGCAGTCATTCGTGCAATCAAACCATCGACTCTTACGCATCTCCAGCTTAAGACGCTCACATCGCCATTTCCTTACTTTTGTCCGACCATCTCCTTGCACCAGTGCACCCGCCCAATAATAAACCTGCCCTGTGAGCATGTCACCGTCTGCCATCTCGAACAACTACACTTCATCCGGGGCGCCGGACTACGCAGTCCAGAGCCCTTCTTCCAACTTCAGCGGTTATGACCATGTCACCTGGTGGGTGGGAAACGCGAAGCAGGCCGCTGGCTTCTACAACACTTTCTTCGGATTCAAGACCATCGCGTACCGCGGCCTCGAGACCGGCAGCCGCTACTTCGCCTCATATGTGGTTGCGAACAACGATGTCCGCTTCGTCTTCACATCGCCGATTCGCTCAGCCAAGTACCTGCCCGAGGATGAGCCCATCTCACCAGAGGACAAGCACCTGCTCCAGGAGATGCACGAGCATCTGGAGAGGCACGGCGACGCTGTCAAGGATGTGGCCTTCGAGGTAGACAACGTCGACGGCGTGTACGAAAAGGCCGTGGCCGGGGGCGCCGAGGCCGTCCAGCCGCCCATGACCACGGGCAACAAGGAGCAGGGCCACGTCCGCACAGCCGTGATCCGCACCTACGGCGACACCACCCACACGCTCATCTCGCGCCACAACTTCCGAGGTGCCTTCCTGCCGGGCTTCCGGGCCGTGACCTCCACATCCGCCACCGTCACGCTGCCGGAGGTGCCCCTGGCGCGTATCGACCACTGCGTCGGCAACCAGGACTGGAACCAGATGGTCTCGGCCTGCGCCTTTTACGAGCAGTGCCTCTCCTTCCACCGCTTCTGGTCGGTGGACGACAGCCAGATCTGCACCGAGTTCTCGGCGCTGAGCAGCATCGTCATGGCGAGCCCCAACAACCTCGTCAAGATGCCCATCAACGAGCCGGCGCCGGGAAAGAAGAAGTCGCAGATCGAGGAGTACGTGCTGTTCAACTCGGGGCCGGGCGTCCAGCACATCGCGCTGCTCACGCCCGACATAATCACGACGGTCGGCGCGCTGCGGGCGCGGGGCGTGCAGTTCATCGACGTGCCCAAGACGTACTACGACACGATGCGGATGCGGCTCAAGACGGAGAAGCGGAACTGGGAGCTGAAGGAGGATCTGGATGTCGTGGAGCGGCTGAACATTCTCATCGACTACGACGAGCGCGGGTACCTGCTGCAGCTGTTCACCAAGCCGCTGATGGATCGACCGACGGTGTTCATTGAGATCATCCAGCGGAACGAGTTTGATGGCTTCGGCGCGGGCAACTTCAAGAGCTTGTTCGAGGCCATTGAGAGGGAGCAGGCGGAGCGAGGGAACCTGTAGTTTTATTTGTAGCGTTTTTGCTTTTGCTTTTCCGGGTCTGGGAAATGATACCGTTTCGTTATCCAGCATTTCTTGTCCCATGAGGTTGCTCCCTCCCGTCCTGTCCATGAAATGATCCCAGGAACCCCATACATGATTTGCCCGCCAACGCCGTCCGCGACCTGTTAGAGTTGCTCAACCCATCCGAGGCACCAAATATCCAAACACAGTTCAGCAAAATCACGCAATCGCAATAACTGATGTTAATCTATAGCCATAGCCTCACCGGCCCCATTATCCTGGCCGTGTACCGCCTCGCCGTTGCCCTGCGCGTCACCTCCCGTTTTGCTGCGAATATCGCTCTGACACCCCGGGCAATTATGGATCACCTCATGCGCAAACACGTCGCAGTCGATGCAGAAGTGGTTGCCGCACACCTGGCATGCGTACCGCCCGCTCTCGCTCACCCCAGCCGTTTTCGCCTCGCGCACCACCACAGGCGCCGCAACACCTAGGCTTCTCTTTCTGCTCTCCTCCGTCCCGGGGTCACCATCTTCCTTTCCCGACCCCGGTGCTGCCGTCTTCCCCTTGTTGCCCTGTTTCCCTCCCTTCGCCGCCGGAGCCGGCGGGAACGGCATCAGACACGAATAACACGCCACGGACTTGCCCGCCTCAGACCATGGGACCTCAACCCAGCCCTTGAGCGGGAACAGGTGGTGATAGGACCGCGCCAAGTGTGTGCTCAAGACAAGCGTCAGCCCGCAGATGGGACACTCGGCCGGCAAGCGGCACACCTTGGCCTTGCAGCGCGTGCAGGCGTAACCTTCGCGGGTGGGGCGATGATGGCACGCGCAGAAGCTGACGTGATCTTTGGACGCGAGCGTGCGGGAGGGGAAGCCCATCATGAGCAGCGCGGCCTGGTTGTCGGTTTGGTTGGGGGAAGAGTGTGTGGCGGGCGGTGTGGTGGCGGCCAGGAAGAGCTCGCGGAAGTGTTGCTCGTGGAGGGCGACCGAGTATGCGGAGGGGTCGCCGCCGTTGGTGCGGCTGCAGAGCTCGCCGCAGATGGCGACCTGAGCCGCGAGACCCACTATGGAGACGCGGATACGGTCGCTTAGCAGGTTCGATATGGTATCGTGGATGTCCCCCGGGTCGCTGGACAGCAGGGCGCCGTAGATGATTAGGACTTCACGCGTGCCGTGAGATGGGGTGTGGCTAAGTACTGTTAGTGAGCTTCTGTGTTCCGAGAGAGTTGCATGGCGATACGCACAATAACGAGCCGCGGCACATCTCCAGGGCGTTTTGGAGACTTGGATTGCCTTGCGGTTCCTGCTGTTCTGCCCATGCCCTCAACTTCTCGATGTGTTCGGCCGGATTGCCACCCATGTCACTGATCCTTACGGCGATGCCGTCGCGCATGCCGACGACTCCCATCTGGCTGATAGGGTTCTGCTCAAAATACTCGCGCACAAACTCAACGGCGTAGTTGAGCGTCAGAAGGTAGCGGTTCGGTAGGAGGTCCTTCTCCGCCATGGCGAAGCTCATGTCGAGAACTAGCATCAGATGCCGGATAATACCACGCTGCAATGGTGTGGTGTCGCGCATAAGCCGCCTGCGCTTCTCCGCTTCGATGAGGGCCTCAATCGTGATGCTTCCATCCTCCGTCTCGACCACATTCTCCCAAGATCTCTTGATGTCTTCCCACGCAGCCTTAGAGCGCGCACCACCCTTGGCTTTCCTGCCATCGCCCCTCTTCCCGCTGGCGCGAGCGCCCTTGGATCGTGTACCGTAGGAGCTTCCGTCCGCGCCAGACGTCACGCGGTTGTCGTTGAGATCATCTTCCGACAGGTCGTCGACATACTCGCCGTCCGAGTCGGCCATTTGGGTGGACGGGTGCGGGGATTCGAACCGTGGGGGCGTGGATGCAAAAATACTTGTATTATGTGGATCTGAAATGCATTAGATTTCTCATATTGCCGGGTAAACGCGTGCAGACCACGATGCACGGCTGCGACAGACCACCTATTGCAGCTTAGAGCATGGATCTTGTCGAGTTTGGGCAAGCTGTCGCAAGGCTGACACAGGAGTTGGGGACGGAAGAAAGCTCAAGGGAGCGGCAGCCTCGCAGATGGGTGGGTCTGCACAGCCAGAATGACCAATCAAAGCGGTGGGTTGTGACATGGAGCTCAATGGAGGCTCCCGGCTCCGACTACCGATGACTACCGTATCTGTTGTTCAGTTCAACTGGCCAAGACACAACATAGCTGGCTCGCCTGGAATGCTCCCCTATGCTCTCGCCTTGTCGGAGACGCCAATCTGCACATGATACAGGGTGCACATAGGATATAATGTAAAGGGCTCCACGAGCCGAGACGCTATTACCGGACGTCTCTATCGATCTAAAATGCCACGTGGGGTCTGATCCGCATTGCCAGGTTCCGTCCCTTCTTCTGTCCGATACGTTGAAGGCGTCGTTTTGTTCGAGATCGGAATCCATTTTGATGTTACTGGTAGGGGGAACTATGGAAGCTTTGTGTGGATTCAATAGCTCATCCTCTCAGATTGCTGCTCAATATATAAGGTTAGACTGCTTTCGGTTGCTTGGCATTTGTCTTGCGGTGTTTCCGAGCAGATGGAACCCGTCATGGCGAACTTAGGGTTAGGGCTGATAGGAACCAACTGCATCGAGTCCTGTCTCCCAAGTTCCGATAACTGCTCTGTATCGTAAACTATGCTGAATGGAAGATTCGGAGTTATTTGTACATTACTTTCACCTGCCATGAGCCCTCCGTGTCCATCCGTCAGAGTCTGTCCAGTTTGCATAGTGCAGGATGAATCTGCACAGTGCTGAGATCCGTAACCTGAAAGCTTGGCCCCAGCAAACTGCAGCCCGGCCGAGCCAACCAAGCTGGCCCCTGCAGGTCTTATTGGCTGCCAGCCGCCTCTCATCGGTTATGCAGCTTATGTGACGTCACTCCCTGGAGCGATCGACAGGCTTCAATCCGCTCAGTCTTGAGCTGACTTGCCCGGTTTGGTCTTACACATCGCATTTTGTCTTCTGAGGGAGACTCGGGGCGGCTCTTGTCTTTTGCTCCCCTACCGCGTTTAGGAATGTTCGAGTACCTTTCAAGACCGTCGGACTGATCATATTCTCAGCATGGGGCTGCACGATGGCGTGGGGAAGTTGTTAGTCCTATGTAGATCCGGTTTTCAGCTGCCGACAGCCGAAATCCTCCTGACTTGTGCTCCGTCCAAGGCAGGCAAGGCGTCGAGCCACCGCCTGCTGCTGGAACAGGGGAACCGGTTATTTAGCTTCTCAGAGATTCCATGCCACGCCGCAGGACACAACAGCAACAAGTATCTCGAGTATGTACAGTAAGGTACGTATATACAAATCCCGGATGAATCTCTACAAGCTTAGGCGTGAACACACACTTTCCTATCGCCCTCTTTCCGACCGCGAAAAGGCTTGTTGATACCCAGGTCTATGCACTCATCAGATAAGGCGATTGTTCCGAGACTCTGGAAAGTCTCACATCCGGCATGACGACAACGTTAGCGAACGCAGGAACGCAAAATTGCAACACCTTAAATAGTAATCTCGTAATGCCCCGCGAGGGCTTGGGAACAGCGCCGGCCTTCCAAGCAACAGACGGGAGAGGCGGTGCCTCCCGAGCCTCCGTAGCGTATGCACGTGTATACTAGTGGAGAAGCAGGGAAATTGACATTGGCGGTTGTGCTCCATACAGTGCAATGACGGGATTTTCACGATCTCCACGGTCAAGTTGGCTGCATCTCCTAACTATTCCTCACCCTTCCTCCACAGTGTCGACAGTGTCCAAAACCTGGCGCGGCCTCCACTCGGCGCAACTTCTGAGAGAACATCAAGGAATGGGTATCCTCAAAACAGCCGAAAGCAGTTTCTTGAACGTCTGATAAAAACTAAATGTGGTGCTTTGCTGCTGCGGTCAGGAGTCTTCAACTACGTGCTATGTACCTTAGTTAGGCAACGAGATCCTGGGTGTCGGTGCATGGACATCTCACTTCCTCCTCTGGCTGGCCAGTCGCATAACGTCATCGGGCCCCCTTTTAGGACCCTGGGTGCGTCGCCAACACCCCGTCGAGCTTACCAAGTTCAACTCGCCCTGTTCGCCCTGTCCGGCTTCCCCACGACTGCCCCCAACGCACAAACTAGTCCACAGCTGAGGCCGCACCCAAACACATTGGCGCACACCGATACCCCATATCCCTACGTAGGTAACACCTCAGCCTGTTTCTTCCGCATACCTTTCCCTTTGCAGTTGGCATGTACGGCTGTCGGACAGTCGCGCGCATTCTAACTACCGACTGAGCACCGGTAGTGATTACCCTCTTCTTTTCTTTTTCGCAGGACAAACAGACTTTTTTTGCACCTGTTTTCCGTCATTGTGTTGGATGTGTGCCTGGCCCCTGGCTCGAGCCGTTGTGGCTGACTTCCATCGACGTCACTGGGAAAACCATCCTCAATGAGGAATGCGAGCGCAAGGTCGCGAATCGCCAATACTCAACAGCAAAATTGAAGGCCAGATCAGAGCAGAGGGGACAGGACAGAACCGAAGCAGCGGGAATTGAAGCACGCTGTGCGCATCTGCATTTGAGTAGGCCCGCTTCCGATGATGCTGTGTCGGCGTCCCGACCATCGCTGGAGACTGCAACAACACCAATGACGGGTGGCCCCGAAGGTAGGGGCGAAGGGCCGCAGCCGTCCAACGTCCCTAGCGCAGGCTCCCGGTCATCCGGCAAAAGGTCGATTTCGTTCAAGGACGACCGCAAGCCAGACACCGTGCCGGAGTCTACCTCGCCAGCCGATGCAGCAGCACAACTGCAGCGGATACAGGGCCGCGAAACTTCTCAGAGAGAAGCAGGCTCCAACCCACCGGCAAGCGAGAATGACCAGGCCGGTCTTGGAATGCCCGTGGCTATGGAGCCCAGGGATTCACAGCGTCAGCTAAATGAGCACCGGGAGAATCTGGCGCGCGAGATGGAACGGAGAGAGCTGCTGCCAAAAGGTGGGCAGCCGCCCGCGCCGGCCCCGACGAGGGTCTCTCCTATTCAGGAAGAAACTTCGCCGTCGCAATCGGAGCAAACGCCGAACTCGACCGGGTCTGGCGGGACCATTCGAGAATCCGCAACGCCTACGCCTGCCCCGGTAGCTGGGACGCCGGCGTATCCGTTTCCCCGCATGGCCTCATACGGTTTTCTGCCCTCGGCAGTGCACCGTCCCTTCACCACCCTCTCACCCACTGTTCCGCCCGATAGAAGCCGACCCGCAGCCGAAGCTTCCAGGGGCCTGGACACTCTTGTGTCAATGTCAGACCCGTCGACGCCCGCTTCTAACATGACCTTTCTACCTCCCGGGGCCTCCCGCCCTGAGCCGGATGCACGCGGCCTTCCAAGCCCGAACCTGTATGAGTTGGTGCTTATGCTCTCGGCCGAGCCAGGGCTGGAGGCGTGGTGGCACGCGGTTGTGCAGATCATGGTTGACGTGTACAAGGCCGAAAGGGTGACTCTTGCCGTCCCTGCCGACCCGACCGACATTGAGAACGTGCCGTGGGGTCAAAAGGCCACGTTCAATGCTCACCGCGAGGACGATCTGAGTCTCGGGTATCTGGCCAGGGGCTCGAGCCTCGTCCCCAGCAGCAAGGACGCCACTCCCGACACCTTCTCCCGGGCCGCAGAGTCACCCGGGACTCAAGAACCCGTACGCCCGAAGCTACTGGGTAGACATTCCTTCACATCATTCGAACTAAACCGGCGGGCGGCAGCATCAAGCGAGCAGACACCCCAGGGTTTATACCGCCCTCAGCTTCCGTCAAGGAGCAAATCCCACCATCCGGGCACCGCCCCCGGCCGTGCTGACGACACCAATCCGCCCAGCCTAAATCAGGAAGCCCTTGAACAGCACGATGCGCTGGAGGAACAGCAAGAGATTCCCAGCTGGGAGGCGCCGTTCAATGCCCCGAAGGAAGGGCATGGGAAGGTGCTGAACGTGTTGCAGGCTCTCGACTACGAAGCTGATCCGTTGATCGACCACAACGGCGTCCTGCGCATATTGGAGCGTGGCCGCGTCGTTGCCCTTACTAGGACGTATCCCTACCTCAGCCAGGAACAGACCAAGGGCAGGCCCTCGGATGTTCGCACGGCAGCTGGATCCAAATCTCCCGAGCGGCCCCGGGGGAAGGCTAGGAAGCCGCGGTCAGACTCGTTGTCCAGGTTTTCCTCGCTCCTCGGCAATGTGGCTTCTTCGTCGGTCCCCGCCCGGACCGCCAGATCGCAGCCGTCCGAGAAGAAACCGCCATTGGCGTCCCGGTTCGAGGACGAGACGCCAAAGGTCCAAAGTCCGAGGTACGAAGAATACGAGCAAGCGCCGCCATCCCCGTGGTCGCAGTCGCCGGCCCCTTCACCGGCCGTGAGAGGCGACACGGCCGAGAACCCTTTCTTCACCGATGCCATGGTCGACGAGGAGTCGTTCAACCCATCATCTGCGCCCGCTGATTATTCAGCCATGGTGCCGCCCGAGGCCATCGGCGTTGACAACGCCTGGACTGTCTTGCATGTTCCTCTGACCCACGTGCTGTTATCGAAGCCCAATTCGTCATCCTTCAAGCTCGATCCCTCGCTTATGGAACAAAAGATCTCTGCGCGGAAGAACGGAGACGCGTCGGCTGCCACGAATCCGTCCCCCGAGCGTCCCGTCAAGGAGAAACATGCGCCGATCGCCATTCTCTCGATCCTAAGCCCCATCATTCCGTATCCGTCAAATCTGCGCCACTCTCTGGAATACCTCGGTCCACACCTCGCAACCACCTTTTCTCTCTGTCGTCACTACACCAACCTGGAAACCGAGTTGAACGGATTGCAGAAGCGCAGACCACACACGGCGGGCTTCGGCGCTGTTGGGCCTGATGGACGGCCGCTGGCCGAATCAGCCGCTCTGTCTTCTCTGGCGTATCTGCCCACCGAAAACGCATCCCGGGACTCAGTCGCGGGTAGCATGACCAGTCCGTCTGACTATTCGGCCCCTTCTCGCAGCGCCGCCGGGTCACCCGGTGGGACACCGGGTTGGGATCCTTCATCCGTCGGGCTCACTCTGGACAACAAATGGGCACCTGCCGCAAGCCCGGCTCCGGTCAATATCGACAGCTATTTTAGCTCCACGCCAAAGAGCCCGGTGACGGCGCAGTCGGCGAGAAGAAACTCACGAGACTTCTCGGCTGCCGAAAGGCGATCACCCCTGCGGCCGGGGAGCAGCAGCAAGGCGCAACTTCACGATTCGGGCTCGCGCAGCCCAGGCGTGGCCGAGTCCCGAAGGAGCGCCGAGTCTGTTCGTCAGGACTCGGAGGACGCCCTGCTCTCTAATGCTCAGCACAGACTATCCGCGCCAAAAGAGAACAGGGATCAGGTGTCTGGCGAAAAGGGCAGCGGTGCAGCGGCCCAGGCCGAGGGACATAAGAAGCCGGCTAGCACCACGGGCTCTACGCCACACCGCCATACTCAGTTGCACTCATACGGAGCCGATTTTACCTCAACCTTCCAGTCCCTCCCGGGCGGCTCGACGATTAGCAGGGGGCCTCAGCATCCAGCGGCGCCATCTAGAAGCGGGTCGATGGTGCAGACTGATATGACGCCGCCGTCTGACAAACTGAAAGGACTCATTCTGGACTCGCTGCCCGCTCATGTCTTCGTGGCGCTTCCTCAGACAGGCGAAATAGTGTGGGTCAACAGCCGTTTCCTCACCTATCGTGGACAGACCTCGGGCGATCTGGCAGCCGATCCCTGGGGCAGCATACACCCCGACGACAGAGAGGAATACCTCCGCGCCTGGAGCCAGTGTGTCCGGACCGGCGAGCAGTTCTCGAGGACGGTGCGGATTAGGCGGTTTGACGGCGCCTACCGATGGTTCTACGCACGGGCTGTGGCGTCCAAGGACAAACGGGGCGTTATCCTGCAGTTCCTGGGATCGTACATGGACATTCACGACCAGCATATCGCAGAGCTCAGAGCCGCGCGGCAAGAGGAGATCGAGGCGTCGGAGGCAAAGCATCGCCTGCTTGCAAATCTCATACCGCAGATCATCTTTACCGCCACCGAGGATGAGGGGATCACGTTCGCCAATGAGCAGTGGCTGTCCTACACCGGCCAAAACTTCGATGGTGTTCTGGGGCTCGGATTCATGGATTATGTCCACCCAGACGACCTGGCTAAATGCCGGATCCCCTCGGGAGGTCAATCGAGCCTGACTCCGCAGGGTGATCCGAGGAGCCACGGCCGCTCATTCTCGGCTGACTATACCGCTACTCGTCAGGCCGGCAAGACATCGAGTGTTAGTGATGCCGGAGGCAGAGGTTCCGGCTACGGGCTTTCGCGGAACGATAGCTCTTCCAGCAGCGGCAGCGGTAGCCACGACGGCTCCACGTACGACCTTCCGACTGCCAATCTCAGCGAGCTCGCTCGCAAGGGAGTAATCAAGGTGTCGACAGACAGCAGTGGCCGGCTTTCCTACACGACCGAGATCCGGCTGCGGTCCAAAAGCGGCGAGTACCGCTGGCACCTCATCCGATGCGTCGAGATTGACAACGTAGACTTTGGCAACGGCGCGAGTTCGTATTTCGGGTCGGCCACAGACATCAATGACCTCAAGCTCCTCGAGACCAAGCTGAAGGAGGCGATGGACTCCAAGGGCCGCTTCCTCAGCAACATGTCGCACGAGATACGGACACCGCTCATCGGCATCTCCGGCATGGTCAGCTTCCTGCAGGACACCACGCTGAACGAGGAGCAACGAGATTACACAAACACGATCCAGACGAGCGCCAACAGCCTGCTCATGATCATCAACGACATATTGGATCTCTCCAAGGTGGATGCAGGCATGATGAAGCTGAGCTACGAGTGGTTCCATACGCGTTCCTTGATTGAGGACGTGAACGAGCTCGTGTCGACCATGGCCATCGCCAAGCGCCTCGAACTCAACTATGTGGTTGAGGAAGATGTCCCCGCGTGGGTCAAGGGAGACAGAGTACGCATTCGCCAGGTGCTGCTGAACGTCATTGGGAACGCCATCAAATTCACCAGCCAGGGCGAGGTATTCAGCAGATGCAAGGTCGTCACCCCTGAGGGAGTGCAGCTGCGGCCGGACGAGATCATGCTCGAGTTCTCCATCATCGACACGGGCAGGGGTTTCACCAAGGAGGAAGCCGAGCTGATCTTTAAGCCTTTCAGCCAGATCGACGGCAGCAGTACCCGGCAGCATGGTGGAAGCGGCCTGGGCTTGGTCATCTCACGTCAGCTGGTCGAGTTGCATGGAGGGAAGATGGAAGGCACTGCTGTCCCGGGCAAGGGATCAACCTTCACCTTCAGTGCAAGATTCGGCCTTCCTACCGAAGACGACCACCCTGAGCTATCGCCGGTTCCTCAGCCGACGCCAGGCCTCATGCGGGATGCAGCTCTCGCTCCCGCCCAGTCGCCGTCGGTGAGCCCGCTTCAATCGGACGCCTTGGACAAGACACCTGACTCGGATCCACGTCTCACTTCTCCTGCGACCATTTCTAGTGGCAGCTCAGAGCTGTCCCTGGCTTCCAGCCGCACGCGAGTCACGGGTCGTTCATCCGTGTCGTCGGTGAATGCCGGCCTCGTCCGCTTCAGCCAGGCGGCCCGGGCTAGCGGACAGGACCTCTCACAGATGAAGCTGGAGATGCCGCCGCGCGCAGGCAGCCCCGGGACTACCCCGACCGGCAGCCAAGAAAGATCCCCCGACGCCAGGGGGATCCCTCCGCCGCCGATGTATTCCATCCTGATCATCTGCCCGCAGATGCACAGCAGGGAAGCGACAACGAAGCATATCACCATGACCCTGCCCAAGGACATCCCCCACCAAATCACCGCAGTCGCCTCGGTCGAGGAAGCACAGCCATACATCACGGGCGAAGACTCGATCCGCTTCACGCACATCGTCGTCAACCTCCCCACCCCAGAGGAGATCATCTGCCTCATGGACAAGGTCATGGGCTCCGAGTCAAGAAGCAACCTGGGCGTAACCAGCATCCTGATCCTGTCAGACTCGGTCCAGCGCCAGGCGCTCTCCAAGCTGGTTGCCGGCACCAAGTATGAAGACATCCTCTCCGACGGCAAGGTCACGTACATCTACAAGCCCGTCAAGCCGTCCCGCTTCGCCGTCATCTTCGACCCGGCCAAGGAGCGGGACCCGAGCATCGACCACAACCGCTCGACGGCGCAGAGGCTGGTCGAGGACCAGCGGCAGAGCTACGTCGACATGGAGCGGCGCATGGGCGGCAAGGGCTACAAGGTGCTGCTGGTCGAGGACAACCCGGTCAACCAGAAGGTGCTGCAGAAGTACCTGAAGCGGGTCGGCGTGACCGTGGAGCTGGCCGCCGACGGGGTGGAGTGCACCGACATGGTGTTTGAGAAGGGGTGGGGGTATTATTCGCTGATTCTGGTTCGTTCTTCCTTCCCTGTCTTCTTCCCTCTATTATCATGATTGAGGATCCGTACTGACATAAACCCGAAAACAGTGCGATCTCCACATGCCGCGCAAGGATGGCTACCAGGCCTGCCGCGAGGTCCGCGCGTGGGAGGCCGAGGGCGGGTTCGGTTCGATGCCCATCATCGCGCTCTCGGCGAATGTCATGTCGGACGTGCAGGAGAAGTGCAAAGAGGCCGGCTTCAACGACTATGTCACGAAGCCGGTCGACTTTATCGACTTGAGCAGGGCGCTGTCCAAGTTCTTCTGAGGTGGCCCCCCGTGCTTGACCGGGATATATCGGTGCAATTTCGAGAGCGACTGGGTTGGGCATGGACTGATCGGGTTAGAGACGGGACAAGCCGTGACATCGACGAAAGGCGATAGAGATGGATACGGGATGGGCTGGTTACATTTGATCTCAAAAACTCTACTTGAGCTACATACCTTAACTACCCGATCTGTCCTTTTTTTAGGGGACGGAATGGGGAGGTGGAGCGTGGAAAACCGACCAAATTCGAGTTGGGTTTCCCGTCTCAGTTAGCAGTTGGTTGTTTGGGCGCATTGGCGGCGGCGAAGCTGGTTTCTCTTTTGGGCCGTCGTTCGCATTTGGAGCGCGTATTTCTCTGCTTTGCTTTCTTCGTTTCCTTTTCCTCCTTCTCTGTAGAAGTATTATTACTCTGTCGCGGCTCAGGTTTATTTTGGAAGGGAAAGCAAGCAAGAAAGCCAAAGCAAGGCAAAGCATGGGTGTTGGGAAAGGAAACAGATTATTGATATACCACTTACCAATGCCAGTGTTGCTATTGTTTGAGGGTTTTGTCTGTTGAGAAACAGGCTGGCTGGCTGGACGGGAGCAAAGCAAATGGGATTTGGAATAGAGAGAGTCAATGGGCATGGGATTGAATATACTACGGAGCGGAGGGACGACTGTGTGGCGTGGGAAGAAAAAAACTTGGCTCGAGTCGAATGTTGGGTAGTTAAATACATACCCAAGTACATGTGTAGAAGTAAGGTGAAAGACATACACGGTAGGGACTGACACACAATAACCGCAGACATCGCGGTGCTTGCTACCTACCTAGGTACTTGAGTGTGCCCTAGTAGCCACCTAAACCCCAGGTTGACTTGTCCCAGGGGGGAAATGAGAGTTGTATTTGACGGATTGGCTCGAGACACCGCAACTCGACTGGAATTAACTAGTGCATGCCCTGTAGATAGATCGCGATTCTAGATGTTGACATTATCGAGCGGGCCACACGAGAGATCACAAAGAAGAAGAGTAGCCGAAGAATTACGACTACATACTTTGCCCTCTAGCGATGCCCTTTTTCTCACTGGCACTGTCAGGCTATTTATATAGCCTACTCTGCTTCCGCTTCATGTTTAATTCCATTGGCATTGCAACCCTTTTGGCAGAGGCCAATGTCTAGCGAAGATGTCACGCAACCCTTTGGGGAATATTGTGCTTCACGAAGAGGAGGACTGGGATACAACTGAGCGCCGAGGCCGAGGATATAACGACTAGTCCGTGAACCCAACCAACAGGAGGTGACAGGTCAGGGACGTATGACGAGGACAACCCGTTTGATCATTCTAACCATCCATCACCCCCATGTCCCCCTCCCCCTTTCATTTCGCATTAGGTCTGTACCGTACCTTCCACCCCTAAGCCCTCCACCAAGCCGCCACCCCCAACACAAACACACACACCAACACATCCCGCCTCACCGTCCCCAGCACCTCGCCGTACCGCATCGCCGTTTCCACCTTACTCCTCATACCCCCGGGCAGAAAGCCCGCCAGCATGCCAAGCATCCCGTTAGACTCGAGCCTGCTCCGTCCGTGGTCCATAAAGTACCTGCTCGTGAGCAGCAGCGCCTCGGCGGTGGCGAACGCCCAGAAGAAATTCTTGGCCATGTCCCCGTGGTGATCGTACTGTAGGTGTTCCCGCTCCTCGGCGGATCCGGCTGCGGCGGCGGCCGCGCGGTCGCGGCTTAGCTTGGTCCCTGTGAACGGCGTGTACAGGGCGATGTAGAGGCCCAATGCGAGGGCGACGAGCGTGTGGAGGAGGCGGTAGAGGGATGCGGAGCGGGAGGGGAGTGCGGGGGTTGTTTGTTGTTGCTGTTGTTGGGGTTGATTCCCCATGGAAGGAGGGAAGCCGGCTAAGGGGTTGTTAGCGGTACCGCCGCCGCCGCCGCCTAGCATCTGCATCATCATGCGCATCATGGGGTCGTCCTCCATACCACCCATGCCTAGCATGGGCATGGCCGGTGTTCCTGGCCCCGTGCTTGGAGGGGTGGGTTGGTCGAGGCCCAGTATCATTTGGCGGAGCTGCGAGTCAGACATGCTCGGAGGCGTGTTGCCGTTGGAAGGGGGCACTCGGGCGGTGGTTCGCGGCTGGTAGAAGTGCTGCGAGATATCAACTTCTTCCGGGTCGGCATGCTGCGCTTGGGCTGTTAGGGGGGTGCCGCTCGCTGGCGCACTTGCTGTTGTCGTCGAAGGCGCGGGCGCGCCGGTAGCTGCTGGCGCCGGATCTGGGAAAAGAAAGGGGGTCAGTCAACTACAATCTATGGGTGGGCTACTTGGCAAAAACAGAGAGAACTCACCCCGCTGGACACCACCTCCCAGTCCGGTAATCGTCTTCAATCTCGACTCGGCCCCGGCCTTGATCTTGGCCTCGCGGCGCGCCTTGCGCAGGCGAATCTGCTCTTCGGCGCGCGCGGCGGCAGCTTCCTCCTCCGGTGTCATTTTGCTCTGTTGTCTCAATCTGATTAATGCTGTTCTAAGTCCAAAGTTCTTCGTAGGAGAAGTGGCGGATTCGACGCAACAGAGAGTGTAGATGTAGAAAGCTTGCTGACGTCGGACCTGCTGCGGGTGTGTGGAGGCTTGCTGCGTTGTCGCATCCAGAATTCTTATCTTATCGGAGCTGCAGCGGCACCCCTGTTCGAGAATACCGGTGGCGGCTGGGTCAAGGGACACCCACCAGCGACAGAGGATATGGATCTGGCTTAACCATCTAAGCGGTGACTTCGAGGTACATGTAATGTACATACAAGGTGCAGTAGCGCGATAGTAGGCCGCCGCAGAGGAACATTTTGTTCAGACTCTCTGTCTTGACTTACGAAGGACGTTACTCCGTACATAGAGCCATAGCAGCTTCACCAGAATCCCAAAACCAACCTAAGCCAATCTAACTCGGCCTAATTGCATTTTCTCTTCGCATGCCTACATTCTAGTCTTAGCTAACATTAATGCACACCCATCCTCTCCTTTTTCCCTCTCATACAACCCCTCAAACCCCTTCAAGGCGTAGCCTTGCTCATACTAATCAGCCTCTTCAGGCCAGTCTATATCGTTACGTTAGCGACAGCCGACTTGAATCAACAAACAAAGTTGAAACTTACCATCCACTGTCCGCACTCCTCCGTCTTGTCCCTCAAAATCTCCATCTGGATCTTCGACGCGACCTCATAGTTCCTGCCGGCAATCGCCTCGGCAATCTGGTTCAGCTGCTCGATCGTGTCGGGCTTGACCAGTTCCCCATTGTTGAGGTGGTCAAACAGCAGGCCCAGCCGCTTTTGTGTGTCCTTGACTTGCGGCGCAAACGTCGCCGGCGCCTTGGACGCCACCCGCTGCATGTCCTGGCTCAGGATCTCCACCATCCGTTGTGCGTTCGCCGGGATGTGCGACCGGTCACCAGGAGGATGTCTCTGAGGTTGCGGAGCCGATGCGGTAGCCTTCGGCGGTGCTTGCGCCTGTGCGGGCGGCGCTCTGGCGGCCGGCGGCGGCCCTCCAGCTGCCGGAGGAGGCGCTGATGTCGGCGGGGGCCCTACTGGAGGGCGGGAGGCCTGCGGCGGGGGGGCTGCATACTGCTGAGGAGGTGCGGCCATAGGCTGAGCAGCCTGCGGCGGAGCATATGGGTTCGCCGGTGGCGGTGCTTGCGGGGTAGACGTGGGCCCTGGAGCATAGGGTTGGGCGGATGGCGCTGGTGCGTATCTATTCGACGGCGGCGGGGCTGCAGGAGGAGGGTTGTAGGGAGAGGCGGTCCGGGGGGCGGGCGGCGGCACCATCGGCGACGGCAACCCGGCTGCCGCCGCCGGCGGGGGCGCATAAGGGTTGGTCGAAGCGTTCGACGTTACAGAGGCTGGCCGCATGGGGTGCTGCCCGGCCGGCGGAGGCCCAACAGGCGGCGACCCCACGTTTCGAGAGGGCGCTGACCCTTTAGGAGGCGGCGGCGGGGGAGTGGGCACGCTCCGCTGATAAGGCCCTACGGGTGGAGGACTTTGCAATCCTGTCTGGCCGGGGAACGGAGATGTGATGGGCGCGACGCTCGGCGTAGTCCTGCGCACGGGAGGCTTTGTCACCATGGGTACATCGTTCCAGTTACCGGCTTCCTTGTTGATCTTAGGCGGGGCCCCAGTACTTCTCGGAGGCGGGGGGATTTGCACTCCTGGCTGACTAAAGGTGGGCTGGGGAGGTCCATAGCCCCCGGCTGCCGGAGGAGAGGGTGCGTATCCCGCGGCGGGCGTGTACGCAGAGGCTCCGGAGGGCGCGTATTGGGATGTCGAGGGAGGCGCGTAGCGACTCGGCGCCGGAGCGGGAGCTTGGTGTTGGACCGGGGGCGCATACGGGTTCAGGGGCCTTGGCCCGACCGGAGGGATCGTTGCCGGCTGCTGATAGCCCATTGGGGCCGCGGCGCGGGAAGGCGTGCGGGATGCGGGAGCAGCCTGACGGGGCGCGGGCTGCGGAGCCGCCTTTTGGGTAGCGAGTCTGACGCGGTTTCTGGCCACTTCAGCAGCGGGGAAGTTAGTCGGGAGCAGGTCAAGATATCTCTGCGCGACAGCCAGGTGGCCCTGGGCGGCAACGATATCAGCGTACTCGGTGTACTTGTCGTATAGAGACGCAAGCTTCCAGCCCTCAGCAAGGTCTTTCTCGGTGTCTGTAAACTTGGCGACATGACGGAAAACCGTGACTTTCTCGATGAAGTGCTGCAGCGACCGAGCATGGATGGAGAAGCCAGAGTCGTTGCTGGCCTCGTTGAGACCTGCCTGTTCCGCTTCTTGGAGCTCGGCGATCCAAATATCCACCACCTTCTCGAGCTTCGAGCCGACGAGGTAGCAGAAGGAAGCGTCTTTCCTCGAGCCTGATTCGCAGATGCGGTCGCCTAGGGCTTCGCAGAGATCAGGGAACTCGGAAGGCTCAGCGAAGGTGCAGAGCGTGACCATGGTCTCCTTCCAATTGCTGAGGTCCGCATTGTACACAACATCCCAAAGGTTCTTGCCGATGATCGAGTTGATGAGGCGTAGGTAGCTCGGGCTTCCCTTCTTCTGTGCGAGATATGCGGTCTGCACCTTCTCGACGAGATCCTTGCCGCCGCAGTTCGCAAGGATGAATGCGTCGGCGATCCTATCCTCCTTCATGCAGATGTCGACTGCCTTTTCGAAGTTGCCCATAATGATGGCCTTGGTGATATTGTCTTCAGCCGCGTTGCCCTCACCCAGGAGCTGGAAGGGGTCATCTGTTTTGGCACCCTTGGCGGGAGCGAGGTCAGACAAGAAGTCGTCACCCTCGTCGACGTCTCCCCACATGCTCGTCACACGCTTGTGCTTCTTCTTGGCTGCATCGTCGCCATTGGCTTGTGGCGGCGCCAGCAGTCCGGCCTCCTTTGACTCCTCCTTTGGTTCCTCCTTTGACTCCTCTTTTGCAGACTGATCGGGCCCCTCCGTCGCACTGCCCTCATCCTTACCGAAGCCAAGATATTCGAGGATCTTGTTGCGTCCATCTGACTCGCTGAGAGTCTTCAATATTTGCCAGTCAGCCTTCTCCTCCTCGGTCTTTGCCTCGGCAACATGAGAGTCACAAATGGCGGCGATATCTCCGTTCTTGAAAGCCTCCTCGAACTTCTCGGTAGCTGAGCCGATATCCGAATCGACGGAGAAGCCGGATATTTGAATCTTGGACGATCTGGGCTGGCCGGCTGCAGTGTCGTTCTTCCTGAAGATGACAAGTTTACCGCCGTAGCCAAAGGAGACACCGACTGGCCGCTCGAGCCACAAGGGCGCCCTGGCAAGAGAGAATGATGCTCCCTGAAGCTGGGTTGGGGCCTTGGAGAAGAAGTCATCGTCATCCATGCTGGTCTGTGCCGCGGGCACGGCGGTGGGGTTTGTGTTCTGCAAAGTCTGGACAGTGATCTTCCCGTCGAACGAAGCAGTAGCCATGAGGTTCGGGTTCCCGGGGTTGAAGCGGGTCAGGAACGTCCAATTGGTGGCCTCGGGGAACTCGCCATATCGTTCCCCAGTCTGTGGGTTCCATACCAGCGTTCTGTTGTCTTTGCCGCAGGAGATCAACAGGCCGGGATCCTGCTGGCACCACGACAGCGATAGGATGCCCTGGTCGTGGCCTTGGAGAGTCCTCTCAGGCGCCTGCGAGTTCCTCAGGTTCCAGAGGAGGATGACCGCTGTGTTATCATCTGACGTCGCAGTCAGGAGGTTTGTGGAGTTGTTGGGGTCCCAAGCAATGGCGCTGACGGGCTTGCGGTTGTTGTTGAGGGTCAACGAAGCCTTCTTAGTTTTCAAATCCCACACCGTAACAAAACCGCCTGCACTGCCCGTTGCCAAGATGTTCGAAACCTTGCGATTCCAAGCCACACAGTCGATATCGTGGGCTGCGGCCGTGCCGAGTCGGAAAGCGGTCGAGGTATCGTTGATGTCCCAGATGAATAGCTCGCCCTTGGCGCCGGCGGTGGCAAGAACTTGCGGCCTCAGCGGGTTGAATTGCAGTGCCTTAATCGGCCCGGTATGCTTGGTATCGCGCGACATGAGAGCCTCTTCGCCGGCGAGAAGCTTCGCGGCATCCCACAGCTGTAGCGAGCCATCTTCCATTGCGCCGGCAACGACGCCCCGCGGGTGATCGTCACTCGGAGCTCCCCATGCTATGTCGTAGAATCTGGTACCGTGTCAGCGTTGAGACCACGGCCATCAATGCGATACGCATACCTGGACTCGGTGCTAATG
Source organism: Achaetomium macrosporum (assembly GCA_033296875.1). Classification (NCBI taxonomy): domain Eukaryota; kingdom Fungi; phylum Ascomycota; class Sordariomycetes; order Sordariales; family Chaetomiaceae; genus Achaetomium; species Achaetomium macrosporum. Next base: position 923 of record MU860044.1, on the reverse strand, counting down.
CTGGCGATTGGTTGCAGCTCCAGCCCCTGGTCGACAGCATCGAGATTCAAATCCCATAGCTCCAATTTGGTCTCGTCCGAGAAATCGGCATCGACTGCACCAGACCTGGTGCCGGTAACTAGAAGCGGGCTTGTGCCAGGCGACCAAGCAAACGCCGCGGTCCGAGGGATCTCTCTCAGCCGGACCATCGCGGGCGAAAGTGTGTGGATCGACTTGGGACGGGGATGACGGCGGGTGTCGAGGGCTGCTTTGTTGATAAATCCGACGGGAGAAAAGCAATTGGGATGTATTAAGGGTAATTATCAAGATCAAGCATCGGAAGTCCTACGGCAAGAAGGCTAAAGCCGTGAGGGCCCAGGGTTGATAGTGGGATCCTCGGCGGAGGGACTGTTCAAAGGTTGGAATCAGTGCGCCTCTTGCCAGATTGCCTCGACTCCTGAGATGCGTTTGGCAGGGGATGCACCCCGGAATTTTGGCGCCCAGTCTCCAATGTCCCCCAAGCAACCCTAACCCTCAACTAGCACGTCAAGTTACGGAGTCGAATAAGACTTGCCAGCTTTGATTCTAAATGCAAGTTTGATAACATCAGGTGTTACAAATTTATAGGGTGATCTTCATGCACATCAAAAGATAATTTGAGACCCCAACTTGGCCCAGCGATGGGCACCTGGCACACAGCAATCCCCCTTCTCCGACTGGTACTGACTCTGAAGGTACCTAAGGTGGGGGTGGGGAACTAAAACTGAAGCATCTGAACCACAACTGTCTCCCATGCTTTTATCTCGAGGGGAAATCACCGTCGGATAACAGAGACTGGACTCCGAACGTTCGCAATGGCCACGGGCCGACTCGACACGAACCAACCGCTGGCCGACTAAATCACCCTACCAACCATCCACCACTTTCCGCCGAACCCGCACTCA
>MU860043.1:0-153507 GCA_033296875.1 Achaetomium macrosporum | reverse complement strand
GGGGAGGTCTGAGTTGGACACGCAAGGCGGAGTGGAAGCCGCATCACCACGGCTCAGCTGAGCGCCATTGATTGGGCTCAGGTTAGCATCGGAGACGCCCCCGGCATGCAATCTCAGGTGTGGCCGCCACAACCGCGCCAGATCAGGCGGGCCTCTGCTCATGCTTCCAGTTTCATCCAAACCTGTGCCTTCTGGAAGGAGCGGGATCTCCTCGCTCACTTCTCCCTCGGACACCTATCCGACCAACTACGGATTCCAATCTTTAAACCCGGCTACTCGGCAGACTTGCCCTGTTGTTCACCGCAGGTTTCACATTTTGACTCGACGGGTCCAGCAGCTGATGAAGCTACCCAGAAGTTGGACCTTGGCCATTCCCTGACTCGCAGTCCCATGCATGGTCCCCGGCGCATGTGCAGCCGCATGCCATGACACGCGTGTCTGCTGCAGCTCAGCCTCGCAGACCGCTCCACATATTGAAAACAAAAATCCAGGGATACGCACATGTGACTGTTGGGCACGAGTTATTGCCAAATTGTTGAACACAAAGATCCGACACTGAACCCCTTATTGGACTAGCGTTTGCCCCAAGAATGGCGGAAGAGCCGAAAAAGAAGGGCTTCTGGAACCTGTTGCGCAGTAAGAGTTTAGCAGCCAAGGGCGGGAAACTGGTATGATATGTGCGGGCGGTCCTTGCATACATGAAATAGCTGACTGACACACAGGCAAAGAACCCCTTGAGGAGGGTAAGCGAAGGCGATGTGGTCGACCGTGGCGAGAGACCCGACGGACCGGCAGAGGTTTCGCCCCGCCGCCGGAGGCCGAGGCGGCCCGACTCGAACGCTGTCAAGGGCCAGGGCCGCGAGGATGTACACGGCTCGCCCTACGACTTAGGACCCCTGACCGAGTGGCCACCCTCGGGCATGCCGAGCAGCGAAGAGCTGAACTTGGGGCCGGCCATGCAGCTCATCTCCAGAGGCGTGCCTGCGTTCAAGGGTCACAAGCGGCCAATCCCCCACGCCTCGGACCACTACTATGCGTTGTTCGCGACCGCCGCCGGGAATCGGGGCGATGAGACGGACGCCGCGAACCAGCACGACTCCATGACGCAGCTGATGACGCTACGTCTTGCCGAGTCAGGACCGGCCGCCTACCCATGGGAGACGCTAGAGCAGCCCAGCTACTCTTTCTGCTTTGGCAAGCGCCCGGGGACCATCACACTCAACCACTGGGTGTCGCTCGCAAGTGTTGTGCCGCCTGCTCTTGAGCTCCTCGATCCAGGGGTGGCGCCCCGCGAGCTTGACCTCGAGGGCATCTTCGCGCGTCTCAAAGAATTAGACAGGGGCCTGGAGGACGATGACGAGGATCTGATGTACAGGAACCTCTACAAGCGGCTGCTGAAAGACCCAGACAAGTATCTGAGTCCCCACAAGACGCTGGACAAACAGATCACGGATCTGATTATGGTGCTCTCGCGAAAGGACTGGATAGATTTTACCGTCCCTAAGAACCAGGTGGTCACGAAGTTCATCTTTGACACTAGTCCGACCAACAGCCAGACCTACCATAAGTTCTTCCACCAGCTCCTCCTCAGTCTCGAACTGGAACTGCGAATCCAGTCCAGGCACCACATGACCGAAGCGAAGGAGAAACTCCTAACCCAGATACCCCCGAGAATACAATGGAATCTGGCGCTCGCGCGCAGGTGGCGCGACAACATTCGTGTTGACGCATATGGCGAAACAGCCGAGCAGGTGCAACTGCGGTACAAACTCAAAAGGCGGCAGGTCAAGATGCTCAAACGCTTCGCACAGATGATGAAGTGGCCGAACCTTACCGAAACCCTGGCCGCCCTCAAACGACGCGACGCCGACTCGACGCTCGACCTCGTCAGCTCGCACGCCATGGCCTTCTTCAGCGGGCTCGTCCTCCCAGGCCCAACCTTCCCCTTCCTCATCATGAACTCGCTCATCGACATCGACCCCGACAAAGCCACGGACGACCTAACCCTCCTCACCCACCAACACCCGAGCTGTGGCTTCCAGTACCGCAACAGCTACACCTACTGGACCGCCACCTCCATCGTAGGCAAAGTCCTCGCGCCCACCTGCCGATCCCTCGCCGGCTGGGTTGGCCCCGCCCGTCCCACCGTCGACCTCGGCCGCAACCAAATCGCCCGCATCCGCTCCCGCCGACCGCCCAACCGCGTCACGCCAGAAGACATCCGCTCCATGAGCGAGCGCTCCGACCCGCTCGGCCCGCCCACCCAGGTCTTTCCGGTGAAGGAATACTCCCTCGTAGCCCCCGACCGCGACGACGACGCCTACCTAGCCGACCTCGTCCGCATCGAGCTGCTCAGCTTGCGCCCCTGTTCCGACCACTACCACCACCACCGGGGCTCGACGCCCTCCTCCCCATCCTCGGCGTCCTCCTCCACGCCGCGGTACTATGACGCGTCGATCCAGTTCGCCATCGACGGCGTCTCGTGGCCGCTGCGTCTCGCATTCGACGTGTCCTTTGTCTCGGCCTGGCCCTGCTCCGACGGCCCGCACCCGCTCTTCTTCGACTATGTCTACACGCCGGTCAAGGCGGACCAGCTGGTGAAAGTCAGGGATTGGAACGGCGCGGCTTATGGAACACAGCAGGATAGGAACGCGGGCAGTCGCAGGTCGCTTCCTATTATCAGCCCCCCCGTCGCTGGTGGTGCGGCCAATGGGAATGGTGCGCAAGGGGCGACGGGTGTGTCGAGCCCGAGTACGCTGAGCGGCGGCGACGAGGAGAGGGTGCTGGTCGTCGAGGCGTTTGGCGTGCCGGATAATGAAGTGCTGGCGAGGGCGTGGTGTGCGCACTGGGGGTTGAGCGCGGTTGTGGCGGATTTGGGGAGGACTTGGTGAGTTAATTCCCATTCATTTCCAGTTATTGACCATGTGGTATGAGTGGACGAGTGCTAATGGGGTTTGTGCTGCCAGCATGGCATGTGCCATTCGCGAGGCGTATGCGGCGACGATGACGGTGGTCATTCTCGTTGATGATGAGCAGGATCGGGGGGAGGATTATTGAACTGGGTTGGCGGCAGTGCTTCTGGAACTGTGTTGTTTTGGGTTGGAGGCGATGGTGGTGCATACATATAGCATGGGTTTTATGCCGGGGAGCCAACTGGTTTTAGCGACGACAATGGGGCATGACCAGGAATCGCACGGCCATGAATGGGATAATAGTACGATCCCGAAACGGGGCTAAGTAGTGGTCAAAGGAACAGACATGGCGACTTTGGGTTTGATCTCCGTTGGTTGGGATGGCGGGCGTTGATACTGATCTAATAATATTTACAATATCCAAGGCTAGTTCCGAGATATTTCGGGTGTTGAAGTATCTCTTCGGAACGTCAGTGGATCTGAGTTCATCTAGACCAATGATGAGCACCAGCAGAGATGAAATCGTGCTAGATCAAGAGGGTATATTTCAATCATAACGCTAAAGATAGACTGTGTCATGAGTGTCCCGAAATTAGACATTATCACCAAAACCTCCGAAAACCTCCAAATCCTCCCGTCTATCCCATTAAGCGAGCGTGGGTATCTCCAAAGCAAGGGCGCAGATGCATTCCACCGTAGATTCCTCCTATTTCCGTTGTTGCGCCTTTCTTCCTTAATTGCTGCGGACCAAACGGGCAGGACGACGATGACAGGAATCGGGCTTCACCCCCTTTTCCAGCTCGTTCCTCCCACACCTTCCGAGTCCCGAGCTACTACTGGCGCAGCCGTTTTCAGACAGCAGGAGCAGTAGTACCCGCAGCCGGCGTAGCAGTGGTGTTCTTCTCGGGGAAGGTACCCGGGTGGTGCGGCACGCGGCCATACTGGGTGAAGGCGATGTTGAGACGGCCGTAGTCCCAGCGGCGCGACAGGAAAACGATGCCGAAGCCGACGCCGGTCAGCAGCAGGACATCGAGGATGCCGAACCAGATGAAGCTCGGGGTGACGCCGATGTAGTTGCCGCCGTCGCTCAGGCCCCAGGCGATGGGGTAGAGCAGCCACAGCAGGTTGACCCAGCCGGCGAGGGCGAAGTAGTCGCCCTTGATGCCGACGCGGGTGGCGCTGCGCAGGCCGTGCTGCAGCGTCGACAGGGCCAGAAAGATTTGCGCCAGCAGGCCGAAGGCGAAGAAGCCCCACTTGTAGTTGGACGGCGTGTAGGCGGCGACGAGGTAGCCGATGATCCACACCCACGAGAGCGCGACGTTGAAGAAGATGGTGGCCCAGGCGATGCCGCTCAGGACCCCCAGCGCGATGATGATGGTGGGGAAGGCGACGACCCAGAAGACGTACTTGGCCCAGAAGATCTGGCGGATGACCCCCGAGCGGCCGACCTGGTTGGCCTGGCGCACCGGGTCCCAGGCCAGATCGGACGCCATGGCATAGTAGGCGATCAGGCCGACGAGGTTGGCGATGATGAAGAGGTAGTGGAAGAAGCGCTCGCCAGCACGGGCACGGAACTTCAGAGCATAGAGGACGAGCTGGAGAAGCGGGGTGTCAGGTCTCGAGTCATCGAGTGCGGGCTGTAAGTGACGGAGCAGGTTGACTTACAGCAGAGAAGCCAAAGATGGCGGTGACGGTAAACAGCCAGTCGGAGCCATTGGTCGTCAGATACTGGTCACCCGCTGGTGGGTGAACGCTCAAAGCGTCGTTACGAGGGTGAATTAGGGCTACCATGGTGGCTACCAGATCAGACTGTCCTCTGCGGCCTCGCTCAGGGGCGTGAGATGCTTGGGTTGCGATGTGGAATGTATGAGATCAGCGCTGGATATCTGAACAGGCGTGGGAAGACGATCTCCGTCCGGCCACGAGGAGGGGGAGGCGGTGCCGTCTTATAGCCGTGTCACCCAGCTCAGGGTCCGATGGTGTCTTCCATCTCCAGGGAAGGGAGAGCCAGCCCTACCTCACTCGGAGCAGCGAACGAAGCATCTGGAACACCGAGGAGTCCGGCCGGCAAACAGAGTCATCGACCTGAACGATCCGGAGCCCATCGGGAGTGCCTGACTGGGACAATAAGCGGGCCAAACCAGAACAGACAGAAACCTGTTTCTGATTTGCCATCGTAGCACTGTCGAAGTGACGACGCCCTGCAAAAACATGCCAACCCCGTCCGAGATCACTCGATCACGCCTGCACGCCAGCACGCCCCTCTCTGTCCTCCGGGTTGCTGCATCACAAGAATGCTTCCTTCCCGCTGCAAGCCGGTAGCTCCGGGACATGGAGGTGCCTCGCAGTTCCGTCGTGTCCCGTGTGCTGCGATGTCTGACAAACTCAAAATACAAACATAGTTTAGCCGCGATGTTGTATCGTGTAAGCAACGAACAAACGCAATCCAAGTCAGACATATCGGCATGGCCTAGCCCATGATCGCCATCGAAGGGAGAGAAAAACCATTCCCTTCTCAGCGAGCCGATCATGCATGGGCGTGCACCTACACCTTTGCTTCTCATCCACAAGCCGCAACGATTGGCCCCCCGCAGCCTCGCCCAACCAGTCAGAAACGGGTCAGGACGTCGGCATCCGCGCCCGAGCCAATGGCCGGTCCCGGGCCGATCGAGCGAAGAATCACCACATGACGGAACAGTGACGATGGTTGATCGGGCGAGGTTAGTGCATGTACTGTAGGACTCAAAAGATGAACGAGAAAGGGACGGATCGACCGGAAGCGTCGGATGGCCATTGGTGGGAAGCAGCACCACATGACGGAAAGACTGGTGGTGAATAAGGATGTGATTTGACGACCGAATGAAAATTTGACAATCGTATGCCACGCTTTGATGGCGGAAACCCATCGAAAGCTTCTCACATTACACCACAGCAGAACCAGATGGGAAGAAAGGCTTCACAACTGCTTCCCAGACCTAAGTAATGCCTGGTGCACATATAATGGACCCAGCGCCCGTTCATCCCATCCCGAAGACCACACAGCAGCAGGAAACCGCGTCGACATCGTTCCCCTCCGCAATTACCTATTCATTCAACCCAGGCGGGCTCATTCCTGATAGATTGATTGCATTGGGTGCTTATATCATATCCGTAGCCGCCATCGCGCATTCAACCCTACCGTCGCTAATGCCGGTACATGGGAGTGACATTGAGAAGAGAAGCCGTGCCGATCACAGGCGGTGGGGCAGACAAGGATTTGCTGCCGTCACCACGCCACCACCATCAGCTTTTCGAGTTCGAAGCTTCCAGCGAGATGCACCTCTCGAGCCACAAGGGCATGGGTAGCTCCAAGCTCTCCTATTGGGCGAGCTTCTAAGTATGTACATACTGTCCATGGTATGTGCAATATGTTACAGTACTCCAATGCGATGCTCAAAGACGACCATGCCTTAAGCACCTTGCTGTCGTAGGTACCTCTACACTTAGTACACTACCTAGGTATGTACCTAGTTGAGCCACTTCGTGCTTTGTTCGCGCTTTCGGCATCGTGCAGTTCTGCACGAGCTCTGCCAGCCCAGATGAACGTTTGTTGGGCAGCACAGCTCTTCATCGGGTGGCGGTCCAGGTCCGGGATCCGAGCTCGAGCATGAACGACCTGAAGCAGCATGGCGTGACTTGAGCCTTGAGACCACGCTACCTTACCTATCTGCCCTAGCTCCCCCCCCGTACTACGCTAAATGGGAGAGACATCACTAATACCTGTAGCCAATCTCATGAATCGCAAAACACCGCGTGACCTAGGAAGGCTTCAATTCAGTCGGAAACATATCCTGTCCATTCCAGTGGGAAGCCGAGCATATCCGCTACGTTCAGCTCTCACCGCGGCAGTCGTGAGGATGGAACCAAAGGTTGATCTTTCTTTCTGGTGCTCTACCGTGAGCCGAGACAGGCGGAGCGGACACTCCCGATTGCTTCCCAATATTGCAATGAAAACAAGAGTATGTACGATACATACTGAGCCTCCCTTGCAGCAACTTGACCCGGCCATACCACAACCATCCAATACTTCCTCGCATGTGTATGTAACGCCCTCCCTCCCAGTCCCAACCCCGGCAAATCCCATTGTGTGTGTGAGAATACCTAAATACCCTGTTCCCTGTCCCGTCCTTGCAGTAACTGTAACCATAAGCCATACTTGTACTACCTTGCGAGATCATGTGGCCTCGCGCGGGCCTTCGCCCTTTTCTCAACAACCACACGCAAGCGGGATGGCGATGATCCCGACGCACCTACCCCCAAACCGGCCCTCACCCAACCCCACCCCGCCAACTACCCTTTTCTCCGGTCGATCGCCCTCCACACACCTACACGTAGTGGAGAGAGAAACTACGCAGTAGGCGTCTTCATCTGCGCCACAGCAGCCTTCGCCCGCTGCCGGACATCCAGATCGGCATCCCCGTGCTCGAGCCCCTCCAACTTCGCCAAGAACCCGAGCCGCTCCAACTCCAACGCCCTCTGCGAGGAAGAGCCCCTCTCCCCGTCGCTCTCCACAAAGCTCAGGTTCATAAACAGCTGACACAGCGCCTTGCGGACCCCGATGTCCTTACTATTCAGATGGTTGCTCAGCAGCTTGAGTAGCTCGGTCTGCGCCACGACCAGCTGGCGGTGCCGCGGCAGGCCCGCCGCGATGTGCGCGAGGATGTACGCCAGGTTCTCGACGATGCGCGCCTGCGGGTAGAGCACGAGGGTGTCGCGTCCGCGGCTAAGGCGGCGGCTGAAGGCGCCGACGACGCGGACCTTGAGCTTGTCCGCCAGGATGCCGAAGAGGCGGTCCTGCCCCAGCTCGGTGAAGAGGTAGTCGACCATATCGGTCTGGTTGGACGGGTTGGCGAGCGTGATCAGGTTGCGGATGAAACCGAGACCTTGCTCCTGGATGGCGAGGCTGTCGTTGCGGGCCTTGCGCTGTGGGTTGAGCTCGGCGTCGCGGAGGGCTGAGAGTTTGAGGGATGCTTGTTGCAGCCGCGGGGAGATTGTTCGCTGGCTGATTCGGCTCAGAGCGGGCCAGGTCCAGGATCGGTGCGTGTCGTCTTCATAGCGCGCCTCAGCCGTGTTCATATCTTCGTCGTCATCCGCGTCGGTGGCCCGTCGTTCTGATCGCGCCCGTGCATGCAGTGCTTCTTCTTCCGATGTGTCATCGCTTATGAGCTGGACGAGCCAGCCAGGCTCGAGCTCTTCGAGACATTGCTTCCTGCGCGTGTTGTCAAGGTCCATTACCAGGTGTTTGAGCGCCCATAGTGCGTTTAGTCTCAAGCCGGGATTGAGTGAGTGTGCGTGTTCGCACAGGGTCTTGACAATGCCGGCCTCGAGAAGGGGCTATTCGCCGTTAGTAGGCATGCCCGCCGTGTGGTAAGATCAGGGATGGATACTCACCTCCACCATGGGACTGCAGTTTGTCACAAGGTTGATGACCGCGCTCAGGGCGGCAATCTGGACCTCGGCATCTGGATGTCGGAGCAATTTGTTGATGGGCGCTGAGACGTTGTGGTCCTGTAGAGTCGTCCGCACGATGCTCGGCAATCGTGCGAGTGCTCTTACCGCATGACATGCTGCGATGATAACTGTATTTGGATTATGACTGCCAGGCGAGACTGCGCCCGCCGTTCCTTTTTCACTGGCCGTTTCCGACATTGGTTTCTCCTTGGCGTTAGAGGACTTCCTCAGAGACGGCGATAGATATTCCACGATGTATGCCACGACTCCCTCTTTGACAAGCGCCTGTCGGTAGTCGTTGCTGAGCGTGGCCATGCCTGCCACAAGTTTCAGCAAGTTCTCCCTCATTCTTATTGTATGCGCGTAAGCCGGAGTTTGGCCGGCAGACCCGACTCGGCATGTAGGCGGACCTTGCTCGGAGTCGGCCCGTCGATCGGGCGTGGGTGACCACGGCCGCGGAGGTGACTGTACTGGCGGCAATTCGTACGAGTCCTTCAGGAGCTTTGCCACCGTCTTGATTACGCCACAATCATGGGCGGCTTTCTGCAGCGTCTCGCTCTCTCCAACAAGCCGAGCCAAGACCTCGGGCACCTTCTCCTGAATAGCCCAGCGCCTGGCTATCTCGGGCTCGACGATGGCCGCCTGTTGAACAGAGGTCGGGATCTCCTGGTCGTTTTCCCTCCACAACCGGCAGAGGAGCGGGACGACGAGCACGGCTAGTGCCTGTTCCCGTTCTGGATTCGCAAAACCTGCTTTGAACAGTGATGTCAAAAGGGAAGCGGCCATGACTCTCTCGAGGCCGTCTGTCGACCGGATGAGATGGATCAGCCAAGGAATAAGAGGGCTCTCTGGTTCGTCAGCGTCCGCATCCTCCCCAGAAGCGCCATCGAATCGACTTGGTTCCCAGCCCGTGAACTTGAACGTCGAAGATCGCCCGCTCGAAGCAAGGTTGTCGCGCGACAAGGAGAAGCCCAAGGGCGGATACTCAGCAAAGCGACTCGACTGAGATCTGGACAGGGGCACAGCGACAGCCGGAAGTAGGTAGTCCATCGCCCCGGTGTTCCTGGCGCGGATATTGCCGAAACCGCTCATCTCGAGTGCATTCCAGGCCGCCCTCGATTCGGACGAAGGAGGCACGAATTCGGCCGATGGGAAGACAGCCATGATCGCCGGAGAACACAGCAACAAAGAGCAGCGGAAACGAGAATTGGCCACGATGATAGACAATGCCTCAAGCACCAGAGCTAGGTCGGCGCCGGGAGGCGCAGGAGCTGGTATCTGCTCGGTCAGATCGTCGCTCTGCCCGAGGATCTCGGCCCCAGGCACAACTTCCCCCCTCGCTACGACGAAGCTGGCAAGCATCGTAGCTAACGAATCCAAGACACCCGAGTCGACCAGCGCGTTTTGGTGCTGAGGGCCGTTGCACAGCTGACTAATTAGACTGGCTACCAAACGTTTCTGCTCTTGCACCATGGCGTCCGTCGATTCCTGGGAGAGGATAGCGCGCAGGGCGTCGAGGGTGCGAGGAGTAAATAGGACGTCTGAGAGACCGCTCGTACCGTCCGTCCCGAGAGGTGCGAGGCGGGCGGAAGTTGTGATATTGTTTAGGACACGTAGGGCTGCCAGTACCACTTGGGGAGGACTGTGGCCAGGAGATATTGCCGGCATGATCGTCGGGACGACGCCGGCGGCATGAAGAGGGCCAAGGAATGCGACGCCGGCTGGACCGGGTTAGTACACAACATCGGCCCTGCCGTTGGGGCCTATGACGGACTCACCATACGCAAAGCTAGCGAGGAGCTGCAGAGATAGCAGCCGCACCACTTCATCTTCTGCCAGCGGCCCCGACTGCCCTGCTCGACTGCGCTCTTTGCTACTCAACCTTGGCGACTGGACATTGTCTTGTAGGAACTTGACGAGTGGCTCCAAGATGCCGTTTTGCACCCACCACTCCTTCCGCCGGGCATGGCCGATTATTTCATCCCTCAACGCTCGAAGAGAGGCAGCTTGCTCCGAATAACTCCTCGCGACTCTGATCTGCGAGAGGAGTGGCGGACTCTGTACTCGAGCCATGGCGGCAGAACGCGGATCTCGTCGGCTGCGAGCGAGCCGCTTGTTGCAAGATGATTCCGTCTGTCCAAAGCGGTCTGATGTGCGGCGACGGTCGATTCGGGCACTGGAATGGAGCTCTGGGAGAGAGTTGTTGCAAGCTTGAAGATGGATCGGGGGTGGGTTCTGGGTGGCGCTTGTTACGTATTCGCCTTCTGCCGAGTTCAACCTTAAAGGAGTACGACTCTGCTGTTGTATCAGGCTTTTCGTGCGCCAGTCCGAGAGCTGCTATTTCACTGAGCAGCACTTGAGCAATCGATACTGGCAATATCTGGTAGCATGGGTTTGGATTCGCAGTCTTCTGTTCGAGATGACCGATGCCGAAGCGAAGTGATGCAGTTGCCCAATGACTGCGGATAGGGCCGGCTGAGCTAAGCCCAACTGGGAATTATAGTTATATGGGCCGGGTCCGTGCGCTGGTTGCTGACATGTAACCGACTGGAATGCCGTGTTAACGTCAGCGGCCTGCGCAGAAGAATCTTGGGTTGTCAGTGTTCTTCTTTAGTCTGTGAAGGGCATCCCGGTGATGTAGTGTACATTTGTGGCGGTGTTGCTTTCCTCCGAGAGAACTCAGCTACATTTACAAGTTCCTTATGCTTCAACGTCAGCCAAGGGGACAAATTAACGTAACACTAGTGTCTGGTAAGAAGTTCTCAATTCCATATCGACCGTGACTTGGCACGTGGACAGCTGAAGTTGACAGCTGGCTACCGTACTGTGCAGAACTTCCCCTGGGTTTGACTTCAATTGCCGTTTCCAGACACCGAACTTCTGTTTCAATCGGCACTTTGGCAGCTATCTTGAAGAAATGCTGATGACTGCCCACTTACCACAATTGCGAGGACCCTAAGTGTCTACGAAGTTCTTTTTTCCAACGACAAAGAAGCGTGGCAGCGTACCACATGGCTGCCAATTCCTTGCTGTCACCGTCCATGCCCTGATCTGCGCTGTCTCGTGGTGCCAGGCCCGCCTCCTTGCTTCGAGGCCCCGGCACTTGCGCCAATCATGGGCCGGCACCAGACTTTGATGCCTCCCGGCGAGTCGGTGTCCCTCGCATGGCAACGTGATCCGTGGAGTGGGGTCCAGCCATCGCGCTCAGTTGCTCATCGAGGAAGAAAAGGGCACACACCGACGTAGACAGCCGTATATATCAGATGGGTGTGCTCCTGCTGTGGACACCGGGCATTTACCATCACTGTCCATCACCCATCTCGCCCAGAGATACAAACCTGGATTTGCGACAGTAACACCGCCTCTGTCTCACCGGCACAAAAGACACCTCACCTTGGGACGTACAGTACACAGGGATCCATATACTTCGAACCTGCATTGTCTCAGCGTATTCAATCTTTTCTCCCGGGCATGTGCACGACTTGGGGACTGTTCATCCCCCGAGAAAGAGGTGGCAGGGTGCTGGCGTTGTTGAGAATTCGAGCTTGCGCTGGTTCCGGACACCGAGGAGCGGTGCGGTCAGTGCCCAGCTCGCTGTGGGCCGATCTCGCCTGTGCCCCACCGTTCCGGACTGGGCTTGCCGCACAAGACTTCTCGGGTGCAACGCGCTCGCAGGAGGAAATGAGGTTGGGATGATGTTGGCGCGGTCTTCTCCCGTTCCCGCCAGCCCAGCGAATGCATCTCCTCGAAGCAGCCTTCACAGCTTCCACTATGCACCAGGGCCCTCGCCGAGATACTCTTCTCCCAGGATTCCGGCGGTCGCCAAGTCTCGCCGGCAGTCCAACTCGCCTGCAGCCGCAATAACCTCGTCCGCAGCACCGCAGCCAAAGCGATATGTAGCCGTCGACGCTGCGACCCAGTACTCGCCTATGGAGCCTATGGACTACGCCACTGGCGCATTGCTCCCGCGAGTACCACCGACTGCTAACGTAGACCAGCACGAATCCAAGGCACAAAAAGCGATGGCTGCCCCAGAGGAGCGGCCCGCCGCCGTCGCGCGGTCGCCGGCGAGGCCCTCTAAGACGGCGCCTCCCGGCCCGAAGCAGCGCGTAGATTCTCCGTCCCTGACTGCCTCTCCGTCTAAGAGAAGGAATTCTCAAGGGCCCGGCAGCAGCACGAGCGCATTGGCGACCGATACGTTACAAAACCCCTCAACAATCTCTAAACGGGCAAAGCCCGAAACAGCACCTCCGAAAGTCCTACCGCTGCGATACGAACACTGTCCGGTAGAGGACATGGTAGTTCTTATCGCGCACATGCTGGGAGAGCTCATTGAGACAAACGATACGCTCGCCCTCAAGTCGGGCCACCTCACCCGATTCCATTCCCGGTACGTCTTCTTCGTGCGTCTTGATTCTGTTGACCTTGCGCAGAGAAACTGACCGAAAATATAGAACGGCCCCGGGAATATCAGTCCTCGATTACCTTCACCGCCTCGCGAAGCACGCGACTCTAACCCCGCCCCTCCTCCTCTCCATGGTCTACTACATTGACCGCTTATGCGCACTATACCCCGATTTCACCATCAATACCCTGACCGTTCACCGATTTCTTATTACCGCCGCTACGGTTGCGGCGAAGGGGCTTTCGGATGCCTTCTGGAACAATTCGACATATGCCAGAGTTGGCGGCGTTAAAGTGGCCGAGCTCAAACTGTTGGAGCTCGAATTTTTGCACAGGGTTGATTGGAAGATTGTGCCCAACCCGGAAGTCCTGGTTGCATATTATTCGGGACTTGTTGAGAGATGCCCGGGTTACACGCTCGAAGGGGCCGAGAACAACGATTCTGACAGCAGCGATGCCGTGGAGGACAGCGATGAGCTTGATGAGGACGACGGCGTTGTGGAAGGCCGGGGGGAGGCGTCTTGAAACGAGCCGATGGTTTGGGACTACCGAGCTAAGGCCCTTCCTTGCTGTTGTACCCATGCAGGCGAGCCCCGCCGCCGTCTGTTGGAGGAATGGGAATTGCTTGAAACTGTGAGAGATGATATGAGACGCTTGAATGGCTGCATGGAACTGGGAGCACGCAATCGTGCGTGCATAGCAGGGGCGTGTCTGGAATTATTTTGGCTTTCTGGTCCTCGGGGAGAGACCTCAGCATCGCAAATGCAGGATGGCCATGGGGCTTGCGAGGAACACAAACTCTAAGTTATGTTAGGGTCTGTATGTATCATGTCTGGTATGAGATACCATGGCATTGAAGGCGGATATATTATCAACGAAGACAGCATCGGTTACACTCATGTCGAGCCCGTGACCTGGCCTTATCAATCTCCATCGAAGACTGGAGTCCTTCCGGATGATGCTCCGGTGATGCGCCGGTGATGTAGCGTTATATCGCACGGTGGGGCCGACTGCCACTCCCGAGCTCGTGGGTTATGTTGCAATCGATAATGAGTGGGTCGGCATGCCAAGACCCTCCAGCTTCTCTGAAACCCTGCAATACCACGACGTCCCAACGGCAGCCGCCAACAACGAAGCCTCACTCTCAGCCGACACGGACAGGGAAGATGAGGGTTCCAACCGTGCTTTCGGCGCTCCTTGCGGCGGTGCTCGCCAGCGCGGCCGAGTCAACAAGCCGTACCGCGTCCATCTACATCCAGCCACTCACCACCGCCGAAACCGAACCAACCCCGTCCCTTCTCGCTGAGCTAGCCGTGCCGGACCTACCCTCAACAACAGAAACCTCGGAGGAGACATCAGAAGTCCTATCTTACGAAGCTCCCGACCTAGACCCCTCAACAACTCAGCTCGTCCGCATCGGCGTCTACGACGCCGCCTCGCAGCGCTGGGTCTCCTCGACGTCGGTGGCATCTGCCGAGAACTTCGCCAAGGGCTACGCGCCGCACTTCGTGCTCTCACTGGACGCTGAGGGGAACTATCTCGGCGTGCTGTGCCGCGGCGTGGCGATTGATGCGGGTCAGACGAGGGACTTTGGCCCGCAGGCTGTGGTGGTGCGGACGGGCCTGGGCCCGCAGCCCGTGCTAGGAAAGCCGGTTATGATGAGCCCCGACGGGAGGAAAGTGGTGGCACCCGAGGAGAAGACCTTTTTGCAGAAGTACGTTGTGTCGTTTCCCTCCTTCCTCTCCGGCTTACTCCTGGTGGCGATGTGTGACGAGGGTTTGTGATGCTGACATGTTGCTGTAGGTACTGGTGGGCGTTGGCTATCGGGGCGTTTTTACTCCTTTCTGGAGGGGGAGAGCAGAAGTAATAGATTTCATCCGGTCCGTCCTGTGTTTTGGCACCTCACAGTCACGATCCTTGATTCGTGCCGATAAGTGCAGGTCTTCCCTTCGTGAGCTGTTTCCTAAGGTAGGGTTATTCTGGCTCTTCCTCTGTCCAATGCCCGTCTTTCTGAGCCAGAAGCGGCTTTCATAGTACCTCTGGAGCTATCCATTCTCTTCACTCTGACGGTTTCCCTGTCTCTCTCCTTTTCTTCAGTGCTTGGCAGCAGCTGGTTGCCAGTGGTTACCGGGCCGATCCGCTTTGGCCTTTCCCAGAGCCCCACAAAACCAACGCTGAGCTGGGAAGGCGCGCTGCGCAGCCAGAAACTCAGAATTGTCTATAACACCTTCCTGGTCGTGCTCTACATTAACAATTCCCCTTCCTCCTTCCTCCTTCCTCTTCTCATCCCACCCCTTCAAGCCGACCCTTCGCTCCGGGAGTTTTCGAGACTTGGCATCTCGTCTTCAAAACATCAAAACAAGCAACACAACAAGTACATAAATTCTCTCGTAAGGCTCACTTTGATCGCAAACATGGCTGGGGAGAACGGAACCACCGACCCCGTGGCCGTCACCACCCCCGAGAACGGTGCTGCGACCGCGACCGACGTTAAGGGTAAGGGCAAAGCTCCCGCGACCGAGGAGCCTGTTGAGGACGCTTCCATGGCTGAGGACGATGACGACGATGACGATGAGGAAGACGAGGATGTCGACGAGGTAAGCCTCCCACAATGAGTCGGTCATCCTACTCACAGTTCGGCGCTAATAATGTTATCTCTATCCAGGAGGCTGAAGCTGGTATGCCAATTGCCCTGCAGTATCCCACCTATGCCGCTACGCAGCTAACCGCTCCGCAGCTGACGATGATAACATGGAGGAGATCGACCTTGACAACGTCATTGGCCGCCGCACCCGCGGCAAGGTGATTGACTTCGCCAAGGCCGCCGCGGAGAACCCTGCCGACGACGATGAAGATGAAGACGATGAGGACTTTGAGGTTGAGAATGACAAGATGGACGAGGATTAGGAGGACCCCGTCCAGAATTCCGCCGAGACCCCAGCGCCCGTCCCCACCGACACTACTTCGAGCGCTTGATGCGACGATGGGATGGAATACGATGCTACGAATGGATATGGCCAGCTTCTTTCATGCTGGATAGTTGATCTTTCAGCCGGGTCGGGTAGGAGTAAGCAATTCCAAATCGCTGCTTGTCCGCCTGCCAAAGTGACTGAGGAGCCATCATTACTACTGGCGAGGATGCGCTCGCAGATGAAATTAACTTCATTCATGGGAATCTGTGCTTATGGTCGTCCGGTCGGAGTGCAGAGCACTTGTGCTCGAAATTCTTGACTCGAAAATCTGTTCCCTTGCCGTGCATTTCAGTGATGCACCGTCCAGCTTCGGGTCCCCAGTCTGGTACTACTTTCAAAGACATGCCACCTCCATCTGCAAATGCGCGCTGGCCATTACCTTATCATGGCTCGCAGCACTCAGGGGTTCGGTTCAGTGATTGGCAGTGAATTTCTTCGAGGCCAAACACAACGTTTGCTGTCCTGGCATGCGACCGGCATTGGCCAATCTCAATGGGGCAAATTCTGGCCACCTTGACTGGCTGGCTGGACAAAGGGTAGCAACCTGGAAGTTCAACCTGAACATCTGACTTGTTCCACATCGCGACAACAACGTAAAACTTGACGCTGTTGTTGGTTCTATTTGGAAGCCGTTAGCTACATCGCCATGGAAGGCAAACAACTATCGATATAATACTACTTCTACGAAACGCGCACAACATGGCTTCGAGGTAAGTTCGTTTGGATTTACCTGCATTCAACACCGTCATCATGGATTGGATGAGACGGGAGGGTCGACACCGAACCGAGCGTGTTGAACAAACACAGAACTCCATTCGCGACATTCTCCTCAGTACCTTGCTTTCCCCAGCCCGGCACCCCCCGACGATCCTACGCTCTCTCCGACTTCGCACACCACCATCGCATCGCAACCCTCTCCGACCACTGCTTCCCTGGCAACAGAATGTAGACTAACAATGAGGCTCCTCACAACCCAGATTCGGCGCCTCCTCCCTCCACCAGCGCGACTCGCGCAGCGACCTCTTCAAAGGCTACACCGGCGCCGGCACCAGCAGGACAGTCAGCGCAAGCCCAAGCCGACAACTGGGTTCCGGCGGCTACGGATATGGCGGGTACCAGCCGCCCAGCGGCGCCAGCGGGAGCGGTAGCAGCCACTTGGGGATCGGGGTGACTGAGAGCAGGGGGTACAGGCCAGCGACGCCTAATCGAAAGTGCGTATCCGGGATCCCTTGGTCCTTCTCGGTCTCCTAAACGGGGTGGAGCGGATGGGACTACGGGCTGGGAAGAAGGAGCCAGGGCTGACTGGAACGAAACAAAACAAAACAGGGGCCAATACAGCGATGCGGTTCTTAACGAGCTGGAGAGTCAGAATGATGAGCAGGTGGAGGGGATTATGGGAAAGGTTAAGATGCTGAAGGACGTGAGTTGGCTCGTTTCTTTCCCATGTTCCGCCGCCAGAAGGCAGCCGCTGACGTGCTTGGGACCCAGATGACGGTAGCGATCGGCGACGAGATCCGGGAGTCGTCCGCCTTGGCAGAGAAGATGAACGAGGGTTTTGACCAGACACGGCTGCGGCTTGGCAGGACCATGAACAGGATGCTCGTCATGGCCGAGCGAACGGGCGTCGGCTGGAGGGTGTGGCTGGCATTTTTCGTAGCCGTCATCCTCTTGTTTATCTATGTATGGCTGTTCTAAGGGGGGTCAGAGCGAGATACGGAGATTTCGTCTTGGTTAGATATTATTGCCTTGTCGGCCAGGGGGGCTTGACCACGCAGGGCGCATGGAGTTTGGGAAGCATACATCCTTTCGGCTTGTTCCATAACTACTGGAATGACGGTGGACCAACACAGCCGCATGCGGCCATGAAGGAGACTAGTTTTGATACGAATGTTGTAATGCAGAATACGACCTTCCCTTTCTCTCGAACCTCCCTCTTAAACCCAGTTCTAACCGTGGTGAAAACCAAATAACCAGCGCTGGCGCCAATGCCTCTAACAATACGGGTATAATGACTTTGGTAAACCGACATAACTCCTCCTTTCTCCCGTGCCTCAATTTTCGTGATTAGCGCTCCGAATATGCGGACTACTCCCCATGACGCTGCTGCCGTCTCTGGACAAGAAGCCACTGATATCGAGACTCGACCTCGGGCCCTGACTTCGCCGCAGACTGCTCCTGGGGTGCAGCATCCGTGAACTGCGGGCGTAGCTGAGATTGTGGCCATCCCCATCGCTACTGAGCGAGGCCTCGGAGTCGGTGTGCTCATAGCCGCCGCTCAATTCTGCCTCAGGGATGTCGTCATCCAGGTTCGCGTCCATGTCCATGTCGAGGCTGTGCTCCACTTCAGCCTCGAGATGCGCGTCGCCGCTGAGAAGGTTGTCTTCATCCAGCATCTGTCCTTGCTCCTCTTCGTCGATGTCCTCCTCCGCGCCGTAGAAGTCCTCATCGATATGGCCGCTCTGAGAGCCCCCGCGTGCCATCACCTGGCGCATGCGGTCCTCTGTAGCACGTATGCTGGCAGTCTGCGTGGCCAACTCTCGTTGCTGCGCCCGTCGCGATTGTTGCATTTGCAGATGAGACATCTCGTGTTCCTCTCCATCCTCCTCTTCCTCCTCCTCTTCCTCGTCTTCCCCGTCGCTGTCTTCTTCCTCCTCATGCTCCTCATCACTAGCCCCGTCATACCCAAACCCACCCTCATCCGCATCCGGGATATCTTCATCCAAATCCCTCGCCTCCTCCCCCTCCATCATCATATCGTCCTCCTCCCCCTCCATACCCACACCCTCACCCATTGCCTCCGCAGCAGCGGCGGCCGCGGCTTCCGCCTCTGCTTCCACCAACTCCTGAGCCAGCATTTCGCGTCGCATGGCTTCCGCATGCTCCTCCGCTTCGCGTTGCTCCTCCCGGATCTGGAAGAGCGTCTTGGATAGCCCGGGCGGCTTCAACCAGGTGCTGCCGAAGTTGGATACCGCGGCGCTGCGGCGCTCCATCAGTAGCTCTTCGGCGCGGAGGCGGCCCAGCGGGGAGCGCTCTATGATTTGGGCCGCTGCGGAGAGAGCGTTGCTTGAGCGAGATGTGGGAGTGGCATTGGGCGCGGGCGTGTTTTGGGTTGGGTTTGCGCTCGGTACGGTGGTGGTAAGGACATTGTCGCTTATAGAAGAGGGGTCGAAAGGCGGGAGGGAGGTGTAATTGGGGTTGCGGGATGAAGTGTACCAGAGGGAGTGCGACTGGTGATGCGGGGTTAGCGTTTAGTCTGGACGACTGAGGTAGCCTAGCTAAGGATGGTAGCTGAAGGAGTCCATAACTTACATCCCGCGGCATAAGATCTGGGAGGATCGAAAACATGGTTGCTTTGCTTGCTTTATTCCAGCGTGTGATCCGAATTGGCGTGTTTCGCTGAAATTTCGAGGCTGGACTTTTTACCCATAAAGACAACGAAACTTCAGTATTCTTCTTGGCAATTAAAGGTACTTATGAATGAGAGCTGAGAGATGTTGTCATGACAATCGAGTGATTGCGGTCTCGTCGCTCGACACGGTTGACGCGCTTCGAAGGGTTGTCGATGCCGGCAGTCGACACTCTAACAGTGGAACTGCACAGTGCGCATCAATCGTTTGGGTCCTGTCTTCATACCGTGTACGAGGAACTTACCCCACAAAGCGGGTGCAAAAGATATGGTCTGTGCAGGATGAGGCTTCGGGCGAGCAAGGATCTTCGGCCAAGGATCCACACTCTAAATCTTGGTGGGTTTGGGGAGTTTCGTCTCTTTTTCCGTGCCGTAATGTTAATTGAAGAACATCGCAACTCTTGGGTACTGAACACTGAACCGTCCCATAAAGGGGTCCTGCCTTAGTTTTCCCGCCTCTTCTGCCATTGCTCAGGTATGTGGAATTTACCTAACTAGTAGGTACCTAAGTTACCAGGCGGGTAGGCAGTGCGTAGCTGAGGCACCACATGCAGTCACTCCGAGCTCGCCCCGAACACAGCTCAGCGGCTACCTGTCGTAGACATGCCGGCCGAGACTCGAAGCATAATGGATTGATTATGCTCGTTTGTTTGCTGAAAAATCAGCGTCACCCGTGCTTCGGGCTGTCTCAGGTCTGGTTCCCGAGGCTGCCAACCGGTAGTTTAAGATTTTGTGAGGTAATATTGAACCGGCTCCTGTAACGTTGAAGCAGTGCCTGCACTCAGTTGTGATGTTGCTTTCGGGCCCTAGTAGTAGGTGACCATTGTGACCATACATGCATCCAATGGATGTACGGTATGCACTTGAAAGGTTGCCAAATGAAGGCGCGGAGGATTTTCGTGCCCGCCCACGCTAATCGACTCCATATCGGGCAATCTCGGAAGGTGGTCACTCACAAGCGTGGGATATGGCGCCGATTGCGCTGGCAGTCAGGAAATTCGCTCTGGGCTTCGAGCAGGCCTTTTGCTCTCCCTCTGACTTGCAGCTCGAAGAAAAAAGCTCACACGCCAGGGCATGTCTGGGTTCGGTTGGAGCTGGATCTTCGCCGGGCTGCCGGGCGGTCAATTTGAAGTCCAATTGGGAGAGGCGAGACGCCGATACCGGCCGCTGGCAACGACAGTTCATTTTACAAGCATGCTGCTGCTGTGTCCGCGGAACAATGGAACAGGATGACTCTGACGGCCTCAGGAGGTGGAGCAGAGTTGCCCGGCCGAGAACAGCAGGGCAGATCGGATGTTTAAAAGCCCAACCACTGAGAAGGTGTGCAGGTAATGGTTGTATTCGTGCAGCACCCCCCACGAAGTGGAGTGACGTGCGTGTGCCAGAGCGGTTTCCTGCCACCCCGCCTTCAGACGATTTTTGTCGGGTCGCTTGGACCATGATCAAAAGGCCGGACGGGAGTGAGCAGGCAGGAATCCTTTTAAAATAAGGTACACTGTGTAGTATGTTTCGCTGGTCTCAATATGAGTATGAAGTCACAAGCGAAATCGTGTAACCAAATGTGTAAGTTGAATGTTCCACCGCGGGGTTCTCGAGCCTCAACTTTCCGTGGCCTCGGATACCCCACCACCTCAAGGCAACCACAAGTTGCAACCAGTGCGGTGTCCTTGGTTTCTCATCCGACCTTGTTCTGCCATATGCGTAGGGCGATCTCAAACCCGCTCCACAACCCGCCCCGTCTCGGGCTTCGATAGGCTGACGCAGCAGATGGTCCCACCCATACGAGATAAGGGTAGTGTCACGCATTGGGCCATAAGCCATCTGATTGGTGAATTGCATCAGTGCTCTGATAATTCTTTTTACAGCACCCATTGTCTCTCGAGTGGGTTGGCTCGATTGGAGCAGTGCGAAAACATTGCCTGCGACAGACGGTTTTGATGCTGTCTTCTACCACAGTTTTCATTGCATGTTACCACTATTGTTCCCAGCGTCTCAGCTCGTGTCCCCTTTCCTCTTTTGTGCCGCAAAATCTGAGGGGTTGAGCCAAGGTGGTTGTGCAACTCCGGGGATAGAACCGGGAGACCTACCAAAGTGATGATGCGTGTGCCTCCATGCTTGTCAGTGAGATCAAATGCTGCTGGATTCAAATGACCTGTGTTGTCTGCCGCTCGCCTTCTTTCAAAGGGTCCATCGGTTAACGGCACCGCTGTCGTCCACCTTCGCCCGTTGGATTGCGGATGGTTTAAGGTGTTCGGGTCCGCCTCGAACGATACCGGCGGGCAGGGTCTCCAGGGACCTTCTCCGCAACTTGCAGATTGGCGCTGGGACAGGCGACATCGGCTGCTGCTCTTTGAAAAGCGGGCGT
Source organism: Achaetomium macrosporum (assembly GCA_033296875.1). Taxonomy (NCBI): domain Eukaryota; kingdom Fungi; phylum Ascomycota; class Sordariomycetes; order Sordariales; family Chaetomiaceae; genus Achaetomium; species Achaetomium macrosporum. The sequence goes on along the minus strand of MU860043.1, from coordinate 131,958 downwards.
TATCATTGGCTCAAGGCCGCGGAAGCTGACGTCCAACTGCTTTAGCCTCCGGTAATGAGCAAGGATCCCAAACGTGCTGTGGATGCTTTGCATGCAGGCAATGGCTTGTGGATCTTAAGCTAGCCTGTTTTGGACATGCAAGATGCGACCTTGCTGTGGGGTGCGTTCAGGAAGCCAGCTCTTCACGTTTGTTTTCATGGCGAATATTTTTTACGCACGCAATTCTGGTGACTCCCTCGATCCCGGTTTACCGCGCGCTCAAATGTTAAGTCGCCAAGATCCAGGCCGTAACGTTCGGGGCACAAGCCCAGCCAACACGGGTTGGCGTGTTGGTCCGGCAGCGAGATCGCCGGCTTGGATGGTACAGGAACCTCGACTGCGTCTTCACCTAAAGTCAACGAACGAAAGCTGCCAACTGTTAGCACCCGCGCTCACCTATAGAGGTAGACATTTCTGTAATCCATGGACTACCTTGCGTGTCCGGATGTACGTAGAGTATATTCTTGCAATTCGGTGTGCATTGAAAATTGGTTAACTTTGGCTGGCTTGACTCTGCCACCGCCAGCTGTCGTGGGGTCCTGCATTGATTGTGGTTGGCACTGAATAAACAGTAGCCTCAGGCTGACTCGACCAGGGTCCCCGCCACTTCCCCCACCCTTGCCGGTCTAAGTTCGCCTTCCGAGCACATGTTTCTGCTTCATCACCCAAGATTCTTTCCACTTCTTCCCCTGCAATTCGCACCGTTCCCCTCCGGTCGCCAGTCCATCTGACAAACGAGACTTCCCGGACCAGCAGACTGGCAGCCAATCCTCTTGGGCGCCCTTGGCAACTCGGCTCCTCGCCGTCATAAAAACCACTCGCCACCCTCGCCCAGCTTGGTTTTCTCTCCCCTCCCTCTCTCCTTCTTTCACAAATTGTTTACTCCACCATCAGGCATTGGCATAGCGCTCATCCTCGAGTCTGCCCGAGCAAGCAGCGTGTAAGCGACTTTGCTCAGAAGTCGCAATCACGCCTATTGGTAAGTTAGTGGCGCCCTCTCTCATCCCATCCACAAAACCACCACCACGCGGAAGGCAAAATGGCGATCCGACGTCTCCCAATGACATGTTCGCCGCATGCATCTCGACTTTCTTTCGACCGGAAGGGCTTGGGGTACGAGGTATTTGGCTAGGCAAAAAGCCTCCTCCAGCTTGGTTACACAGCCACGGTTTTTACCTTCCGAATGCCATCAAGACAATGTCACGGCCAGTTCCAGAAGAATACAGCAAGACGGCAAAAATGGATTGATTCGACTCTGGGCAGCCACACGCGAACTGCATTCCTTCGCCTCTACCCGACCATAGCACACGACACAGTCACGGCTCGAGCGGATGGGCGGTTGGCCCCTGGCTGACATCCTGCACTGTGGATTTGCATGTGCTTGCGACCGGGGGCGGACTTGGTGGGGGCTCGTGCCCCGCTCTGCCTCCCCCGGTCTCGGCTGCTCCTCGCACCCCACTCCATCTGGCACAACCTCGATGCAGCATTGGTTTGCGACTCTCGCCGTGCAGCATCTTGCTTGTTCGCCTCGGCAGACAGCGACATGGTTGCAGGAAACTGTCCCGTCGCCTTCTTGTCGCATCGCGGGTATCAGCGTCATGCCTTATCAGCAGTACGATAACCTACGGCAAGACGCATCTTCCTGTCGTCATCCCGCGTCGAATTGGGGCTCGTGCGTGGGCGAGCCAGGAATTGGTTGGCTGCAGCTGGTTTCCATTGCATCACATCCTTGTGTGGTCCGCAAGGCTATCTGATACCATCACGGGAGAGTGGGCCGCCAACCATGCGACTATACCGGTTCGCGATGTTGCAGCACGCTAGCCAAAACAACCAAGCTGTCTGACCATCTTGTCTCCTTGCACGCGGGACTTTTGGCCCGCTGGCAAATGGCCGGAATGAGTTGATACAGAGACCACTCTGGTTCCCGTGCTCGTGGTTCACGAGGAGGTCCTTGCTGGCGTTTGCATATCAAATTACCATCCCCGGAGCCGAAAATTGGTCCGATCGACTCTGCGAGTTGCGCTCCGACCTCCACCTTCCCAGACGATTTCGACATTTTTTTGCCTCGATTTTCAGGGGTGCCGCCCCTTTCCCGCACCACGTGGGCCGGTTGCCTTGTTGTGTTACCGGGAGGCGGGTGATTCATGCTGGCCTTTGCCTCCTCCGGGCCATGGGACCTCACGTCATCTTTCCGGACGCATGCCCTCTATACATCACACATTTACCCACTGCCACTGACGAGTTTCAGCTAACCTCCGTCATTGTCAATGTGCAGATCATCCCGTCGCTCTAGTCGACCACGGCACTCGCCTTGCTGTACCGGACCCGGACCAGAGCAGCCAAAGCCGACCTCGAGCGCTTTGACGATACCCCCGTGCAGGCATCCACCGAGCAAGCTTGCCTAGCATGGGTGCTATCAGGATCCCCGAAGATTTTGATGACCGACAACTACACCTTGAAAGCGAAGCAGAGCAATACCACCCCTATGAATACCAGACGGAAAACAACGGCTCCTGGGCAGGTGCCCTGCCGGTGAAGCAGTACGATTCTAGTCACCCATAACCGTCCTCGGGATCGTAATCACTAACTCGACGCTACCAGGGGGCTGTATGACCCATCACTTGAGAAGGATGCCTGCGGTGTCGGCTTCGCTTGGTAAGTGTTTACTGTGCGTCAGCATTAGCCGTCGCGCTAACAACTCGAAGCCACATCAAGGGCAAGCCCAGCCACAAGATTGTCAGCGATGGTATGTTTTCTCAGCTTGCTTGCGACGGTCGAGGAACTAACGTCTGTAGCGCGGAACCTCCTTTGCAACATGACCCATCGCGGTGCGGTGGGGTCCGACGCACGAGACGGCGATGGCGCGGGTGTCATGACCTCCATTCCCCACAAGTTCTTTGTCAAGAACTTTGAGCGCGAAGAGGGAATTAAGCTTCCTCCTCCGGGTCAGTATGCTGTGGGGAACCTGTTTTTCAAACCTGATCAGGAGACGTTGCACGAGTCCAAGCGGCAGTTGGAAGATATTGCCGAGAGTTTGGGCCTGAGGATCCTAGGGTGGCGAGAGCCTCCCGTGGACTCTACGCTCCTTGGTCCTGCGGCCGCCTCTCGGGAGCCTACCATTCTGCAGCCCTTCGTCGTGCTGCAGTCTGCGTACGGCTCGGGCAACGCTCCCGAGATGACGGACCCAGAGAAGTTTGATGAAAAGCACTTCGAGAGGCAGCTTTATGTCCTCCGCAAGCGGGCCACCCATACAGTCGGGCTCCAGAACTGGTTCTACATCTGCTCCCTTTCCAACAAAAACATTGTCTACAAAGGGCAGTTGGCACCGGTTCAGGTCTACCAATACTACCATGATTTGGTGAATGCCGATTATGAGGCTCACTTTGCCCTCGTACACTCCCGCTTCTCGACGAACACGTTCCCATCTTGGGATCGTGCCCAACCTCTGCGGTGGGCGGCTCACAATGGTAAGCAGTAGACGAGATCCCGATAGAGAGTGAAGCAGATGCTAACTACCTTACTAGGTGAGATTAATACTCTCCGTGGTAATAAGAACTGGATGCGCGCTCGTGAAGGCGTCATGCAGTCTGACATCTTCGGTGACGAGTTGGAGATGTTGTACCCTATTGTCGAGGACGGTGGCTCTGATTCAGCTGCGTTCGACAACGTACTCGAGTTGCTCACCATCAACGGCGTGCTCTCGCTCCCTGAGGCTGTCATGTTGATGGTTCCTGAGGCTTGGCAGGGCAACACACTTATGGATCCCAAGAAGGCTGCATTCTACGAATGGGCTGCCTGTCAGATGGAGCCGTGGGACGGTCCGGCCCTGTTCACTTTTGCCGACGGCCGATTCTGCGGCGCCAATCTCGACCGCAATGGTCTCCGTCCTTGCCGTTTTTATGTCATGGACGATGACCGCATTATTTGCGCGTCCGAAGTTGGCACGATCCCAGTCGACCCCGAGAGGATTGTCCAGAAGGGCCGCCTGCAGCCCGGTCGTATGCTTCTCGTCGACACGCAGGCTGGCCGCATCATTGACGACAGTGAGCTGAAGGCTGCTGTCTCCAGCCGCCACGACTTCCGCGCTTGGCTGGACGAGAACCTCATCACGATGCCCGCTGTCCTGGATAAGGTGTCTGAGAACAAGGACATCGTCCTGGCTGCGAAGCCCGATGAGACGAAGGTGCAGGAGGACCCTCTGCTGCATGCTTTTGGCTACACTTTCGAGCAGGTCAGTTTGCTGCTCGCTCCCATGGCCTCAGACGAGAAGGAGGCGCTTGGCTCTATGGGCAACGATGCCCCTCTTGCGTGCTTGTCGGATGCGCCGAAGCTGCTCTACGAGTACTTCCGCCAGCTGTTCGCCCAAGTGACCAATCCGCCTATCGACCCAATCCGCGAGTCGATCGTCATGTCTTTGGAGTGCTATGTCGGTCCTCAGGGTAACCTTCTCGAGATGGACTCGACCCAGTGCGGCAGGCTGCTCTTGCCTAGCCCCATCCTTTCGATCGAGGAATTCAATGCCATCAAGAACATGTCGACTCTTTACCCTGAGTGGACCGTAAAGACGATCGACATCACCTTCCCGAAGAAGGAGGGCATCCAGGGTTACATCAACCACCTCGATTACATCTGCAGCGAGGCCACTGCTGCGATCGAGGGCCGGGATCGAATTATCGTCCTGTCTGACCGCAACACGTCCAAAGACCGGGTTGCCGTGTCGACCTTGCTTGCTGCGGGCATGGTCCACCACCACCTTGTCGCTAACAAGTGGCGTGCCATGGCTGCGCTCGTCGTCGAGACCGCCGAGGCCCGTGAGGTGCACCACATGTGCGTCCTGCTCGGCTACGGTGTCGACGCCATCAATCCTTACCTCGCCATGGAGTGCATCCTGAAGCTCAACCGGGAGAAGCTGATCAAGAAGAAGCTGTCAGATGATGCTCTTATCAGGAACTACAAGCACTCTTGCGATGGTGGCATCCTCAAGGTCATGAGCAAAATGGGGATTTCCACCCTTGCCAGTTACAAGGGTGCCCAGATCTTCGAGGCTCTTGGTGTCGATGATTCCGTTGTCGACCGCTGCTTCCGCGGCACCGCGTCCCGCATCAAGGGTGTCACCTTTGAGCTCATTGCGGAGGACGCTTTCCGCTTCCACGAGCGTGGTTTCCCTTCGCGCGAGACTGTTGCCGTCCCTGGCCTTCCCGAGTCCGGCGAGTACCATTGGCGCGACGGTGGCGAGGCGCATGTCAACGACCCGACGTCCATTGCCAACATCCAGGACGCTGTCCGCACCAAGAACGACAAGTCGTACGAGGCTTACTCCCTCTCAGAGTACGAACAAATCAAGTCTTGCACACTTCGTGGCATGCTCGACTTCAAGTTCGAAGACTGCACGCCCATCCCGATCGACCAGGTCGAGCCGTGGACCGAAATTGTGCGGCGCTTCTGCACTGGTGCCATGTCCTATGGTTCCATCTCCATGGAGTCTCACTCCACTCTGGCCGTTGCCATGAACCGGCTGGGCGGCAAGTCCAACACCGGTGAAGGCGGTGAGGATCCGGAACGTTCTGAGCGGTTGCCCAACGGCGATACCATGCGCTCTGCCATCAAGCAGGTCGCCTCCGGCCGCTTTGGTGTCACGTCCGCCTACCTGGCTGACTCGGATGAGCTTCAAATCAAGATGGCGCAGGGCGCTAAGCCCGGTGAGGGTGGTGAGCTTCCCGGTCATAAGGTATCGAAGTCGATTGCTCGCACCCGCCACTCGACCCCTGGTGTCGGTCTGATCTCGCCTCCCCCGCACCATGATATCTACTCCATCGAGGACTTGAAGCAGCTTATTTACGACCTGAAGTGCTCCAGCCCGCGCTCCCGCGTCTCGGTCAAGCTGGTATCCGAGACTGGTGTGGGTATCGTCGCCTCGGGTGTCGCCAAGGCCAAGGCCGATCACATCCTGATTTCGGGCCACGATGGTGGTACTGGTGCCTCGCGCTGGACGGGTATCAAGTATGCGGGTCTACCGTGGGAGCTAGGTCTCGCTGAGACCCATCAGACGCTTGTCCTAAACGACCTTCGTGGTCGTGTTGTCGTTCAGACTGATGGCCAGCTCCGGACGGGTCGTGATGTTGCCATCGCCTGTCTGCTTGGTGCCGAAGAATGGGGCTTCGCTACAGCTCCTTTGATCGCCATGGGCTGCATCATGATGCGCAAGTGGTAAGTGTTGATTGTTCGCCTCCGCATGATCCGTCGCGCTAACGGCTCGAAGCCACCTTAACACCTGCCCTGTTGGCATTGCCACCCAGGATCCAGAGCTTCGCAAGAAGTTCACTGGCACGCCTGAGCATGTTATCAACTTCTTTTACTATGTAGCCAACGAGCTTCGTGCCATCATGGCCAAGCTTGGCTTCCGAACAGTGAACGAGATGATCGGTCATGCGGAGGTCCTCAAGGTCCGCGATGACATCCGGTCGAAGAAGACTGCGAACATCGATTTGTCGCTTATCCTCACCCCCGCCCACAAGCTCCGCCCTGGAGTTGCCACCTTCAATGTCCGGAAGCAGGATCACCGTCTTTATGTCCGCCTGGACAACAAGCTAATTTCCGAGGCCGAGTTGACACTCGACAAGGGCCTGCCTTCCCGCATCGAGTGCGACATTGTCAACACCGATCGCGCCATGGGTACTTCTCTGTCGTACCAGATCTCCAAGCGGTACGGCCAAGCTGGGCTGCCCATGGACACAGTCCATGTCAATATCAAGGGCTCTGCCGGCCAGTCGTTCGGTGCCTTCCTTGCCCCTGGTGTTACTCTGGAGCTCGAGGGTGACGCCAACGATTATGTCGGTAAGGGTCTGTCGGGCGGCCGCCTGATCATCTACCCGCCACGGTCCGCTGTGTTCAAGGCCGAGGAGAATATCCTGATTGGCAACGTCTGCTTGTACGGAGCCACCAGCGGCACTTGCTTCTTCCGGGGTGTAGCTGCGGAGCGGTTCGCGGTGCGCAACTCGGGTGCGACGGCGGTCGTTGAAGGCGTCGGTGACCACGGTTGCGAGTACATGACTGGTGGTCGGGTCGTCATTCTCGGCAACACTGGACGCAACTTTGCGGCCGGTATGTCTGGCGGTATCGCCTATGTCCTCGATATCCAGCAGGACTTCCTTAGCAAGCTAAACACGGAGATGGTTGAAGCCACTCCTCTGGAGGATCCCGAGGAAATTTCCTTTGTCCGCGGCCTGATCGAGGATCACCACCACTACACGGGCTCGGAGCTTGCTGCCCGGATCTTGGTCGACTTCAACCGTGCTCTGCCACGGTTTGTCAAGGTCCTGCCCGTTGATTACAAGCGTGTCCTCGAGGAGGAAGCAGCCAAGGCGGCCGAAGCCAAGCGCGCCGAGTACAACCTCCCGGTCATCCCAGGCGTTGCGCCCAAGAAGGAGCAAAAGGAGGCAGGAGCGAAGCTGCAGGACATCGAGGAAAGCGTGAGAGATGACGCGGCCGACAAGAAGAAGGCGCTCGTGCTGGACAAGACCCGAGGCTTCATGAAGTACCAGCGCCGGTCTGAGAAGTACCGCAGCGCGAAGACTCGCACGAAGGACTGGGCCGAGCTTTCGCAGCGACTGGACGAGGACGAACTCAAGTACCAGTCTGCGCGTTGCATGGACTGTGGTGTTCCGTTCTGCCAGTCGGACACCGGGTGCCCCATCTCCAACATCATCCCCAAGTGGAATGAGTTGGTATTCGCATCATCATGGCGCGATGCCCTTAATCGCCTGCTGATGACCAACAACTTCCCCGAGTTCACTGGCCGTGTCTGCCCTGCTCCTTGTGAGGGTGCCTGTGTTCTTGGCATCAACGAGGACCCCGTCGGCATCAAGTCGATCGAGTGTGCCATCATTGACCGCGGCTTCGAGATGGGCTGGATGGTCCCGAGCCCGCCCAAGGTGCGCACCGGCAAGAAGGTTGCCATCATCGGCTCTGGCCCCGCTGGTCTCGCGGCGGCCGATCAACTGAACAAGGCCGGCCACACCGTCACTGTGTATGAGCGTGCCGACCGTCTGGGTGGTCTGCTCATGTACGGTATTCCCAACATGAAGCTTGACAAGCGGATCGTCAAGAGGCGCACCGACTTCATGGCTGCTGAGGGCGTCAATTTCAAGACGGGCGTGACCGTCGGTGAGGACATCCAGCTCATGGACCTCAAGGCCCAGAATGACGCGGTGATCATCGCGACTGGCGCGACGGTTGCTCGTGATCTCCCGATCAAGGGCCGCAACCTCGAGGGTATCCACTTCGCCATGGAGTTCCTGCACAAGAACACCAAATCACTCCTCGACTCTGAGCTCGCAGACGGCGCGTACATCTCGGCCAAGGACAAGCACGTTGTCGTCATTGGCGGCGGTGACACCGGAAACGATTGCATCGGTACCTCCGTCCGCCATGGCGCCAAGTCGGTCATCAACTTTGAGCTGCTGCCGCAGCCGCCTCCGGAGCGGGCGCGCGATAACCCGTGGCCGCAGTGGCCGCGCATCTACCGGGTCGACTACGGCCACACCGAGGTGCGCCAGCACATGGGCAAGGACCCACGCGAGTTCTGCATCATGTCGGAGGAGTTCGTCGACGACGGCAACGGCAAGGTCAAGGGCATCAACACGGTGCGCGTCGAGTGGACTAAGTCGGCGTCGGGCGGCTGGGACATGAAGAAGATCGAGGGCACGCAGCAGTTCTTCCCTGCCGATCTGGTGCTGCTGTCGATGGGCTTCTTGGGTCCCGAGGGCCGTGTGCTCGGCGATGAGATCGAGAAGGACGCTCGTAAGAACGTCAAGACGCCGCCGGGCAAGTACAGCACCAATGTGGAGGGCATCTTTGCCGCGGGTGATTGCCGTCGTGGGCAGTCGCTCATCGTCTGGTAAGTTTGCTCCGCTACAGGCCCAGAGGCACGCAGATATCGTTTTGATCGTGATCGCTAACCGCTTGTGAATAGGGGCATCAACGAAGGTCGCCAGGCCGCGCGGGAGGTGGATCTCTACCTTGAGAAGTGCACCAACCTGCCCGTTACCGGCGGTATCGTGAAGCGCACTGCAGAGGAGGTGTTTGCTGCCGCTGCGGCAACTGAGGTTGTTGCGGCCTAAAAAAATAGGGAGGATGTGAAACGGTCTGGGAGAGGATAGGATTTGGGATTTTCTATTTAGCATTTCTCTTTGCTTCCTTCACGTTCATGATTTTGATACCATTTCGCAACAAACATCATCAGCAGCAGAGCACTCATGGGGTTGGCAGGCAGGCGGTTGCAAGTTTGCATAGTGATGTATCAGGCACGGAAGGCGTTTGTTGTGGCTCCTTGGCGTCAGGATTGCTAGATTTTGTAGTTGAGAATGTTGAATTGTGTTCTGTAGAGTCTGTCGCCTTCTAAGCTGATTTTGCGATGGTCGAGGGGCCACATATGCACGCTTCAGGATCAGTCGGCTGTAGTCTTCCACCAGTTGATGCCGCTACTTAGCACAATGGTGTTTGTATCCCGAATGTTAGGGGGATGAGATGCTTTGAGAGCCCCATAGGAGCTAAGAGCTTCGAGTCCCACTGTGTAACCATTCACCCCTCTCGCCAAAAAAAAAAAAAAAAAAAAAAAAAAAAAAAGGCCGTATACCGAATATCGATATTAGTCGGGCGAGACGGAACCGAAGTTTATACGGCTGCTAATATAGCGCCTTGTTTTTGTTTTTGTTTTTTTATTTCTTTCTTTCCTTCCTTCTCCTCTTTCTTTTCTTCTTACTTCTCTTTCTTTCTTATTTCTCTACCTCTTTTCCCCTCTCTGTTTCTATCCTTTCAGATTTGAGTTTGTCTGCTTGACTCCTCATTTGCTTAAACTCTCGAGGTGAGTTTGGTGTACGGCTTTTTTGACCATGGGGAGACTGTGTAACCATTTTGAAGCTTGTCTGTGCCAAGAACACGTGGGTCATCGATTGATCAATGGCAGTGCTTACAAGCAGCAGGGTACTGTCTCCGCTGATCGAGCTGGAGCGGTAAAGTGAGACTTCAATGCTGAATGGCGTTACTGCAAGAACACGGCACACTACAGCATTTTGAGATTAACGGAAACTATACAAGAAATAATATTCCAAGGGGTGTCCCCACCATTTCATCTAAAGTTGTACACCTCTGCCGGGGTTTGAATTCATACAGACCAGGGTGCGGACCAGGGTGCGCAGCAGGTTGCCAGCCAAAGACCTAGTTTGCCAAGCACGTCATCTGCTACAATAAACACACCACAAAACAGAGTACATGTCAGCATTTTATTGTATCGACTCTGGAAATGGAATTTGTAAGAGGCTGGCCAAGCCTGGTCCGCACCCTGGTCCGCACCCTGGTCTGTATGAATTCAAACCCCGGCAGAGGTGTAGCACTGGCGGTTGCCCAGTAGTAGGATATTACGCTTCTGCATCTGTCTGCTGTTAGCATTTGCGGGGGCTAATGTGGAGCACTGCTCCCGGCATCCGGGCCGTCATGTGGGGGCACCTCAGTTGGGAGCAATGACGAATTGACTCCCGCCACCAGTGAGGCTCAAGAGGAGCTTTGCCACTTTCAGTCTTGGGCGACAACGCTTTATTGACTGAGTCGTACGATAGACACGCCGTTCCTGTTGTTGGACGTCGGATATCATCTAGGATTTGTGTATCCCGTCGAGTACCTGGGTAGCGTCCGTCGCACAATCCGTGCGCCGCAACAATGCGCTTTGGCAAGACGCTTCGACAATCGGTGTACGCGCCGTGGAAGGACAAGTACATCGACTACGCAAAGCTCAAGAGCATCCTACGCGAGGACCAGCACGACGATGAAGACGAGACATGGACCGAGGAAGATGAGAACCGCTTCTGCGACGAGGTCTTCAACACGGAGCTGGAGAAAGTGGCGCAGTTCCAGGCCGAGAAGATCGAGGAGCTGCGCCGGCGTGTTGATGGCGCATTTGAGACGCTCAAGGAGCTCCCGATGGCCGAGGACGGCAAGCCAAGGACTGACGCGGATATTCAACGGCTTAAGGATCTCGAGGCCGAGCTCGACACCATCACCAACGAGGTCAAGGAGCTGCAGAAGTACAGCACCCTGAACTATACCGGTTTCCTGAAGATCGTTAAGAAACATGATCGGAAACGCGGCAACCGGTACAAGATCCGCCCTATGATGATGGTCAGCCTGTCGAAGCGGCCCTTCAACTCGGACCAGGCCTACTCGCCACTGCTCAACAAGCTGTCCCTCATGTACTTTGCCATCCGCCAGCAGCTTGAGGAGCAAGGGGTGGGAGATGCCTTCCCCGTTGATCCCGACAGCCAGCCAGAGACGCATAACGGCGAGCGATACATGGCGCACAAGTTCTGGGTGCATCCGGACAACCTGCTCGAGGTTAAGACGTACATTCTCCGCCGCCTGCCGGCGCTGGTCTACAGCGAGCAGTCTGCGAAGGAGGTGGACGGACAGCAGGACCCAACCATCACGTCGCTCTACTTTGACAACGCCAAGTTCGATCTCTACTCGAGGAAGCTCGAGCGCGAGACGGAGGCCTCGTCACTGCGACTCCGCTGGTACGGGCAGCTGAGCGCGCGACCTGATATCTTCCTCGAGCAGAAGATCTTGCACGCCAACGGCAGCAGCGAGGAGCGCAAGTTCCCCATCAAGGAGAAGTACATCAAGCCTTTCCTTGACGGCGAGTACAAGATGGAGAAGTCGGTGCAGAAGATGGAACGGCAGGGCCAGAGGGCCGAGGACGTCCAGGAGTTCCAGTCGACGGCAGACGCCATCCAGGACTTTGTGCGTAAGAACAAGCTGGAGCCGGTGGTGCGGGCGAATTACAAACGCGCGGCTTTCCAGAAGCCGGGCGACGACCGCGTGCGCATCTCGATCGACACGGACATTGCCTTCATCCGCGAGGACACGCTGGACCAGGCCCGCCCGTGCCGTGACCCAACGAACTGGCACCGCGTCGACATCGACGGCAGCAGCATGACGTACCCCTTCGCCAACATCAACCAGAGCGAGGTGTCGCGCTTCCCGTACGCCGTTCTCGAGATCAAGCTGAAAGAGGACAGCAACCGGAGCAAGCGGCCGTCGTGGATCCAAGACCTGATGGGCTCCCACCTGGTCCACCCCTGCCCGCGCTTCTCTAAATTCGTCCACGGCACGGCCTCGCTGTTTGAGGACTACGTCAACCGTCTGCCCTTCTGGCTAAGCGACCTCGACACCGACATCCGCAAGGACCCGCAGGTGGCCTTTGAGGAGGAGGAGGAGCGTCGGGCCCAGCGCGCCGAGAGCGAGCAGGTCGTAGGCAGTTTCCTCGGCACAAAAGTCAGCCTCTATAAACCCAGCCGCAGCTCGCCCGTCGCCAAGTCCTACCTCACCGACCGCTTCGCAGCAGACACGGCTGCGCAGACCCCAAAGTCCGGCGCTTTCCCCCGCGGCGAACGTCCCACCCGGCCGCCCGGGGCAGACGAAGCAGGCGAGCCCAGCACCGCCAACAACAACAACCAACCCGAGCAGCAAACCCAACCAAGCCACGACCGATCGGGAGCCCTCAACTACGGCACACTCTCCTCCATCTTCCCAGGCTTCTCCCTCTCCAAGTACGCCCGCGCCAAGCAGGCCCGACAACAAGGCTCCTCCTCCCTCCCTCCCGGAGTAGTCGAGCCGACAGAGTGGATCAAGAACGCCGGGCCGTTGCAGATCGAGCCCAAGGTCTGGCTGGCCAACGAGCGCACCTTCCTCAAGTGGCAGCACATCTGCGTGCTGCTGGGCGGACTAGCCGTGAGCTTGTACTCGGCCGGCGGCGCCGCGGGGCGGGAGAACGCCCTGGCGCAGGCCATGGGGTGCGTGTTCATCGGCGTGGCCGTGTTTGCCGGCGTGTGGAGCTACTGGACGGTGGTGAGGCGGCGCGAGATGATTGTGGCGCGGTCCGGGAAGGACTTTGATTTCCTGCTGGGACCGCTGGTCGTGAGTGCCGCGTTGGGGGTGGCGTTGGTGACCAATTTCGTGTTTGCGGTAGGTTTTTTTCCAGTCATTCATTCCCCTTTCCGTACGGAGTACATGATAAGCTTCTTGGTGAATAATCTTCGTGTCGTAAGGAAGCGTATGCTGACTGGATGTGCCTTGTTAGTATCGACAGGCCTTTGGGGAGTCCGGACGGGTTGGGTCGTCCTGGGAGAATGGGAGTGTTAGTGGTACTGGGGATATGGGAGACTTGTGAATGAAAGGGGTTATAGCATAGGTGGGTCGAACTCCATCAAGTGACTGTCTACGGAATGGGTGGTTCGGAGGGTGGTGTCAGGGTTTAAGTGAAGTTTGGATATCGGCTCGGGCAATCACAAGTGTGTACGGATGGTTTAGGCGTCTGAGAAACTGATTGTTTGACTTTCAGGGACTGCTAGTATAGGAAGGTCGTGGGTTATACCTGTTGGTTCTTTTGGAGATGGCTCTGACTGCATCGTGCACTGGGCATGGCTGGTGATAGCATCACTAAAATGTGTGAATCAGTTCCGCGGATATTCATTATATTTGGGAATCGATGAAGTACTCCGGTCATCAACCATGCTTCTCGACTTGGTCAGTTCTAGGAGCACAGATGATGGGGTCGGCTGCCATGTAATGTATATCCCATGATCCCGCTCCGGCTGGACATGGGACCACAACAGTGGTCTTACGGCACGTCCTCACGGCGTAACCAGCATCTTTGATCTCGAAAGACCAAGGTCCTTTTCGCATCACAGCGCTTTGCTAACCTGAAATGTCTTGCTTGGGGTGAAGGGGAGAGAGAATCCGAATACCAAAATGATGTTATGGAAAGGAATAGAAATAAAAAAATAACAAAAGCTCAGCCTTGCCCAGGTGTTGAACCCGAGGGGCTTACGAAAACCCAGCCACTGCCCGCGGAACAGTGGCAGTTTTCATAGTTGGCGCTTCTTGCGTTGAGCGCAACGCAATACCGCTCTGCCAGGCGCTTCCCCCTGGGAGGGGCACGAACTTGAAGGCTTGCCCTCGTGACCTTTCCTATATACCTTGGGCTCCTTCCTGGAGAGAGATTGGTCGCAAAATTACCTTCACTCACCAAATACAAACACGATCTCGACCGTGAAGAGGCTACCATCTCTGTGTATCCTGCTAGCCGTCAGTTTACCAAGCTCGCTTTCTCGTTGTCCACAGACGAAACTCATCTACCGACTTGGCTGCGGCATACGTACAGCGGAAACACGTTTATCATTCTTAGCCTCATCCGGAATTCCAGGTACGTGCTTGCTCATTAGCAGTTTTTGTGTCACTCCAATCTTCCCTTGGCCGACTCTCCGATACCAATGCTTCAGATCAGAATTGTGGACGGTCAGACGATTGTCCATCCATGGTTGCCACTATGTCGAGGACCCTGCTTTACCAGATTCTGAGCAAATGGGCATAAGGTTGGAGGGATCCCATTCTCCCGAACATCATCGCAGCTACCGAGACGTCCCTGGCAGACGTAGAGCTTCGAACAAGTAAGCCGCTGGAATAAGGCGAGAGCTAAAAGGATATACAAACGGAACAGGGTAACCTGGGACGTTTACGCAGTAATAGCTTCCGTCCTTGGCCTGACATCTGTCCTTCATCTTGACACACGAAGTGCCCTATCCGGGTTGACGGGCGGACATTCACTCGATCTCTGTACACCCGCCCACCAGGTCATGGAAAATAGGATATCATTGTCAACTCTTATCCACACCGGGCCCTCCCCATGTAGGTACCTTAGGTATGTATTGGACTGAAAGCCGCAACAAGCCACCTCCCCCGTTCAACAACAACAACCACAACAGTGACAAAAACCGCACTAGTCTTCCGCTTGTCTGTCGCCCAAACTAGGCCTCTTTCCATTCAGGACAGACCGAGGACAGCAAGATAAGACAAGACAGGAAAAGCAATGAAGCCGCCCGAGCACAGAGACATAATAGGGCATCATCCAGACAATGACTTTCTATGTACATACATGCCGACATGCCTCGAAAGACGAAGCATATACAACCCCATTGTTTGTACCGTATCGTAACCGTACTGTAGTGTACTCTTCTCGAAAAGCAAAGCGCTGGGCCCCGTATGTATCCACTTCGTGAAGCCTCGTCGTAAAACGTCATCAGATCGTTAAAGGTCTTTTGGGTCATCAAACCGGGCCAGGGTAGCTTAGGTAGGGCAGCTAGACATGCGCTTGGCAAGCTAACTGACCTACCTAAGGTACCTACCTGGCCCGGCCGGTAAAAAATGGAAAGAGAAGAAGATAATGACAAGTAAAGAGGAAGAAGGAGAAAAACTTCCGATCCAATGCCACACCGTCCAGTTCATCCGGTCATGGCCACTGCAGTCGTCAACTCGCCTGTTCTTTGTACGGGTTTTTCTGTGTCAAGCCATCGCGCCGTCTCCGAATCGACATCGGGATGAGCAAAGCGGTCACCCCCAGATGGCCATGTTCTCAACATCTTCTCCAAGCCCCGAATCCCGATTCACGTTCTTCGTCTTCGGATCCGCCCCACCACCGTTTCCCATCGTCATCACCTCAGTCGCTGGCGGCACCATGGCAGACATGGCGTCGCAGAACTCCCTCGGGATCCGTGGCACAAAGGGGATGCCCTGGTTCGGATCCGGGACGATGCTCAGCGGCTCGTGCTCAACATGCTGCACGCTTGCTACGCTGCTGGACGTGCTGCTGGTGCGCAAGCGAGGGGGTGGGGGATGGGAGCGGAATGCCGCGGGGGGTGGGGTGAGGATCCGGGGAACTTTGCGTTGTTGCTCTACGGAAGAGCGTGTGGACCCGGGCAGCTGGGCAGTGGACTGCTGTATCTGCGGTTGTGGCTGTGGCTCTGGTTTGTCGATCATCATCGCGTCCGGGTCGGCTTCAGTGGAGGCAACTGCCGGAGCTGGGGAGCGGTGCCGGCGGGTCAGGCCCAAGATGCGGCGACGACGGCCGTCCTTGGCTTTTGTCAGGCTACCATGCCTGATCGATGATGCCGTCTTCTCTGAGAAAGAGGTCCTGACCGGCGGAGGGGAGGTGATGGTGCTGAAGATCGAGAATGTAGGGGAGAGCGGACCCGGAGGGTAGGAGGACGTGGACGGGCGCGACTTGACCGTTGCGTAGCTGTGGTAGAGGTGAGTATCCATCATTCCCGTCAACTCCATGGAAATACGTGAGGCCGAATGGCGCAGCTTCTTGACGAGCTTGCGGGGAGAAAAGTCCGTGTCCCCGGTCGCGTCGATAGACGCACCGCGCTTGGTGCCGCGCCGAGGGGAGGTTTCGTACATGGTGTTCAGCTTCCGCTGCGGCGACCCCCTAGGCGGCAGGACAGGAGGACCCATGCTGCTCCGGGTAGGTGATGATAGGGTGCAAGCAGGTTGGACCGGATGCTGTTGCTGCTGCTGCTGTTGTTGTGCAGCAGCCATGTGATCCGCAAACGACCTTCCTGTCGGCGACGGCAGTACCGCCACCGGACCCTGCCCCGACTCATCTCCTGCCGTCCGCAACGGCCCGGGGTGTCTCCCACCACGGATAGCATGTGCCTCAAAGAACCCTGACGCAACCAGATTCTTATAGCTCTCCAACACCTCTTCTCTGCTGGGATAGCCAGCGCCGACGGTCGGCGTAGCCGCCACTTTGTGTTCCTCCCTCTCCTTCTCTCCCAGCAACTTTCCACCGCCACCGACAACAGAATTGACCACCCTCCCAATACTTCCCGACGATTTCGACCTGCTCAGATGCAGCTTCTCCCTCACCCCATCCCACAGCGGCGCAAGGAAACTGCTCCTCTTCGTCACTCCGCCACCCCCGTTACTTCCCCTCTGCTGGTGCTGATGATGCTCCTGCATCGTCACGGCCGTACTCCTCGGCCGACGGAGGTGCTGTCTCCCTCCCAGTCCCGTCCCGCCAACCGTATGACTACCAGCTCTCGCCCGGGAGGCATTATTGTTACTATCCCAGCCGAATGCGGCCTTGACATCATCCTCATCTTCATCGTCAAAGCCAAGAAACCCCGGAGGCGGCGCCGCCGAAACCCGGTCGTTCATCGATCCCTCGACGAAACGGCTCTGCCCCGTCACGGCTGCGGCCGAGAGCCTCCGGGGAGAGAGAGGCGGGCGAGTAGCGCTGCGAGGCTCATGGTGGGAGACTGCGCTTCGCGGCTCAACGGAGATTGCGCTGCGGGGCTGTTGCGGAGAGATTGCGCTGGCGCTGCCGCCCCCTGACCATGGAGGAGGGGGCAGATGCTGGGTTTGGAGTTTCTGGAGGCGGTGACGGAAGGAGGTTCCAGTTGTGGATGGGGTTGATGTCGAGGTCGAGACCGACATTGTGATTTTGGTCCCTCCTGGGCTCAGGTTGGTGTAGGTATGGTAGGTGGCATGTAAGAAATGGTAACGTCGTTGAATGCAGACTTGATTCGGTTGTTGGCAGGTAGTAGGTAACGTTCGGTAGGATACTGTGTGTTGTGTGTCTGTGTCGAGTTGACGCGGGTGGCGCGACGATCGCTCGCAGCCAGGATGGCAGCACGACGACTTCTGTTTCGTTGGTTTGTTTACTTCAATTGGATGAAGCCAAGAGCAAATGGAGATGGATGTGCCGCAATCGCTGCCCTCAAGAACAGAAGTACTCTGTCTCTCGGGCGCAATTGAGCAATCCAAATTGCAAACGTTTGCCACAGGTGCAAGAGACTCAGGACTGTCGATGCAGCTTCGCAGGTCGGGTCAAAAGATGCGAGACAGCAAGAGGAAAGGGGGCACCGTCTGTTATTGACATTGCCCGCTTCCGCAGATGGGGTTCCATCCACCCCTGCTGCGGGCGGCCGGGCAACCGCAACGGCACAGTCACTGAGGTGCAGCAACCTGAGCCAATCAAGACTGCAGGCTCACACACCCCACAGAGATCCACCCACCCACCATCGACTCGAGCAGGGAAGAATGAAAACTCAGGTACCTACCTATATACACGAGTAAAATCGTCGAACCATGAGATGCACATGCAAAGTCCCATAGTGCAGCTATATTCATGTCGAGTCCTATTCAAATACAAACCGATCTTGAATCACCCATCCTTCCGTAGTAATAATTCCTTCAAACTTCTCATCCAGCTGGTTCACCCGTCATGTAGTGTCTCGGGGATACCCAGTTCGAACCCATTCCGCTCCTTTGTAGAAAGATGTAAGAGGAAAAGGCGAACAAAGAGCAAAGACCGTCGTATATCGAGCAAAGTATCCCAAATTGAAGAAAAGTAGGAAAAAGAAAACGAAGAGAATGTGTCGAGTGTCTCCACGGCCTCGATCCCAGAGGCCGGCAAGTTGAGAAGCCAGGCCAGTCCGCAAAATCCCCGGCCAAGACGCCCCATATATACAATGATATTCAACGCAGGAGTGTCCAGATCAAGCCGTCGCAGTAGCAGCGTCATGCATGCAATCACACGACCGGCGAGAGAATCACCTATCCGGGCGGACCCTTTCGCAAAGACAAACTCCCAACACCGGGTCCCATACAAACCCCCAGTAGCGTGTTCGGGTTTAGAAAGGCAAATGGCTGGAGTCCCTGATAGTGCCATCGGCGCGCTTGAAGAGCAATAATTGCTCGTGGTCCCGAATGTCCTCCGACAAGCCCTTCTCGCGCGCACCGTCCTGGAACCGAGGCTGCTCCTCCTCCTGCCTGAATGTCTGGTCATGCGCCCGCTTGGTGCCCGCGTACTGCGTCGGCGGCGGCAGCGAGGCGGGATGAACAGGTCCCTTACTGCTGCTGCTAAGGGGAGCGAGAGGACGAGGAACGGTGGCCAGGGTCGTCGGACTGGGCATCGGCAAACGAGCCACACTTGGGATGCTATTGTCGATGTGCAGCGGAGCAAGCTGGGTCTTCAAGGGTGGCATTTGCCTCTGCTGCGGTGTCGGAGGCCGATGTGCCGGAAGGCTCGGAGGTGGAAGCTGAGGACGGTAGTCATGCTGCACACTATCACGACGCGGTGGCGCCGGGTTAATTGGAGGGTAACCCGGCTGCGAAGGCGTCCGCTCTCGACTGTGCGACTTCGCTGTCGGCGGCGGCGGAGGCGGCGGGAACGACTGCATCGGGTAAGGAGCTGCCTGGCTTGGTGGGTACACGGGCGAGGCGGGGACGGATGGCGGCTGAGCAAAGCTCGGTGGTGGTGCGGCGGGATATTGCGAGCTCGCATTGCCACCTAAGAATTGTAAGTGTCCGCCGGGCGGCGGGTTCTGCGAATAGCCTGACGTGTAGTCGGCAATCGATGGTCGGCGCTGCGAGTCGGCCGCCGAGTAGGGCGTCCGCTCCGTGCTACCACTCATGGACCGCGCTCGGTTGTAGTCGGTTCGCGTGTCAGGGGTGACAGTCCTTCTCCTGCGGCTGTACTCATCCTCGGCGTTGTCGTAGTCCCCAGTACCCTTGCCATCGCGACGCCTCATCCGCACGTCACGGCTGAGCGCCGTACTCTCGGCAAGGCCGGGGAACTTCTTGGCGCTGTAGACGATAAACTCCTGCGACTTCACCTCCATCCGGAAATCGAACGAGCCTCCTGTGGCCGGGTTCAGACCAGGGATAGGCGGCTGGGTCTCGTCCTCGCGTTCCTGGTCCTTGTCCTTGTCCTCTTTGGTCTCCTCGTAGAGGTTGAAGGTCAACTTGTAGCGGCCCTCGTGTCTCACCGACAGATCCGGGAAGAGGAAGTAGCCTGCCTCCTGGGGTCGGTCCAGATACGCCATACCCGAGACGGGCATGCCGGTCAGCACAGGCGGCGTGTTAGCTGCCGGGGTGCCGCGGGCATGAGCCATGATGCGGGCATGTTCAAGCGTGGCAAAGAGGAAGAAGTTGGCATTGTAGACGAAGGTGATGTCCTTCTCCTGCGCCATCTCCCAGGTTTGACCCTCGTAGATGCGCAGCTCTACGACCGGAGGCGGGTCAACAGGGCGACGATCGGCGGATGCTGCAGGCTGTCGTCAATATCACCGTCTACGGGTTAAATGACGGATCTCACTTACATTTCGGACCAGAACCGCAGGCCCTCGCCCGCTCTGGCTGCTGAATAACCTTGAGGCAGTACCATAGTCGGCGACCGCCCTTGGTGTCCCTAGAAATGATGGATGCAGCGTCCAAGCTGTGGCCGGCAGGCTCGAGAGCCGGAATGGCGTGAGCGGCCGAGGCGAGAATCGGTGCTCCCATCTTGCTCAATTTTCGTCTTCAAACTCCAATCCAAACTCGCCCCAAGCCGAAGGCACGATGACAGCGTTGGGATATCAAAACTGTGCGCTGTCGCTCACTTCGTGTGTGTCGGGAATCGTCCCAACACAGCCAAGTTCGGATGCCAAGTAACAAAGTGTAGGAGTGACAAAAAGTGATGCTCAATCGTCCAGCATCAAATCAACGCCGTCGGATACCTTTGCTTTTCGGCGATTCGCTAGGCACTGCCAGAACGATGCGTTGCTGGGGCGCGGCAACGGCGTATTGATAAAGTGGGATGGAGAACAAGAGAGTGAATCCGTTGTATGACGGTCGATGAATGGATAGGTCAGATCGCGGTTGGAGGGAGGGCCGGGTGGTTCCAGAAACCAGAGCGACGGGAAAGCTGAATCGCACGGTCGGGACCCAGCACGCTGTTATTGGGTGCCCCGACAGGTGTCGGTAGCGCTGCGTTGCGTCGTTCGTTTCACCTCACGGCAGCCAGTGGACTGGTAAATTCCTGCCGCGGTCCGGTCGAACCGTTCCCGCACTCTGGTTGCCTCGTAACTCCGTCAAGGTTGGCCGCGTGTCCCTCGCGCTCGCGGTGTGTAGGTCGAGAAGGGGCAGAAAGCGCGGGAAGAGCAGAGCAAAACGGACGGGAGAAAAGAGAGAGCCTGGCCCTGCTGGGGATTTGCAGTGGAAGAGGCAGGGGACAGGAAATGAGGGCGGGCGCAAGGTGCAGGGCAGTTGCATCTCAAGTGGAGGCCCGCCCAAGCCCGGCAAAGTTGTGATGATTCCCGCTGCAACTTTCTGCGGGCTCCACTCGTGCGACTCGGCGGTTTTTGCACGGTCTGACCAGGAATGGTGGTCTCACCTTGCTGGCTGAGCAGGTTGAATGGGTGGGCGGCTGCACTGGTGAATGGTGGAGAGGGCTTCCCGGTCCATCGGGACGGAGGACCACAGAGTGGGGCAGCACAGTGCAGCATTGCAGCTCAAGCTTCCTTTCCGGGCCTAATGCCGTTTCTCTGCCACAAAGGGATGTCTGGTGGACAGCTTCCTGTTGGTCAGATGGCCACGGACCCCACACTTTTTGATCCAGGGTTCAGGTTCTGCCGCCGGTCCCAAACCAAACCGTTTCTGGGACCCATGGATCTCCTTTGCTTGGAGACGCTCGTTGACCGTTTCAATCGCTCCTGTACCGAGACGGTGATTTCATCTCTCAGAGATCTTGCGATACCGAGTCCGAGTCCCCGACCTTACTGTACAATATTGTTCTCCAATCATGAGGATGAAAGTCTATTTCCATTGTCCTGTAAAGGAAAAGCCGCTGACAACAATGTTAGCGCCTGCGTATCTCGGATCTCGGTTGGGAGAGCTGGGCACATGGGGTACGGATTTTGGTACAATCACACGTCGTCTGTCACGACTACTGGCCCAGCCAGCCACCAATTCGTCGCTCCCTCAGGGGTGCCAGGTTCGCCAGGGTCGCTTCAGTGTGTGCCGCGGCCTGGTGCAAACACCTGGTTTAGCAGATGCCGAAGAACGGCCGTCGGTTCCACGGAGCTTCGACGTGTCTCAATCAGGTCATGGACAGGACGATGCAATGCGATGCGATGTGCGCTGCTGCATTCCTCGAGCAAAGCTAATGGTTTAGCACCAGACCTGTTTCCAAGGCCCCCAAGAAGCCCCGCCGACTCGGTGGTTAATAAGCGCCAACGTGGAACGACTCAATCGAGTCTCGGAGCGACTCAACGCCCAGCGACCGCGAGATCTCAAAGGACTAACATTAGAACTGGAACCGAATTGTTGGTCCCGTCCCGTCTTCGGCAGTTGGCCCGTGCTTTGTCCGTCATGCTACCCACCGGTCACGGGCTGGCACTTGGTGAAGATTGAAGTCTTCGGTCCCGATCCCACCTGCAATCCATGAGGCTTCCGTCTGTACGTCACGCGCGCAAAACGTCTGAGGTGAAGGAAGGGTTACGAAGGAGACCCGACACAGCCATGCCGGGCTTATTAGTTAAGGTTGTCGGAAAAGGTGGGGGATGGGGTTGTGGGACGTGAGCTGAATCTCACGGTGTGAGAAATAACCCAGCTCTCAAGGCATTTCAACCACTACACGGGTAAAGAGAGCTGCTCTCCTGGTTGTTCCAGAATCTGGTTTTCAGCAGGGTGGCTTTTGACCGGCCCGGTATTTTTCGGCCCATAATGAGCGACTCAGAAACAGGCTCCGACAAGGGAGCGAGACATGTCAAGCGCAGGAAGATGAAGGCCCTCCTGTAAGCTGTTGGCTTGGCAATACCAGTACATTACGAAGTACACGGGCAACGGACACTTACACTAACTACTGTGTACGCAGCAAAGAGGGCCTCTCCCGGGGAAAGGACGAGGTGCTTAAGGGCCGGCTCGCTCTCGAGCACTCGCTCGGCCTGGGCCACAAGCCGAACGTCATCCCGCCGGCGGAGCCGGATACCAACGGGCCGGCGAGGACAGTGGAGATCGGCTGGCACCCGGTCGCGGGCTTCGCCGGAAAGTGGTTTGCAGAGAAGACCAAACTCGGGGCGTGGATCACGGAAAAAGTACACATGTATCCAGACCCATCGCAGCACTGGGCGGTGCTCGTAGGGGACTACTGCCACGAGCTGTGGATGGACGAGAACCTCGACATCATCTACGTGAACGGCAGGATCGACCGGGAGCAATGGCGCACGTTCCAGGTGGGCGAGACGAGGTACAATGACGAGGCCCTGAGGCAGACGGGAGAGATGGTGATATACGAGATGCGTCAGAAGAAGGCGGCCTACAACATTATCAGCAACAACTGCCAGAACTTCGCGCTGCGGATGCTGGACGCCATCCAGGTCGGGGCTGCGCCGCGCGCCCAGTTCGCCACTACGCTCGCCGTCGTCCAGACTGCCACAGGCCGCGGAAGGATACGAGACTTGTTCGCTGAGAAACCGCCGACCGAGCAGGTCGTCATCGAGGCGGCCAACAAGGAAAGTCCAATCGTGGCGCTGGCGAAAAGGCTGATGGACGAGCATACAACGAAGCTGGACAGTCACCATCATGCCCGCTGAGGCCTGAACATGAGCGGAGGGCTGAGTGTGGCAGCCGATTCCTCTTCTACATGCGGCATGTGAGAGGACGCATTCTTTCAGCTTCCCAGAATGATGGCATATCAGGTTCGCACTGTGAATTCGCAATTGTCCTGCGTGTGTCACACGGGTCAACTGACGATGGGGTAGCGTGGCGTACAGTGCATGGCATTGGATTTGAAACATTGAAGTGATTACGGTTACTTGAGGAATATTGAAAGCTGTATGCATTTGTGTTCATATTGACGTTAGCGAAACAAACAAGACGGTCGACAAAAGGCTTTCATCCTTGAGATGGATCATTCCTTAACTGTTAATCCTGGCCGCCCTCCCCAGTCTCATGGGTCTTCTCCAGATCCGCGCATTTGAATACGGTGTGGAGCCTCGCCTCCGTTTTCTGGGCTGGTCAGATCCGCTCAGCCCACAACCCGCGACCCGGCGCCGTAGAACTGGGCGCTTTCCATCTCAACACCATTGCGGTAGCGGCAACCAAACCTAACTCCGTTCCAGAACAATGGACCAACTGAGGGAGGTCTCAGAACACCCAAATCCGCGGCCGTGGATCGGTATGCGGTGACGACATTGACCAAAGTGCAAAAGATTCCGTCCAGTCCTGATGCTTCTGCAGACGACAATCGTGTCCTCCTCTGCCTGCGCGCTTTGACACCATGCGCCCCGACGCTGCAGGCAGACTTGCACGTTACCTTAGGTAACGTGCCTGTCAATTGCGGTTTCGGAGGGCTATGTTTGACCAACTGAGCGCGAGGCATGTTTGAGCTTCGGCAATGTCCACCGTGGCCACCAAACTGGGACGCCCGTTTCCGGTTTTGCCACACAAGCAACACGACAAATTCAGCCTGATCAGGTACCCTTATTCATCCGACCACGGGAACCGCCTCCTGCGTAGATCCGGCTTTTCGGTCCCAGGAGTTTTCTCTGGTTTCCTTGGAGCTCTGGCCGGTCACGAGCTCGCTGCGATTGATCTTACGATTCCCTTCATCTTCGCGATGGCAAGTGAAAACGCCACTCGCAGGTCGCGACCGCCCGGGATGTCAGTCCCCGCTCTCCTGAGACAGCACCTTGGGAACATTTGGTATCATACCGGTACGCACCCTCGCCACGTTTTGTTTCCGTTCGAAAAAGAAAGGGCGGAGTTAGCATCAATCAGATCAACCTACACTATCAGTTAGCGGCATTGCCCCTGGATCGGTTGCCTTGCATCAACAAACCAGGTCAACTGCGTGTTGGCGCCAACTCTGGCAGCTGCATTGCGACTCTGTGGCTGACGCACGTTGGCAATCAATAAAAAGGTGGGGGGGTCCAATGGGCATGAGTTCATGGATTCAGCTTGAGATGCCAGTTGAAGAAGGGTGACGACAGCTCCCAAAACAAGCAGCCTAACCACCCCTTATGGTGCGTCGTACATACAACGGTCCTAGCATCGCGACGCATAGCCCTTATTTCTCTGGGATGATTAAGCCTGGTCGTTTTTCCATCTTTGATACTGTCTCTCCGTCTGCAAACGCTGTCACTTAACAACCAGCCCTCTCAGATAGCTGTATATAGCCATACTCTTTTCGAGTCTTCACAGGAACAGATGCAGAACCACTACACCGTGATCAGAACACAGCAGCAACGGAAGCTGCATACAGGACCCTGTTCTGCGTCTGGCCGATTTCTTGGGACACAGTAATTTCCAGACGGGGCCGCGGAGGCCAGCAGCTAGTGAAGTAGCACGGAATATTTGGTTTCGTCCGGTTGGGAGTTACCGAAGTCCGCCGTGCATCGTTACGAGCAAGATCGAGACTTTTCCCCCCATGGCACTTCTTTCGTGACACAGTCACAGCAGACTGTGAGATATGATGGGAATGGCGTGGCTTTACCCTTGCGGGAGTTCCGTATCCCATACACAGCACAACTGGAAAGGCTCTACCCGCATAACTAACCTCACCGCTTCTTCAGAGAGGATACCGACTACGCAGATCGGAGACGGCCCGGGTATGTACATGTACTGCGGTATGTACGTGTATCGCCTGCCGGCCGAGTGATCTGGGACTTGCGGACTCGTCCCGACCACATGCCGTCGACATGCAGGTAGCCGTGGGACGGACGGTGTTATGTTGTCGGCAGCCGCTAGCCGTCCCAAACTTTGCCCTCAGTCGTGCCGAGGACTCGGATGTGGCTTGCTGCTGCTGTCATGGCCCGTGTTTCATGCAGAGTGCTTTTCTCAGGCCCCTTGGGACCGGTCAAGCAAGCGTCGAGTTGGGTTTGTGGGAGGACGGATGTCAAAGCTAGCTTGGTTTCTTGCCCTGAATGGTTCTGGTGTATGCACATGCGTGCTCTTCGAGTCAGGTTAGTGCAGTATGTACAGCAAAACCGCGTGCTGCCACGTATGCTTTCCACCACCGTTAGGATACAGCTCAGACAGCACAAGCCGATCATCCCCGACGCCACAGTCAGCTAACTGACTCCAGCCCTCACCGCAACAGAAGTCTACTCCTCCTGACCACATGGACACTCGCTCACCCACGCACTCGTCTTCCTCAAACTTTCTGTCAAGACGTCTTCCACTCTGGGCAACTCGAGGAAAGCCACGGTGGATTAACCAACGATCCACCGAAGTGATGTGTGACCGGTTCCTCCCATTTCCCTGGCCCGTCCCCCATCCGCGTGTCGTGTTGCGTCCCACAACTCGGTGATGAGATGATAGATACATCCACCCCTGGAAACACAACAAGGAGCCCAACAACCGGTGACTGGGGCTGGCTGCTGATTTGCTTGCACAGCATATCCTTGGGGGAACGAGAACGCCACACCTTGTTTTTGTCCTTCATCCTTTTGTGTGTGTCACAGTTGTACAGTACATACGACTTGTACGACTTCTGCCGAACCGGCTGCGGAGGCTTTTTGGTTCTCACTTCTTGCGGTGTTTCCCTCTCTTGGCCAAGTGGAAGTTCTGTGGAACGTGTGACACGGGCTGGCTCGATGCTGCCCAACGTAGAACGGAGAGGGATGAGATAAGAGCTCATCATAGTCTGGTCGTGGAAAGGCTGGGCTGAGGTGGCGGCGGAAGGGACAGAAGACCAAGAAGAAGTACAAGAGTACAAGAAGAAAGAAAAGAGGAGGAGGAGGAGCAGGGGGAGGCGGGGAGCATAATCAGACGCGGAGAGCGCAAGGGTAGAAAATAAGACAGGATAAATGTCATCAGCTCACCCCTCGTGAGCGAGCGTACATAGCGGGCTATGGAGATTCGTCTACAGAGCATCTTATCTTCGCTGGCCTGGGCCAAGCTGGGTAAACGGCTGCATGCTTTGCAACGGAACAAGAAGGGGGAAGCAATAGATAGTGTGAATGATAGTCTCGGGGAGGGAAACAGGCGGTGGTTTAACATGGCTCCTCAAAATCATTGCAGACACCGAATATTTCAGGAGAATTCCTTTGTTCCCTGGCGTGAAGGGATGGCCAAAACTAATGCCCAGAGCATAGTACTCACGCACACGATGAGTTGAAAAGGTATGGTTGAGCTTCTCTAATAAGCATCAGTACCCCTTTCCCGGGAGGACCGCATCTCCTTTAGATTGAAGATATCCCCCCTAGCCTGTGAGTTTGACTCAAATGGCATGCAGCGCCCGTGGGCACGAAAAGACTACCTTGGTACACGGGTATTCGTACCGGAACCAGATGCCGAGCAGCCATCGGGATAAACGCAGGCGCGGTGTGGGATTGAGGGGGGTTGTCGACCTCTACCTGAAGAGTGACATGGCGTTCGATGTCATTCGCATCGTGTGTTTCTGAGCCCTCGCTGCCCTGCCACGCCGACGTGGAGACGAACACCTGTTCCTGTGGCTGATGCATCCCGTGGCCGCCCCAAGCAGGTCATACGAAGACGGTACGGTAGGGATACTCCTCTGTTGGGTCCCAGATGCAGCCCAGCCTCAGCTTCTTGCCAGCCAGGATCGCTGCTGCTAACTAGACGGCCATCTTATGAAGATACAAGTCCTTAAAGGAGGAGAATTCTTTCACGGCATTGGCGTCGTCGTCGGTGAGATAGTGGTCAAGCTCTTCAGCGAGCGTGCTGCTGTCCTCATCCTTCAACTTCTTCAAGTAGAGGATGACCTGCAGTGGGCACCGCCGCTCCTCCATTGTTAGTCGACCGTATGGTTCCTGGATCCACGGTAACCTCTTACGGAAGATCGCGGTATCGACAACAGGACCTAACTCCCACAGTTGGCCCTGGGCTGCGACACCAGCCCACCGGCAGCCCTTGTTGAACGTCAGTGACCGCGAATCTTCCTCGGGCGCCCTGAATTCCCGGAACATTAGTGTCTCGAGCAGCTGAGATGTCGTCAGCCCGGCCACCGCTATCATGTTACTGTTGATGTCAAGCGTAGTGCTATTGTCAAGCCTTTCCCCGTTGAGTAGACACATGGCCAGTACGGACAGACTGAGACTGCAACCCTGCCGGCCGAGTTTTCCGCCGTCCAGGCGTGTCGGATACTGACTGCAGTTGGCGATGACAGCGAGTCGGTCCAACGGCTGCTTTGCTCGGCGTTGCCAGCCAGACATGAGATCGAAACAGAAGCCAAAGACTAACCTAACTGAGCTGTGTACGAGAACGGCAAACGAGGCAATGAGTATCAAAGGTATCGATACACGTTTATCTATATACAAGAAAACAACTTGGAAAAGCGAATGGTACTACCTTCTCTCGCTCAGTCGTCTTCGAAGATATACCTTGATCTGGAGAGGCAGACTCCCAGCCAACGCAGACAAGGGTCTTCTGATACATGAACTTACAAAGAGACCAAGGGAAGAATGCTGTAAACAAACAACGGAGAAATAAACTGGGATCGTCTCGTCTTGAGACCGACAAGCGCCCGAGACTTAATCCATGACAAGAACCCGCCACTCTTTCTAGCCCTGGCACAGCTGACCCGACACCAGCTCGATAATATCGAGCCTCAGATAACATATCGCCTAGAAAAAGTGAGGACTCCCTGACACCAGGCGCCAATGTTCTGTTGCCGACCAACGTATACGCATGTGTTCCCTGATTTTCATCTAACATGAATTGAGCCAAAAGTAGCGTTCAAGGGTCAAATGTCTTGCCGGGATTATGACAAGGGTCCGGCAACCTCGATTTCCTCAGAATTAGTGTCTGCCTGGTGGTGATGGTGCGCTTCGGCCACAGGAGCCACAGGCGCAGCAGGTATCTCGACTCGCGCTTCAGGGACAAGCGATGCCGCCTTGCGGGTCGCGGCGACGAAGCCCGGCATGCCATGGTAGATCATGACGCCGACCATGAGGATGAGCAGTGGAATCTAAGCAGAAGCACCTGTTAGTCAACTTGATCTTACGACTAGAATCACCGGGAAACGCGGCGGTGATAGTAACGTACCCAAATAAAGAACAGATTCCGATCCCAGCTCAGCTTCTTCATCTTCTGCGCATGCGCCCGCCGCAGCGTCGCCTGCTGCTCATGGGTGATGGCATCCTTGCGGCCAATCTGCAGGAGTGCGGGTATCTCCTGGCCCTCCGAGTCTTCGCTCTTGTCTTCTGCCGTGTTTGTCTCACTGCCCACGGCGACCGTCGTTTGGGAATTCGCGGATGCCGGACTCTCGGGCTGGTCAAACAGGGCGGCGCATTTGGCATCTGCCACAGCATCGACAGCTGCTTGTGCCGCCGACGTCTTCTTGGTGTCCAAATCGTCGCCTTGTTGTTGTTGGGGGAAGATTTCATCGTACGCCGGAGGCGGAGTTGCGGCCTTGGTCGAGAATGGTGACGGATAATGCCACGCGCTTCCCTGCTCCTTGTTCGATGGCTCGTCCTCGCCCGTTCCTGGCTTTGCGGCTCCGATCATAGTTGCTAGCCGCTGCAGCACCTGATACTCTGGCAACGGGGGCATGTTAGGCATCTGGGGGAAGTTGGGCAGTTGCGAAAACTGCGGGAACTGGGGCAGCTGCGGCAGGTACTGGAGATGCGGCCCCATCATCTGCTGGAGTTGCTGGAACTGAGCGGCCACTTGTTCCTTGATGGCCGCCATGGCAGCCGTCGGCAAACCTAGCGCGCCGGTAGCATCCGTCCCTCGTCGCCGAGCATGGGATGGGCTTCTCCTCCGCGCGGGCGTGTTTGCGGCGCTCTTGCGGCGGCGCACACGTAGCTCGATCTGTTCATCCTCCCCGAGCTCATCGGAAGCATCAGACACGGGAGGTTCCGAACACTCTCCCGAGCTCTCCTCTTCAGACCTGGGTTCGTCGCTCGAGGTATCTTCGACCGCTTGAGACAGCGACGCCTGCGCCCGTAGAGACTGGAGGCTCACGGTGCTCGTGACGCGGCTGTGTGACGAGCTGCCACTCTGAGACCGTCTATGCTGTTTGTAGTGTTGGATAATGCGCACAACGTCCGCTGACTTCGCCAGGTCCGCAGCTGTCAGGCCGGACAGAGTCCGCAATGTGGGATCTGCCCCATGGGCGATCAGCAGTCGAACGATTTCGGTGTGGTTGTGCATGGACGCCATGTGCAAAGCTGTGTAGCCGCCCTTGTCGCGAGGATCCGGACTCGCCCCTCGCGCTAGCAGACCAGCGACGAAGCGGTGCAGACCCATCTTGCAAGCTAGGTGCAGCATTGTCTGCCCCGTCGACCGCCTTAGGTTGAGACGAGGTTTCCGTGTGCTGTTACTTAGGTCCATCAGCTCCAGCAGCCTCAGCAGATTGCCTTCGAAGCTGTCCATAGCACGGTTCGAGGAGCCGTCCGCGCCAGACATGTCGCCGCCAGGTGACGGGTAACTGCTCCCAGCTTCCTGGATTATGCGGCGGGCGAAATCCGCCACGTCCTCGTAGCCCCCGGTCATCTTGTTGCCGAGAATCATGAGCGCGGTGCGCAGTAACTGCTGCTCGCTATCATCCACATATCGGAAGAAGTGGGGAGTCAAGTTTAGAGCTTGCCCGTTCTGGTGCTTGAGAGTAACCGGCACCATGCCCGCCATCTCGGATGGAGGGAGCAGACACACAAGCGACTCTGACGACCAGCACGCCGTCCCCGGGGCTTGTTTGTCGCCAAACATGACCTGCATGCCGTGGACAAACCCTTGGCCCATCAGCGTGACCTCGATGCCACCGGCCACAGGTCCCTCGCCTGGTATGACCTTGAAGATCGCGGGTGGCGTCTGGGCCGGTTGAGTCCTCGCTTGTCCGCTAGCAGCAGCATTTGAGGCAGGCCGCGAGGCAATTGGGCTGGAACCGGCGTTCGGACGAGTTGAAGTCGGCAGCCCAAACAGGGGCATGGTCATATTGGCCATGCTGGACGTCCTACTCAGGCTAGGTACCTGTAACTGGCTGTTACTGCGTGTCTGCGGGTTGGCTCCAAATGCATTCATCAACGGCTCAGGCGCGACAATGCCGTGGCCAAACACAGGTGGTTCCCCAGTGGACGTGAACATTGCGGGTGGCGTCGGCGGTAACGACGAAGTTGCTGGCGTCATCTGTGAGCTACCCGCGGCCGAATTGGGCCCCCGTGATCCGGGCACGAACGAGGTGTCAAGCGGTGTCATGGCCAGATCGGCGGGTATCTTGGCCGCTGATTTGTTGCCTCTCCGTCTTTTGGCGGGTCCCGCAGAGAAAGAAGGCGACGGCGGGCGCGACATGTTTCTCCCATGGTGGGCTGCCGGTGCTGGCTGGAGTTGAGGAGGTGTTGGCGCAGCTGAGACGGGTATTGAGCTTGATGGACTGCGTCTCGCCGCCTCCGCGTCCACGCTGGGAGGTCGCTCCAATGCAGCTCCGGACCCCGACACGATCTGGGCCTGCACCTCTTCTCGTGGACTTAGCATTGTTGCCGGCGTACCTGGCCCAAGGGTAAGGGCTGGGTTTGGAGTGATCGTTTTATGATCGTCGGTGATCATTATCGACGGCGACATGGTTTGGGCGATGAATCGACCAACGTGGTCAGTCAGGGTGAAGATTATTTGAAACCCCAACTTCTCCGAGTGGTGCCGGCAATAGCAGGCAATTCTCATCGGCGCCTGCATCTGCCAGTAACTCCGCGAGCCGGATTCGGGAGGGTTCTGTATGGTCCAATCCTTGATTTCGTGCGTGTTGAAAACAATTACCCTTTTGCCCTCGTCCCGTTGCCAAGCTGCTTCATCCTCAGGGTTCTTGGACTTTTTACGCGAGGCCCGTTTAGTCTCCCTGCCAATGCAGTTCTCACAAATCCGGACTTCACCTCCCTCTTGCGGTTTGATCTGTTCACCATCGCCCTCGATTTGGAATCCCCCGCCTTTTTGCGCTTTGAGTCCTTGGCCAGCGCCCTCGCCTTTGACAGTTGCCGGTCTTTGACTGGCTTGTTTCCTGGTCAACCACGCAGCGTGGGCCGCGTGTCCGGCTCGTCGCAGAGCCGCCGCTCTGTAATCTGGCACCCGCATGGCACTCGTACACACGAGCATGGTGTGCAGTTCAAGCATATCCGGGGAGGGTGCTGCGGTTGGTTTTGTCCAGAACTTGGGTTTACTGATGGTATGCCGGGGAAGATGAACTTTCGTGACTCCAACTGGAAGTTGAGACATTTTGAGCGTGATCGTAATCTGCGTTTCAACTCTGGATTTGGCGCTGTTGGTGTAAACGTCTAACTTGTACGGCCCCGGCCCGTACTGATGCTGCTCAAACGGAAGCTGTCCAGGCGCATGCAAGGCATCGGAAAAGAATGGCCCCCCTGCCTGGAATTGTTGACTTGTCATGGAATACATGGCGTTCAATATTCCGGTTATGTCGGGAGAAGGAGCTCCGGCTTCCTGGGAGCCGCGGAACTCGTACTTCAGCGGCGGGGACAATAGCGGTTGCCTTTGACGTAGGCACAGCGTTTCCGAAGATAGTGATGGTGTTTCGGCCATGGCATCAGGCCGTATGCCGGCTCTTGACGAAGCAAATGTGAATGGCTTCCTGCTGGTCAGTATCTTACAAGCCGCGGCACGTGGCGCAGGCAGACTCACAGCAAAGCCGTCCTCGCGAGCCGCTTGAAACGAGAAACCGGCTTCGCCCGGCGGCGACGCCATGGTGTCGTCTGGCGAAAAGGTTGGGGCGCCGGAACCGAACGGACTTGGAGTGTCGGCCGGGGTGTGCATGCTCGGGCTCGGGCTCGGCTTTATGGTGGCATGGTCGTTCAGGAACTCGAATGGATCGCGTATCATCGTCGAATCGTCTGCACTCGCCTCTCCTCCAAGACTGTCCATTGTGCCCCAGTCTGCTTTCACACCACCGCCGGCATTCATCTGCAAATCGCCCAAGGTCGGGCCCGTTGATGCCGTGCTCGCCGTCCTCTTTGGAGACGCGGAGTCAAACATGGACTCAGGTGGGCTTTCGGATAGCTGCGAGCTCCTGCTCACGAGACCCAGTGCCTCTGATGGTGATGGGCAGTCTTGTGGCGCGTCTGCCATGGTGTGGTTCAAATCGGCGGCGTAGCTGTCCGGGAGGGTGGGCAGCGGACTGCCTTCATCGGAATCGAAGATAAACTCTGTGGTGTAACCGAAAATTGGTGTACCAGCATTGAACTGGTCGTCGAATTCAGACTCGAACTCGACCGAATCGGCCATTTTGCTCGCAGTGGCGCGTGAATGACGCTGTCGGATCGCTGCAGGTTTAGCGGTCTTGAAATCACGGCTGGGGCGATGGCGGAGCGGTCGCGAAAATGAAGCCAAAAAGCCCGGGTTTCGTCACAGCAAGTTGATCACCAGTCGGCGCATGTATGTAGGAGCAAAAGGAGAATTGTAGCAAGGGAGGTGGAGAATGGAAAACAGTTGCACGGAAAAGCACCGCTCCATCCTCCCCGCGATAATGAATTGGGATGAAGCAAACCCAGGGTAGTCCACGCCAAAACTCAAGAGGGACCAGGGCCACGCAACAGAAATAGTTGACGCAGGCCTCAACCATTCCCAGAGCTCATTGCTGGGGCAAGACCAAGAGCCCAGAAAAGGATAGCGCCATGTGGCTGATGCCGGACTATCGAACTATCCATGACTGAGGTTCTTGGGCATGCAAATAACGGAGTGATGAGCCCCACTTGGACACAAGTTACAACTCACAGGAAATGTGGCAATGGATTGTTGGCATTGCATCACCCAAACTTTAATCCTCTCACACAGCATTGCACCATTACACAGTAGTATGCCCGACGGCGGTGAACCAGTTCATTCGCTCACTGTGGCAGTTATCTCGCTGGTTGTCTGATTTTGCCCCGGAGAGTCTTCTGCGGCGCACCCCGTCTTATCTATCTCAGGCGTGCGCACATTGAGATAACGCAGTCGAGAAGTGATCTATGCAACTATCGGGAATCTATCCCAAGCAATTCACCTAGCGAGTGAGTTCATCGTCGAGACGGATTGCATCCCACTGGACGGAGACGAACTGGCGAGTGGATCCGGTCTCTCCACCCAACTGACAACCAACCTCCACTCACAAGCATCCAAGCAATGCGTACCTAACATACACGCTTTTTAAGGTAAGTATACCAGTTCTTGTTTTAGGTAGTAGTGTCGTATGCTGCATAAGCAGTAATGTTGCAGCCGTTCATTCAAGTGATATATATCTGGCCATTTTGATGCGGTTGACAACATACAATCACACTTGCAATGTGTTGCCAACCAGTACTCAACAGCGAAGTCGACGTCGTACACACGAAGCCCACACCTGTCGTATTTTCTCGCGCCTCCGTTCGTCATTGTTCCTTTGTAAGAGCCGCGGAAGACATAGGAGCCGTAGGAGCCGTAGGAGCCGCAGCACTCGCCGACTCCCCCCCCGAGACCGGAACCGCCAGCGGAGGCTCATCGGGAAACCGGATTGTCCGCCCACTCGGCTGCGGCGTGGAAACCTCACGAGGCGTGACCTGTCCGGACCTCGCCGCGTCGGCCGACGAGTTCATGCCAGTCTCAACTTCCTCGCGCCGATCTGGCAGCGTCCCGTTCGGGTGATCTTGGCGTTTCGGGATGACGGCGCCGCCAATCCTATACACATCGCGCGACGACGCCGTGGCGCTAAGGTCATTTCCTTGCTCCGCTCCGGATCGGCGAGGTATCGTAAACGAGCTCACTCTGCTACCGAGTGTGAAAGGCAATACGGCATTCGGGCTATCGCTGCCGGGTGTCGACATCACGCCGCGAGAGAGAGTCCGGGGGAGATAAAAGCCTAGCTTACCGAGCGGGATGCTTAGGCCGTGGACCACCTGTGCAGTTCCGTCGTCAGTTGCTGCTCCTCTGAAATGGAGAGCTGGTCCACTCACAATGCTGCAAATTGCAATAAACCACACCACCACTGTGACCGCCTCGGGCATTTTCTCAACGTCAGCCCTAGGTTTGCCGTCTACATTGAGAGTATGCAGAAACTCGAGCGTAATGTAGAGGTAAAAGATGGCCGACACGCCTACGGGACCGAAGAAGCCCACAAAGACGGCCTGCCGCACCTCCTCGATCTGTGGAATAAAGCGATGAATCGCAAACACCCACGGTAGACGCCGAAACAAGAGAACTAAAATGCCGAGGGTAATGAGTCTCCCTAGCGACACCACCTCGTTGTGCAGAAACAAGTCCCACGGACATACCGCGCCGTACTGCACCAAAAATGTCAGTGGAAGGCTACATTACCTATCTGGGCCGTACTGCGAACAGGGTCGTTGTCTCGGGAGCTAAACGGGTTGGGTGTGACATACCCACATGAAGATTGACACGTTCAGCAACATGTCAATGGTAGGCTGCAGCGAGTCGTCGAGCGTCTCGAGCCTGAACCAGTCGTCCCACGTGAACACATTGCCCGCAATGAAGCAGGCAAGCACGTCGTCACTCCCAATCATCCCACAGGTCCCGACAATGAACAGGGCAAGGGAAATGGCGAAGACCAGGAAGCTCTCCCGGTCGACAAATTTGTGCTCCTCGGCCCAGTGCAGCAGCTCCTTGGCGACCCAGCCCACCACAGCGCCGTACACGATGCTCAGCAGGATGGTGTACCCCCAGGTCTCTCCGAACCACAACCCCATCGCCAACCCCGCACCGCCCTTCTCGGCCACGCCCCCGTCGCCGATGTACTTGATCAAGTACAGCGCGAAGAACAAGAAAGGATAGCCCAGCCCATCGTTCGCCCCAGACTCAGCAGTGATGATCTGCTGCAGCTCCTTGGGCACGTTGTGGTCCGCAAACTTGCCCTTGACAATGACTGCGGAGAGGACGGGATCCGTGGGCGTGACACACGACCCGATGGCGAGGGCATGCAGGATGGTCAGCCCGGGCACGAGCGCCCACACGAGCAGGCTGGTGGCGACCCACATGCAAGCCATGATGGGCCCAACCAGGAGCAGGAGCGGCTTCCATTGCTTCTTCAGGTAGCGACTGGGCAGCTGAACGCCGGCAAGGACGAGCTGTACACCGAGAACTAGGCGGGAGAAGGCCAGGGTTATCGAGTTAAGGTTCTCCTCGGAGCCGAGCGCGTAATCGATTGGGCGGATAAAGTTGGCGGCGTGCGGGGAGAAAGCGACGCCGACGAGGAGGGAGATGACTGGGAAGGACCAACGGTTCTCGTTAGTTTTTGACTTCTAAGTGACCAAGGGCCGACTCCGAGCTTCACCACATCGCGGGTTGGTGGAGCAGGGGGTTAGGTTCTACGTACGCGCCTCGGAGAGGTAGAAACTCTCTTTGCAGAGGTACGAGACCAAGCCGAACAGCGAGATCCAGCCTCCCAGCACGCTGAGGATGATGTTGAAGTTGGTGGTGGCCAAAGTCGGCATCTCGGACCGCTTCACAAGCCACACCTGCAGGTTCGAATTCGCGGAACTACCAGGTAACTTAGTCGCAGTGGAATGGTTCCTCGACGGCGTTCGGTTTGGCTATCCGTGGCGAGGCAGTTCCGAAACCACAGCAACGGAAAAGCCAGTGTTATTGAATCATGAGGACCGAGCGATTGAGGATGCGGGCTCTGAATGGCATGGGAGAAGGCTTCGGCACGGCTTCCAGTCCCGGATAGTTGAGTTGTCCTAGTCGAGGTCGGACGATCATAGAGGATGAGGCGAGAGTTGAACGGTGAAACCGCCGTCAGCGCTCTGAGGGGCTAACGCCGACTTTATGGGCAGGTGTCGAATCAACAGCGACTCGGGGAGCGCCTGCAAATCCTGCCCCAATCCCCACGGATCTTGATCAGTGGGCCAAGGCTTGGCCCACATGTCAAGAAGGCGGCGTGCGCCTCAAGCTTTTTGGCCAAGAGGGTGATACTCACAGCCAAGAGGAAAAGTTAAAGAGCTTCAAAGATGTTGTGCAGATTGGCTCTCGATCTAAGCCGAACGCTGACTCAATTCAGAATGCAAGCTTCCAGGTCAGTGTCAATCGCCGCTTCCCGGTGAGGCTTTCGAAATCCTGCAGGCTGACGTTGTTGGAACACCTGCCGTGTGTCCCGCGGTACGCCGGCGATGACTCGCTCGGCTCCACATTGTTGGACAATCATCCAGGTCCCTTGAAGATCGACTTGACAACACTGCTCAAGATTCAAAACAACAGGCAGCTGAGTATTCATGCGAAATGACAACCCGGGATGGTGCACAGGAAAAGATCAAAAATTGCGACCTGGGGGAATCGAACCCCCCTCTGTTGCTTGGAAGGCAACAATGCTAACCACTACACCAAAGTCGCTTTTTCATGTTTTCGTGGCAGAAAGTTGAGCTCATGGACGGTTGAGAACACATGGCTTCCTCCCATCAAAATCCGACCGTCCTTTGCGCTTCATAACCCTGGTTCTGCCGAGTTCCGTCAAAGGATGAGATTGGGTACGGGATTCGACTGATATGCTGCATGGTGGCCGTCACTGCGTTCGATTGGTCATCCATGGAGGCGGCTTGGAACACATCATATCACCGGCAGTGATATGGTACGTGTAATAGTATTGCATGTTAGGCCCTCGTACATTTCAGGCGTGCCCACGGTCGCATAGACCTCGAATCAGGAAACGGACTTCTGCATCCTGGAATCCCATCAGACTCGCTCGAATGCCCGCTGTGGAAATCGATCAGGTCATCCGAACTTGGATCTCATACGAACACCTACTCTTATCATAGGTCGGCAGGCGCAAACACTCGTTACAGCTCGAGGCCTGTGCTACGAAATGCACGTGGTATTTATCAACACCGTCTAATCTTTACCATATGATGCTCCTGTAACTGAACCCGTAAGCCCACCTACCCACCACCACATGTCCGGCGACGCCTGTCCCAACGATGACCGCTTTGTAACGCCGGCGTACATGCTCCAATGATTACTTTGATCAAAAAATGCTCCGCCATAATGCCAATCCGACAAGAGGACTACCTAACTCCTCTGGCTTCTGCTTGCAAAACCAAAAGCAATAATGCACATAAGATCCCCAAGACTATACATATTTCCCGTCCTTTGAAGCGGTCTTCCCCATTTCTGTGCTAGGCGTGGACGGATAGGTCAACCTTGAGCGGTTTCAGGCAGCCGCTAGACTCCCATTCCCAGGCGACCATGCTCCAGTTCAGCTCCCGGCGCCAGAACAAGCCGAGACCACGACCGCCATCGGCCCCCTTGGGGGAAGGATGGCCCCGGCCACGATCTTCCGCGCAGAGCCCGCCCGTCAGCGGCATACGATGACGGAAGACAACTTTGCCCATGCGCGAATGTAGAATGGCCATCGAGCACATGACGCATGGCTCGTGAGTGAGGTACATCTCAAGCCCGTGGCAGAGGTAGCCATCAGGGTTCGGGTGCTCCATGTCGAAAACCTTCCTTTCATCTTCGAGAATTGGACTGTCCTGGAAGGCTTCGAACTCCAGGATGGGGGACTGCTTGGTCTGTGTCTTGCGGTTTTCCGCTCGGACGAGTTTCTGGGCGACAATGCTGATGGCGCGCATGGCTGCGTGAGCCATGGGATTTCCCGTACAACCGACCTTCCCCTGATGCTGCCAGCGAGCATCGCCCGCCAGCGCAACAATCGTCGTCCTGCCCTCGTCACGCTGGATGATACAGGCCCCTATGGGCTCCCCGTAACCTTTATGGTGGGATTGCCTTGCCACCTGGTGCGCCAGCGCCATCCATATCGAAGCATCGTCGGCTATCTCGTCCGTCTGGCGGGCAATCATAGAAGGGTGCGGCCCTAGCGGATTATTCTTCCGGTACAAAGCGGGCCAAAAGTGCTGCGACCACATGGCGGCCTGGACCTGGGACGTCGGCGAGACCATAGGAACAGGGATGCTACGAAGGAACACCTCCCCTTCCATGCCCTCCACTGAAGACAGCGCCCGAATGACCTCGTCCCGATCGAGCATGTTCTCAGGTCCAATAATTATGTAGATCCAATTCGACTTTCCCGTGTGGATCTGCCGGCTTTGTGCAGACTCGTTCATGAACTGCGCCTTGAGATGGGCAGGCAGGTCCGACGGCTTGGCGCATCTGCGTAAGTGAGGAACACCCTTAATGATTTCATCAGGTAGCAGACTGCGAAGCATCCTGGTGAGAAGTCAGCGAGGACCCTTATCTGTGGGAAGAAGATCTTGGGGTGCACATACATGATCGCCGGATTGGCCGCCTTGGTTGGCGTCCGGGTTATCAACACTCGGCCTGTTTGGTAGTCATCTCGCAGTTCGAGAGTGGTCTTCAGCGGAATGAGCACACCGTGCTCGATGTCGCCCTCTACAAGCTCCCGGACGATAGCATCCTGGGCGGCAAGCGATCTCTTGATAAACCTGTCATCCTCGTCCATCTTGTCGGCCGCGACGTCCTGAACCAAACGGTCGGCTGTCGAGGAGCTGGATAGGGTACGGACGGCAGGCCGGTGGCCAAGACGAGCGAGCGATGACGCGAAAACAGGTTGGGGCCCAGGTGACTGAGAAGGCTGAGAGGGATTCACAACGCAGTCGAGAGGGTTGAGATGCCGTGAACGAGAACAAGCGAGCGGAAATCTGGAAGAAACGATTGCGGCCAAGGAAGATGGACGCAGAATAAGAAACCATGGCGGGTTACCAACTGCAGTTCCGGCGGGGGGGAAAGAACAAGCTCTTCTCCTAAGAGGAGGAAAGTGTTGACATCTGCTTGTCGGTTTGTGGTTGCGGCAGAAAAACACAAGGAGCTCCACTCTACAAGGTAAGTTTGACCCTGAGCACGCGTGGAAGCTGTCATGCAGCAAGGGCCACCCTGGTCTGCGGGCACACTGCAGTCTCCACAACTAATCTGCAGAAGGGCCCCCACACTAGGACGCAACAAACCCCGCATTCCAGCGAGGCCCCCACCACAGCGATATCGGCTTCAGCTTTCCCTCAAAATGACCGGGGGCATTGGAGCGGACATCGCTCTCATGATGTTCTTCGAGCACCCGGTGGATAGACTCCAAAACATGTGATGTCTCATATTGATGTCTGGGAGAGCCTGGGGTAAGGTAATGGAACCCGAATATCTGTGAGATCTCGTGCCGCAGTTCGGGCTGTCTGCGCATGTTGCGTGTATGTAATTTCGCTGTCTTCTTGGCATCAACAGGGTCAAAGTCCCGCGACTATGAGTATGTAGACCGTGGCAGAAGTATGGCTTCCAGGTTTATATGACTAGGAGACGCTTGTGTCTTGAAACCTCCCGATGCCAATCGTGTGTCTTCTGTTTTCTGAAGAATCTGGCATCCGCCATTCCCGGTCTGACTTTCCAGAAGCACCGGACTCTAATCAGCTCCTCAACTACCTACATCCATATATAACGTTACACATCCGACGGCACGGCGGACTCCCCATTCCTTCCGTCGCAGGATCGACGGATCTTTGAGCAGCCCGTCGTTCTTGGCAAAGATTCGGCCTCAATCCTTCTTGTGGGGGACATCTCAACCCCTCTGATCGAGCAGCGCCGAGCCGGGCTGATTCTTTGCGGCATCATCGGGTCAATCGCTTGCATTTTCAAAGCTTAGTTGATTGGCTCGAGAGATCCTGATGTCAAACCGTCATCGACTTCCAGATATACCAAGAAAAGCCAAGCCGGCGAGTTGCTGCACAACAAGCAAGGATCAGCATTACGTCGAATATGGCAGAGCCGACGCGCCATAGAGGGAAAGTCTATGGAACTCCGAATGTGCAGAGTGCATCGGGTAAGACCGAAATACCCCGAACTTACAGGAGGTAGAAGAAGGACACCTTTCTCATAATGTATCGGTAGTAGATAAAGCCAAGTAGTCTATGAAAGGGTATATATCAGGTCTACATCTCTGATATCGTGA
The DNA here is from genome assembly GCA_033296875.1 of Achaetomium macrosporum. Lineage (NCBI taxonomy): Eukaryota > Fungi > Ascomycota > Sordariomycetes > Sordariales > Chaetomiaceae > Achaetomium > Achaetomium macrosporum. The sequence continues at coordinate 91,430 of MU860043.1, read as the reverse complement.
CAGGAGTCTGGAAAGTACGAGTTGACCCGCAGGCCCATTCAACCCTCTGCGCTCTCGGTCTCCAGCTCTCCTGACAGACTATACTTATCTCACGTAGCTAATACCCCCGGGCCGACTTTCATAGATAATCCCGCAGTTATGCCTGTCTGGGAACCGACCTGCTTTCCCAGAACAGAGAACAATCTCCAGCATCGAGTCGCACAGCAGATGACGAGAGACGAGGCAACCGACATCTGTTTCTGTCGAGCTGCTCGGCTGTGTTACCGAAGCCCAACGTAAGCAGCTGGCAAGTTGCAGTCACCTCATGGGGTTAGTATTTAAGGCCTGTCATTTCACCACGAGCAGGCCGAACACGACGATACAGGCCAGTTTCGTTGTTGGGTCACCCCACAGCAAGGCTGGTGGCAGTCACATTTACGTCATTTCGTTTCTAACCTCGACCCACACAACCCAGCAGAACTCAATACGGGACTAAGTCTGCATCTTCGACGCAAGGAAAACTGCATTCCCATCGGCAATCGACAGAATATCGCGCGAACGCTACCCCCGAAACGCGCAGCAGCATCATTAGCAACGGCATCTATTCGTGCAACGGCGCAACTGTGTGAGTGCTGGTTTTCTTTGAAGCGATGATGGTTGCCAGTGCATTTTGCAGCCCTAATCGGCCAGATTGACATAAATTTGCCCACTTATGGACCCTCCCACTCTTTGGTAACGTTATTCCATCGACCGAGAGCTCCGGATGGAACCCAACCCGCTTTTTGTTGTTCGGTGTTGCAGCCCTGTCACGTCTCGAAAGTAACCATTGAAAGCTGATTCGCCGCATTGCAGCTGCATCCACCTGAAATCCCGGTCGACGTCCCCTGCGTCTTTGACGTCCCTTTGGACCTTTTAATCGCCGGATCTCGCACCCCTTCCATGTCAAGGCATCCGGCTCAATCGCCCGACAGAACAAGTCACAAACACAAAGGTCTTGGTTCTTTCCATATACTTATCCCGTCTTCTGCAGTCACCATCAGTTACCCATCCCACAACCGACATCACGGCTGACACAGCGCTCTTCGAAGACTTTGCTGGCGCACCGCCGTCGCAATCACTGCGGAAGCTTGCTATGAGCCACCTCATGGGTGCAGCATTCTCAGCTCCAACTTCGCCCACAATCAAAGCCAACGAAAACCGCCGCAATGGAGAAGCTCGTCTTGACCATGGCGCTCTGCCTTCTCCGGGCGTCTCCCTGCCTCCCCCGGGCGTCCCATCCCTGACAAACGCCCTGAGGAATTTGACTACCTCGGAGCCCGGCGTCTCGCAAGCTCCCGGCGGCGTTCACTATGACTCCCCCTATTCGCGGAGCATCTCTTCCACAGCGCCCACTTCGCCGCGGATGTAAGTTCGGCCCCTCCTTTCAACGGCAACACAGCATGCGCCTGTGTCTCACCATGGCTAACAATCGCACAGTCCGCCGGTCAGACAGAATTCCGGGAGCCACACCCCGAGGATTCGTCCGCATCCGTCGACGCTCAATATCCCAGGGATGACACGTTCGAAAGCATCTCCAGACGGGCGTATTCCCGACAGAGATGTCGCCGCGAAACTAGTCATCATCATGGTTGGCCTGCCGGCCAGGGGCAAATCTTACATCACGAAGAAGATCCATCGCTATTTATCCTGGCAACAGCACAACACCAGGATTTTCAATGTGGGCAACAGGAGACGCATCGCTGCTGGTGTGGCCAAGCCGTCCGATGCATCCCCTACTTCGGCGCCCACGAGAACCGACGTGCCCAGCCAGGCGGCGAGAGTTCTTTTGAACGGCACGAAAGGTCCTGATATTGTTGTGGAAAACGAGCCAACGAGCTTAGATCTCAACAAGCCTGCGAGTCACGGGGACTCCGCCGAGAAGATGGACCAGTCAGCCAAGTTCTTCGATCCGAAGAACGAAGCTGCGGCCAAGCTGCGCGAACAGGTGGCTCTAGACACACTCGACGAGCTTCTTGCATATCTTCTCCAACAGGGCGGTGCTGTGGGTATTCTGGATGCGACCAATAGCACCATCCATCGGCGGCAGCTCCTTGTGGACCGCATCAAGGCGAGGGAGCCAAAGTTGGGCATTCTCTTCATTGAGAGCATTTGTCATGACCAAAACGTGAGCCAAGCCTTCCGCATCGCCCATGGGCCGGATCGCAACTAACGGCTTGCAGCTTCTGGAGGCGAATATGCGCCTCAAGCTCTCTGGACCGGATTACAAAGATAAGGATCCGGTCAAGTCTTTGGAGGACTTCAAAGCGAGGGTCAAGGCATACGAGAGTGCATACCAGCCTTTGGGGAAGTGGGAGGAGGACAACGACCTACAGTACATCCAGGTCTGTCATGCCGGCACTCGAGCATGGAACGAGTGTGAACTGACGGTGTCTAGATGATCGATGTCGGCAGGAAGATTGTCCAATATCGTCTCAGGGGCTTCCTGAGCGGCGGGATCGCCTCGTATCTTACCACATTCAATCTGTCGCCGAGACAGATCTGGATCACGCGCCACGGCCAGAGTGAAGACAATCGGGTGAACAAACTCGGTGGCAATTCTGAGCTGACGGAGCGCGGTCACCTCTACGCTCACGCTCTGTACAAGTTCATAACCTACAAGCGGAAGGAGTGGCTGATCGAGCAAAAGAACAAAATCGCAAGCTCGAGCTTTCCGCCACAGCCCGGCGACAACACGCCGCCATATCCGGAGCTCAACCAGGAGCTTGACGACAAGAACTTTTGCGTCTGGACGTCAATGCTCAAGCGCAGCATAGAGACTGCCGAATACTTCGAAGCGGACGACGACTACGACGTCAAGGCGTGGGAGATGCTGAACGAACTCAACGCGGGTGACTTCGAAGGCATGACTTATGAAGAAATTGCCCGAAGATTCCCGGAGGAGTACGCGAAGCGGGCTAGGGACAAGCTGGGATACATCTATCCGGGGGTTGGAGGAGAGGGCTATCTCCAGATCATCAGCCGGCTCCGTGATATGGTGCGGGAGATGGAGCGCATCACGGACCATGTGCTCATCATTGGACATCGGTCTGTCTGCCGAGTGTTGATGGCGTATTTCATGGACCTCACGAGAGACGACATTGCGGACCTCGACCTACCGCTCGGCCTGCTCTATTCCATCGAGCCGAAGCCATACGGGATCGAGTTCCACGCGTACAAGTATAATGAGGAAACTGGGTGGTTCGACGAGATACCAAACTACAAGCCCCGAAAGACTGTCGACAGGAACAACTGAAGCGGCCGCTGGGTCGACGCCGCGCCATGTACGAATACAACGAGATGGGGTAGGATATGTGGGATGGTGGTGCTTGGGATGGCGTTGCCGGCTTCCATGATGGGGTATCTAAGGGGCGACCTCCGCTCATCCTTCATCATCACGGCGCATACAAGGACAGGGGACGGGCGACTCGGCGTGATGATACCTGGGGAATGAAATGGAAAGCAACAGAACACGGGACATGGATGGCACACACGGACGGGTTAGGATTCGGCGTTGGGAGTGCTTGCAGGGTATGGATCACAATCTGCATTTCCATGTTTCTCTTTGTACTTGACTTCAGCGGCTCAACTCCGCGTCTTTGTGAGCCGGCGGGCCACTTGCTTTCTGGTTGGCTTGGGTTCTCCTGGATGCTGCGCGGACTGCAGAGGCTGCGGCGCGATTTGTGTTTACTACACGACTGTCCCATCGAGCCCTAGAGGTTTCGTGTTCTCCGAGAGGAGCATGTGAACATAGAGGGCATAGAGGACGTCAAGCGCTTTGCTACATTCCCTGCTAATATTGGGATATGCGAGACATTAATGCGATGCAGGCTTGTGACGCGATTGGATAGCATGCAGTGCAACATGACATATCGTATGATGTATGGATGTCCCTGGGATTTACGCCCCTGAACAGGATGAGACCGCGGCTCGGCCCGTCTGTGCCCTCTCCTGGTCAACGGCGTTGTGTGGGGATCGCTTCCGGAGACCCGGGAGGGGGGTAGGAGGATCGGCAGGGAGGGTCTCATCTGTGTCTCACCTCATCATGCCTCATCACGGGTAAGGCAACGGCTGATTGGTGGTTTGGGAATGTTAACATAGGGGGAGAAGAGGTATAATTAGGTTCTATCTTCTACAATACTGGACAGATTTGCGTTCTTTAACGCCTTACTAAGGCAAGGCACCGCATTTAGCCATTTGGTTCGGACACTTCAATTGGCAACTAGACAACGGAAAAGAGAGATCTACAAAAAGACAACCCGGAAATATACTGTACATAACCCCCTTTCTCCCCAAACCTCTTCTCACCCACGCCCTCCCCCTGTCTCTCCTTTTACACCTTTCTTTACGGTCCACTACCACCCGCCACCCCCGCCATAATAGCAATCTGCTGCGCCCTCCTCCGATCCACCTCCCGCTTCAGCATCACAAGACACGTCGTCACCACCATCACAGCCGCCATTTCCCTCTCCTCTTTCCCCCCACTACTAGTAGTAGACTCCCCCCACAGCCCCAAATCCATCAGCAGCCGCCCGCCATTCCCCGCACTGCTCCTGCTACTCCCCTCCGTCCTGGTGCCTGCGCCGCGGACGAACTGCGCCACCACCGTCCGCACTTCTTCCTCTTTTCCTTTGCTTTTGCTGCCTCCCCCGCCCGCGGTGTGTGGGTGCGCATGCGCGACGCGCACCACGCGCTCCAGCACAAGCAGGCTTGCCACGTCCATGTTGTTCTCCTTCGCAGACAGCGCCTCCCGCTCGCGCTTGCTCGCGTACCGCCACTGGAACGTGCCCAGGCGCGTGCGGAAGCTGACGGCGCGCGTCAGGAGGCCGAGCGAGGTGATGGTGAAGGAATCCCAGGGCTGGATGCCCAGTTCTTGGTCGTCGGGGTCGGAGTTAGATGATGATGGGAAGAGGAGTTCCTCGAGTACTGGGCGAGGGATACCGCCACGAGGCCCCGAGTACGAGTGAGGGGAGAAGAGGCGGACGCGCGGCGGGCGGGAGGGGCCGAAGCGGTAGGTTGTTGTGCTCAGCACCGGGAGAGTTCCGCTTGAGCAGGAGGCGGTTGGGGAGACGCCGGAAGGTAAGAGGTAGCAGGAGCCGGAGCCGCGGTCGGGCCGGAAGGAGGTGAAGCTGTGGTGGCGGGATAACTCAGTGGCGGATTGTTGGTCGGCCTCGAGGGTGAAGATCGGGATCGGGTCGGGCCGGAGAGGCAGTGGGAGGGAACACCATGATTTGCCGCGGGTTTCGATCGAGAGCGTGACTGTGGGATGAAACGGGCGAGACGAGGAGGGAGCGCCGTCGTCGTAAGGGGGTGGGGCGCTGAGGATAGATGGGGGTGGGGAGGTGGTGCTGTCCAGGCGGTTGAGCTCGATGTCTCTCGGGGTATATTCCGGAGGATTGGACCGGTACATGACTGAAGTTCCCATGGTGCTGATCGTTCTGCGAGCAAGTGTCTTGTTGGGTTTGATGACTTGATCTGCTGAGGACAATTTGTCTTCGCAGAGGGACCTCGGACGAGGACAGATATTGAAGCTATATATCACTGATACGCACAACTTCAGCTGCACTGCCACAGACGGCCATGTCCAAGGGCTGTGCCCAATGTGGAAGAGCCAGCCAATCAACTCGCGATGCGACGGATACGACGTCGATGACAATGAGGCTAACCCCCGCCGATCTCGCCCGCGTCTATCCCTGCTAGCGGCTTGGCGTGCTGCCAGTCGGATGCTTAGCGCTTCTGAAAGATCCACTTGCATCTTTGAATGCGAAATACGGGGGTGGGTCTTACGGCTGGGTCCGCTGTCTGCCCTGCCACTTACAGGGGGCTCGGAGGGCGGTACAGCGTCAGGCATCCGCTAGGCGTTCAACGCTTGTTTTCTGCTGGGTTAGGTGAAGTATGTGAGGGACCCAGGTATGCAAGCCAAGTCACGACGCGGGAGGGAGTCGTTGGCGATAGCAACGTGGCCCTGGGGTACGGAGATGTCATGTTCGACCTCTGGGAAGACCCGGAAAGAGAACTGTTTATGACTTCGCCTGTTCGACGTTCCGTTCCACGTTTCTGCCCAATCGTGTAATTAACTCCGTCCCGTTGACCGCAAGTTTGGCTGTTCCCCAGGCGTGTTCTACGTATGTACAACCAAAATGGGAAGGTGAAGATAGAACAGAATAATATCAGTGCGACCTGCCAAAGTAACCCCTATCCCGATCCAGCTGCGCCTCGACCCAGCGCGGGAACTGGTCATAGGCGTGGTGCTCGGCGTCCACCTGGGTGTTGAGGTACTTGAGCCAGCGGATGGTGCCCAAGCTGATGCCCGCACCAGGCGACTGGTTGGGCAACTTAGTGGCGGCCTTCCGCTCGGCCTCGGTGATAACCGCCATGATCTGTTCAAGCGCAATCCAGTGGGCGCCCAGCAGGATGGCCACCTGGTTGTTGGGGTCGATCAGGCGCTGGTACTGGTCGTGCGGCAGCATCATCCACCACGAGTAGTGTTCCATGAGAGCCTCGTATGCTGTGGCTGGGTCAGCGCCGGAGGAAAAAAAACCAAACTGAGAAAGAAACGAATAGAGAGAAAACTGACCCTTCCAGGAACTAACATAAAGCATCCTCGCCATCTCGTTATTCAACTCCCAAAACTTCCTCTCCACCTCCCTCCCCTCCCCCTCCACCAACTCCCTCAGCCCTTCAATTCCCTCCACGGCCCTGTCGGTCCAGCTCTTCTCAATCAGCGGGATCCGACTCATATGCGGTTCCAGCACCTCCTTCTGCCGCTCCCCGCCCATGAGATGCCCGAACAGCAGCTTTGCGCCCTTGACATACATCTGGATGGCCACGATAATGATGCCCCTGATGAAAGTCATGTACTCGACCATGCCATCGTCCAAGAAAACGGACTGGTAGGTCAGCGCGAAGCAGGTCGCCATCAGCGCGTTGCCTTCCTCGAACATGTCCGTCCCCGGCTGCTCGGTGGCGCTGCTGCCGAGAGCGCGCTTGATGGCGCGGATCGCCTTGACCCGGTGCGCCATGGCTGCTTCGGCGAGACCCGATTCCGAGGTGGAGATCAGGTCGGAGGCCGAGTAGCCGAGGATGGCGTGCATCAGGTATTCGTACTATGGGATTATATAGTTAGTGTGGTGATGGGGGAGGAAAAGGAAAAACAGAAAATACCTTTTGCGCCAGGCAGGGAATCTCGTGCGTCCACAGGTCTTCGGAGCCGAGTGGGTGGTGTGGGTAGCAGTTGAGGAGGAAGTGCTGGAAGAAGCGCATGTCTTGGAGGCTGAATAGGGGGATTTTGTGCTGGGGCTGTTTGCTCGGTTAACTGCTTTTCTTTCCTGGGCAGTATGTATGTACATGGCATGTACATGCACAATACATACCTGATGCACGATGGTCGGCAGAACAGGGTACTCACACTTGAGCCCCTGCTTGACACAATGCCCACATGCTGGCCTCGTCTCCTGGCACTGTATGCCCATGTCAGCCCCCCTTGCCCATTCTCACTCGACTGAACTAAGTGGGTAAACTCACCTTGATCCTTCTCCTCTTGCAGTTAAAACACCCTCTCCTGCTCTTCGTGTGACCCCGTCTCTCCAACCGCTGCTTTGGCTGCGCCGCGGGGGGGCCCGGACTCGTACTGCTCTCGCTACGAGCCGCATTGCCACGCGGGCGAGTCGTGAGTGCTCCAGATGGTGAAATGCGCTGTTGCTGTTGGTGTTGGGCTTGCGGTGCTAACCACTGCAGCACTGACCGGTCCGAGAGAGTTGCCTGGGACGGTGAGGTTGATGCGAGCGGTGGTGTCGTCGTGGAAGCTGATGCCGAGCTCTCCTCGGCCAGGTAGTCGATGTCTATATCGGCCTGCTGGTCTTGGAGGAAGGCCGAGTAGTCGAAGTCGGCCGGATCTTGGCTGTCCAGTGCGACGAGGGGCAGTGCCGCTTCGGGTTGGGCGTATCCGCCCGTTGGCATGGCCATCGGCCCGCCACTGGTGGGGAGGGCCTGCATGTCTGTGTCCTCAACCGCTGTTCTGGGAAGATGTCTCTGACTCTGATCCGTCCGCCGTTTTTCGTGTCGTCAGGGGAGCACCCCCATTTTCACCTTTTCGGGTGGTGTTGAGCAACCCGCGCCAAGCCTCTCCGCACCTCCTTTTTGCGGGGAATGAGGCAGTGTTTGACTTGTTGACTCAATTCAAGTTCGCTTTCTTTCGCCGGTCACCACAAGGCTGCTGACCCTCCACGTTGATTGCCCTCGACTTTTTCTGGAAGGCAAGAAATATACAGATGACGTCTTCTCGCCAAATTCGGCCGGCTCCAGATGGTCGGAGAGATTCCCGCGTTGCCGCCTTTGACGTCCTGTCATCGACTTGGCATCTCTCCCCCTTCCGCATAGGTGGCAGTGTTACCCACCTACAACCGGCGCGCCGGGGCTGCTCGGGTAATATATCCCCCCGGTTTCAACGCTGCCAGTCCGCCATCCGCTCAGCCTGACTGACGCAAGCGCAGCAACAAAGGGAGCCGCCCGTATTTCATCCTGTCGGAGACACGGGACCGACATCCAGGTTACAGGGCTTTTCCTGTTCTGGTCGGTGCCGGCCGATGGTTCGCCGATGCCGAATGATTCCTGCCCCGATCGGCTGTGATTCTCTTGGATTGTGTCTTGACTCTTGCGCAGCCCTCCCACTTGTTCAGTCAATGAGGCGCCCTCTCTCTGCCGCTACCAAGGAAGACACTGTATCTAACTGCTATATCGCTGGCGCGGTCAATACCAGGAGTCAAAGCAGCTGCGGTCGGCGGTCAGTCCCTTGTAACATTGTAACATTGTAACATTCTAAGTAATCAAAGGCTCTGCGGAATCAAAACGTCAAAACAAAACTGTATCCAAATACTCCAACTGCTGCACATGCGAATTGGTAGTATAGGCATTGGGCTGCCCAGACATCAGCTTTGAAATTTGTGCGGTCAATCTGGAACGCAGATAAGTATTGGACATGCTTCTCCAATCTTAACGAACCCACTTTGGCCCCAGTGCCACGACCCTCAGGCGCGCGACTCTTTCTTCTCGGGAACATACTGCCAGGCGCTGTCGAGGCCGCAGTAATATACCCATCTCTTCATATTCGTCACGATCATCTCGCCGCCGCGGCCCACACTCTCCCGCATCGCCCGCGACACCTCTTCCGGCATATTGTTCCCACCCGGCTCCAGCGCCGTCTCAATCGAGTCCATGGCCATGTGCGCAATCTTGATGAAATCCCCCTTCCCAATGGGAAACCGCTCCGGCACCGGCTCAGCCAGCTCCTCCAAACACAAAAGCGCCCTGACCAGCTTCGCCGCGTGGCCCTCATCGCGATAGACCACAGCCCGCCTCACAAGCTCCGGCCATCCATCCCCCGGCCGCCGCGGCACATACTCAAGAATGCGCCGCGGATACAGCATCGGACTGCCACACCCCGCATACACGACGGCATCAACGCGCGCCTTCGCCTCGAGCAGGCGCGCCTTCTGCGCATCCGACAACCAGTCCAGCGCGAGTATGGCCGGGTAGAAGACGGCCAGCGTGACGCAGTGCAGCGCCACGAAGTCCAGCTTCTCGCGCTTGCCGGGCCGCTGCGCCGCGCCCAGCACGTAGGCGCACGTGTACAGCATCTCGGCCGTCTTCTTGCGCAGGTCGTCGGGGCGGACGCGGAACTGGCTCAGGTAGGGGACCAGGTGTGCGGGCGGGACTCGCTTCAGCAGACCGTCGGGGATTCGGTTGAGCGGGTCCGTGTCGCGCACGCCGTTGGCGATGGCCGGGTCGCGGCGCATGCTGTCGAGGATTTGGAGGATTGGCGTGTTGTTGTCTGCGTCTGGGTTGGCCCGGATGTGTTCCTCCGTGGGTAGGAGGAAGGTCTTGGGCCAGTTGGCGTGGATGCAGCCCTGCGCGAGCGCTTCGGCGACGATGCTCGGCTGCGAGAACTCAAGACCGCACCCGAGGTGGATCATCGGATGCATGAGGTCTGCATACATGCGGCAAAAGAGGTCGTTCGCCCGCTCGTCGCCCTTGAGGAGGTACTCGTTGATGACGTGCGGCACGCCCTTCTCGGCGATTTCGTCTTCGAAGAATTTCAGGAAGTCTACATAGCAGTCGTATTCTCCGAGACATTTATCGAAGATGGCGGGGTCTTTTAAGTCCCGGTATGTTGACACAGCCGTATGAGGCCGCTCACTGGGCTCTTGGTAGGGCGTGTTGTAATCATACAAGTCTTGAATCTCAGCGGGCGACGCTCCCAGCACCCAGATGGCGAGTAGGTGATGAGTGATATGGTCTGCATCCAAGAGTCAACATACGTGCCCACTTGGCCTATCTCGCTCGTTTTCTCTTCTTCCCTCATTTGTCTACCTACTGTGGAAGGTGTGGCTCCATCGTGCGTGGTACAACGCATGGTTGGCCGTGAGCAGCTCAGATGCTTTCTTTGCGCTTTCTTCTGTCTGGGGTCCGGCATGTGTATAGCCAGGGGTAGCACTAGGGGACAATTGGACCGTCTTGGTCGAGGTGTGAGGGTCATTAGCCATGTCGAAGGTAAGTGTAGAATGCGAGAGCAAAGATGATGTACAGGAAATGTAAAGTAGTTAGCAATATGAGGAGTGGTGAGCACCGGCTGAAGTCAATTTGAATCCGACCAGGGCTTATATATCAGTATAGGCCACTGAACGTCTCCGGTGGCGCGCCATCAATTCCTCGAACACTACGGGAGGAGCGGGATTGATGAAGGGCAACTGTGATACCAATAAGGGGCGATTCCGCCCTCTTCCTGCTTTCCAAGTCTCAGGCTCCCAGCCCATCTCGATCGCCCATCGTGAAAGCATGCTGACGGCACGTCGCGCTTTGGACCTCCGACACTCCGGTGCTTGGACGCTGCATGATCGCACTATGGAGACTAGCAAGGATGAACTGCCAATGACTGCCCCATTTCATGCCGGTTTGTCGGTCAGTTGCAACGGGGCGATGGAATGCAGCAATATCTCCAAGACCCGCGTAGGCTGGTATATATGTCCATACAACTAGCAGAGACCGAAGAGATTGACTAGATGGCGCCATAATCTGGTGTGACACGGGAAGGTGCCGTATGTAGGGGCAAACGCGATGGAGGTCAAGTCTGTGATGTCACTGATGTGCGATGGTGTAGTAGTCATTGCTTGTATCCTCTGCATCCACAGGCGAAACGCTTCCCCGTTCCTTACAACCTAACTATCGGAGAACATCGGCAGCTGCAAAGCTCCGAGGCCGACCGCCGAGGGCGCTGACGTCTTTCTTAAATTCTCAGTTCCTCTCATGGCGACCTTGATAATATGCCTGAAATGTATGGGATAGTGCTACCTAAAACTTTGTGCACCTGCGCTCTTTGGGATCTGCCGCCAAGTAAAGAGGCGGCTTCCTTCTTGCTTTCCAATATGAACACGCCGCCGAACGCTTTAGCTCTGGGCTCAACGTTGAAACTTGGAAGGGGGGCCGCAATCGACTCCAGCCAGGCACCGGTCTAACCTGCAGAAGTACCATACATAGATACAAGGCGGCTTCAACGATTGCATCTCCATCGACGTTGATCCTGTGGCTTTTCGGCCCGGCTTGTTTTCCGCCGTGCTATGCCTTATAAGCTCGCGGAGAGGCAGTCCCTCGGCGCAATCGAAGAGAAGGTCGTACGCAAGTTAGCTGCGCATGTGTGGATGCAGGATCACTGCGCCGAGATCTGAATCCCACATTTTCTACGCCTTTGGCTTTCTCGATGGCAGCCAAGTCCACAGCCCGTGATACCTGGTCTTCTCTCTCTAAGCCTCACCCTCCTCGGTTCTGCCCGAGGTTTTCAAAGACCTTACTGATGAGCTCTCAGCACACCGACGTTAATCAGAGGGCCGTGGTATAGCAACCACCTCGACGAGGTTGTTTGAGAGCCGGTGATGCGCCAGTACACCACTCCGACACGGCCTGCCATGTCGAGTTAATACGTTGCTGAATTCTACCCGGATGGCCCCCGAGCCCCAAATCGCCAGCAAGAAATCCGCCGTTCCAAGCATGGTGCTCCTGTTGGACCGGCCTGATAGCAACGTGATGGATTAAGGGGGAGCTAGCGCGCGGCATTTCCACTGGTGAAGCAGTGTATTGGTGCGTGCAGCTATAGATAGAAGGTGAGTCTTGAACAAGTCTATGAAGAAGTAAATCAAATCACGTCCGGTGAGTTGTCTTGGGATCTGATAAGGTTTCCGAAGCTTTTCTTGGCTTTCTTGGGCCGCGTTTGATGAACCTGAGTTGGTGCGCCGCAGAATGTTTGGAACCGTTGGACGCATGCGCGGCCGCTCGGCTTCGTCTTAATCGATGCCGACAAGGAGAGCCAGGGTTACGATGCTTGGTCATGGGACACCTTGCGAGTTAACTCAGGAATAGTACCGTAGTTATATCGAACGCTGGCGCTCTTAGTAGCTTGAATTCTATTCCAAGCATCACTGACGAAATAGGTTCCCGTCGTTCATATTACTACTGATTTATAGCAATTATTCGTCTACTAGTATAGACCAGTCGCTCCAGGGAAGTTATGAGGGAAGAGCGGTCGCCCTGAAAGCTAAAGGCATCTGCAGGAACGGGCTAGGCGTTGTTGGTCGGTTATACACCGTCACGGTATTGCCGCGGATCGTCAGGGCGCTGCAGGTGGCGCAGTTTCGAAGAGTCCAGTTTAAGCGGTTGATAATATATAGGGTCTCCGGGTCGAAGCGCACACCTCTTCTTCATGGCCGTGTCCAACAGTCTGACCCTGGCTCGAGCTCCGCGGTGCACTGGATACAGGAGCCAACCTCGGTGTGGAAACCGTGCATTGGTGCTGAGTGTGGCCAATTGCACCTTTTAAGCTAGCTGCCCGGCAATCACAGCGCTTACTTTCAGCAAGTCCCTATCGTTTTTCAAACAAATCGGGAGATTCCTGCTTTCCGTAACTCGATCCCTCGCTCCCCATTGCTTTTTTGTTCTCTGATTTCCTTAAACCTCCACAAACCACGTTGGCCTTGTGCGAGAGCACACAGCACATCCAAGAGGGAATCTATCTCCGCTGACACCGTCAAGTCGGTAGGCTTCAACGCCTCCAACAAGGCTAGGATCCTGAAGAGGACTACAAGCTATGTTCCATGTTGCAGGACTAAGATACCTTGCTGGAGAGAAGAACCGGGCCTTCTCGTCACCCAAGGCCAGTGCTCTCGTCCGAGAACAGCGCAAGGAGGTCTCTCTTCCACCAAACAAGCGAGACTGGTCGCTCGCCCGGCGGATCTACCTTGCCATGTTCGAGATTGATGAGACAAAGCGCGAGGCCATCGAAGCGGCCGTTTCTCGGGCGGCTGGACGGGCTCCGGCACTCTGTACCCGTTGACCGCGCAACCTGTATCGTTTGCCTCGTCGCTACCGACCGTCTACTTGGCGAGCGTGCCGCACGACGAGATGAACCGGAACCTGACCTACCTACGCTCACATCGCGCTCGCGCTCTAGATTTTGATCGCTCTGGCTACCTCCTTGGTCAACTCGGCTATACAGACCATCATAAGTACGCGGCAAAGGAACATGCGCAGCGCTGGCGTGGGGTTCCCTCAAGGCAGCCGAGTACGATGAGACAGAGAAACAGATCCGCGCACTGGTCTCGGACATGCGCTTGCTTGAAAGAGCAAGTTGGGCTACAGGCAGGCGACTATACAGGCGTGAAAGGGACCTCGAAGCACGCCTCCGGCTCTGCAAATCTACCCTGGTCTACAGGGCGGGCGTGATTCGTCCTTAGGAAATGATGGCGGTGGTAGATGACGGCCGGATTGCAGGCTTAACTGCTCACCTACATCGACGCCCGCCGCGAGCACGACGTAGTGCCCAATCACTGTTTAAGTTCCGCCTGCTTTATATACCGATTCCCTTCGGCAGCGACGGGCAAAATGAATTTGCGAGACTGTTCAGTAGCTCCATAAAACGGATATTCTCTGGGCGATGCCAGGGCGGGAACCGTCATGATAGATGGCACAAGGATACTTGGCTCATCGATCTTGGCTCTTGTTACATTGAGGAATGGGTAGGTGAGGACAAGGCCGGTACAACGGGAGGATATCAGGACCTCTACGTGGTAGCCAAGATCGTCGAGTACCTCTCAAAGGAAGGGTGCGGACTTTATCCGTACTTCGTACTCTGGCTGGAACTGGAGGAAGATGTCTGAGACAGCAACCATTTCGTTTACTACTTTAAATAGGTTCGTGACTTCATTCACCTTGCCGGGAGAGCGAGGTTGCGCGGCTAAAGTTGCAGAAGAGTTGCTTTGCGGTTATACGAGCTAACTTTGCAGCATTGAACCGGCAGCTGCGTATGGCTGGTACATGTGCATGTACATTCAGATTCGGAGGAGAGAAGAACAACGGAAAGGAGGCAATGCCACAACCAAGTGCCTCACCATCAGCACGGTTGTACGGAGCTAGCCATGACCGGTGCATGAATGCCGACATCTCCGAGTCCGACGGTCTTATGTCTTATTCTGCATCCCCTCGCAGATGCGCAACGTTTTCGGTGATGGATCGCTTGAACCCAAGCAATCAGAAATTCTGGCAACTTTGTGATCGACAGCGCTACTAGCTCGCCCAGAGTGGAGGGGATCGGAAAACCAAGCATTTTTCGGTCCGGATCTCAGACAGGGGCCCACGTGTTCGGGCGCTCCTTGGCGCCGGATGCAATTTCGGTTTCGCCCGCCACCATGAGCTGTCAACATCGGTTTGGATCCACGTTTGAGGAAGGCCAAGCTCTTCGAGATCGCCGGCAGGTGGGATGGGATGAACAGCGGGGTATTACATAGAGCACAATGCGGGGTCCGTCCAACGTTGCGTGCTGCTTGTTGCGACGACATGCTGACCGGAAAGCTTCTGGGATCGGAAGACAGCTGTTGCAGGAGCTTGCCCTACATCCTTCAGTTCAGATGACGCAGATGGCTCACGAAATCGTGTTTCAAGACGACCCACATAGTAGGTAACACCGACGTTGATTGGGGACGCGAAGGAGCCAGCAGCACCCCGTCGGATAAAGCTCAAGCACTCGGGGCTGTAAAAGATGATTCATGACGCGCCAGCTCGACGGGAACATTCACACTTTTCCCTGGATTGAGCAGGGAAAAATTGCCGCGTACCTGCAGAAAAGAACTCCTCTCCCCACTCGGAGGAGTTCGTACCTGCATACCGGAGTCGCTTGCGATTGGCTAAACGCACTGAGAGTGGGGACCGGCTGTCCAATCAGTCCGCCCATCATTCAAATCAACGTCGGTGGGAAGCCCCACTGCTGCAGGCCAAGCGGCAAATGGTTCAGCGCTAGTTATCGTCGGACAATTTTGTCAACTGTCAAGTCTCTCGCAGAAGATCTTCGAACCACGGCGGGGCCGCGTTCTCACCGCATCTGGGTAGTTCGTCGGGATGTTAGTGTTTAGGACCATCTTGTAAGGCCCAAGGCAGACATTTGATTTCCAGCGAACTGGCGAGGCGGAGAGATCTGTGGAATGATTTGGCTGACAGACGACCCCTGTGTCGTCCGAGCTCCCCGCCCTGCCGCGATGTGTGCCTCGTCAGCGCTTGTGAACTTGGGATGATGGGACCTGTCTGGTCCCAAACATGGTCGGCCTCGACCTCGGCACGCTCGGTTGGGCTCCATCAACCAATGGTCCATTGCCTTCCCGTCGAGGGCCTGGTTAGGGTAAGGAAGGAGGTGCAAACACCATGGCAGAAGCGTCAGGTAACTCGAGTCTCGAGAACTCGGTATGTGCTGAGTATGGCTGCTTTGCCGGAACTTGCTGTACGTCGTGTTGTACATTGTATGAGCGCTTTTGTGAGACCAGACTGTGGGGAACCTAAGGTACCTTAGGTATGTTGTTTGCAAAAAACCTGAAATGCGCGGAGCCTGCGGCCCAGGCAACATGCTGATTTGTTGTTTTCTGCACCCTGCAGACAGTTTGTCCCACGTTGGTCCAGACCGCGGTGGTCAGGCACCCCCCTGGCGATCATCGTGGCAACCGGCAAGGGTCGCTCCTTCCTTCGAGAATCCCGCGTCTTTCCAACTCTTTTATAGCCTGTGTGCCCTCACCCGATCTCCGTTCTTCCTTCCACGTTAACCACAGTGTCGGGCCTTCCATTCTTTTCCCACAGCAACTGTTTTGATCTCCCCGGTTGCCAGCTTCAACCATTGCACAGCCGACTTTCGCGCCTTCAGGTCACGGCTGCGGTCACTGTCCCACTTCAGCTTTCAGATTCGCATCACTCTCTCTGCGTCTTTGACAGACAGCGACACAAACACGGCCACGCCAACCCGGTCCCAAAATTCGACCCTCATTACCAAGTGTGACCCGGACAAATCGGCTCATATCCATCGATAAGGTCTTCCATTCATTTCACGAGTTGTCGTGCTGGTTATCTTTCACACTGTTGCGCTCCTTCGAACCCTCGCGTCCCGGCAAGCCACTCAGACTGAATAGGAAAGCGAGACAATCCGAGTCATCGCTCATTGAGGGCCTGGAATATCGCGTCGTTGCAGCTGCGGTTCTGCAAATCGCTGAGTTGAAGATATCCCCTCCGCGACCGACTTGGGCACATCGACGAAATGTATTCCAAGGCTCTGATTGCACTGGCTGCTGCCTGTTTCGTCGGTCAAACTGTCGCTGCTGGACCGCACCGTCATGGCCTTCAGCATGCCCGCCAGAAGAGGGCCCTTGTTACCGAGGTGGTGACCGTCACTGATTGGGTAACTGTCACCGTCACCGACGGTGAGCCCAACACCAGCGACAAGGCCTTCTACACCAATTCTCGCAAGCTCAGGCCTTCCAAGGCCAAGCCTCAGAGCACCACCAGCTTGCTCTCTGCTCCTCCATCGCCGTCGTCGACCGTCCCGACCACCACCATCATCAGTCAGGTAACATCAACCACCTCTGTTGTCGAGCAAAGCACGCCGTCCTTGGCTGCGGTGGCTTCGTCCAGCAGCGAGCCCCAGGTTGAAAATGTGCCGGCTACCACACCGATCTCGTCGCCGTCTGCGCCCTCTTCAGGTGCCCAGGTGTCCCAAAGCCCAACCGTTGCCGTGGCCGTGGCCGTGCCTTCGTCTTCGTCTTCGGCGGCTGCGTCCGCTCCGGCGAGCGTGAGCACTGGCAGTAGCGGAAGCACCGGAGGCGTCGGCAAGCGCGGTCTCGCGTACAACAATGCCGCCTTGCTCTCCCGCTTCCTCAGCACTGGTTCCAAGATCTCGTGGACTTACAATTGGGGTCAATATGATGACTCGGGCACTAGCCTCGAGTTCTGCCCGATGATGTGGGGCCTCAAGCTCGACTTCGCCGAGACTTGGCCTGGCAACGCTCAGAAAGCGATCGATGCTGGATCCCGGTGCCTGTTCAGCTTCAACGAGCCCGACCTCGACAGTCAGGCTAACATGCCGGCGGCGACTGCTGCCAGCAAGCACATGGAGCTCATGAACCCCTTCACGGGCAAGGCGCGCATCGGGTCCCCCGCCATTACCAACAGCGGGGACCCTAACCAGGGCGTCGGCTGGCTGTCGCAGTTTTTCGATGCTTGCAAGGGCAACTGTACCGTGGATTTCATTCCCATTCACATCTATGGTGTCGACACCAACACGTTCCTGGCGCACACCCTCAACGTTTACAACACGTTTAAGAAGCCCGTCTGGATCACCGAGTTCGCATTCACCGGATCAGACGACGAGATCAATTCGCAGCTCGAGACTGTCATCGACCAGATTGAGACCAACTCGACCTTCTCCTTTGTCGAGCGGTACTCGTATTTTATGGTCACAGACGGCAGCTTGGTGAAGGGCAACTCCATCAGCACCTATGGCAACACATTTGCCTATGGTGCTTAGAATCATGGACGGCCTGGGCTTTTTTCCTTCTTTGATGCATAGACATCTTATGAATTTGCACATCACTTCTTATGGCTCTGTTCTGGAAGGATATCTGCCAGCATTTGGTTTTATATCCCTTTCTGGCAAACTGGAAGAGAAGGACGTGCATGGCCACCATGCCATCAACTTCGTTTCACCTGTATGTAGTTGACAACATCTTTCTTTCACCTTCTCGACATTCTCTTTTTCCTGCCACCTGGGGCAGTGATGACTCGTTTTGATGTTCTTCGTACGATTTGGCGGCGCGATTTGGCACATCGGACTTGGCAACGGCAATGGTAAAGGAGTATCGGTGCATGGATTGGACATGGCACACGATTCATCTAGATGGGGTCAGGATTAGGTTGACGAGTCCACGAAACGGAATTAAAAGGAATGGTTTCCCGGATTTGTCGTTGCACTGTCCCTGTGCTATGTTTGTCTGTCTGGTGCCTTTGTTCCGGATCCTTGTGAATGACAGATGTTGGAGACCTGGTAATTGAAGAGAGAAGTGAGATAGTCTCGCGGAGCAGAGAAGAGGCTGGGTAAGTCGTAGAGTTCGTTTCGTTCTACATACATTGGTGAGGAAAGGGATAGACTCGGATGACTTTAAGGTTTGGCGGACCTTGCGAGGCTGCGCCCTCTTGCAGAGGCAGTCTTCACCAACGGCAGTAGGGAGAGGGATCACTGGATGTGGACTAACACAATGAATAGGTTCTCCTCGTTCCGCTGGGACAGACGATTTAGTCTGGCTGAGTCAACGTAAGTTGGGGCTCTATTCCAATGTCAGACACGAGAGTCCGGGAACCGCGGGACCGGCCGTCTTGCCGTCTCATGTCTCAGTTGGGCGTCAGTCAGATGTAGGTTCGAGTATTCAGTCGCTGAGTGCTTCATACTATGCGAGCCAACAGAGATATATTGTCTGTTCCGCTCGGTAGCTGTCTGGAGATATCGAATTGGCGGTTACCACAGCTATTAGGAGAACCTTTGGCAGCAGAATCATCGCGTACCAAATCTTTCAAGGCCCCTGTGTTTAATATAGTCTCAAGACCTCCCTCATGTATCAAACATCAGGTGGCCGCTCATAATTGGCATGCAGGACTGACAGTCCCGTCCAGCAGTGCCCGACCTCCCGTGCACCTATCAATACCTTATCCTCGCCTCCTTACACGCTCCATAATCTTAGTTCATACCCTACGTGATGACATCTCACTTATCCATACACCCCTCAGTCGTCAATCAGCCCCTTAAACTCACCCCAACACCGCCTCCACACTTCTTCGCCTCCCTCCGTCCCCCTAAACGCCTCCACCTTCCGCCGCGCATCCAAATCCTCCCTCATATGCGCGGCGTCCGAAGTCCCGTTCAACACTACCACTCCGGCCTCCATGATCAGCACATACCACGCCGCAGCCAGCGAGATGCCCGCTGCGTCCGCCAGCTCCCTCACAAACCCTGCCCGCTGCCACGTGCCCGGATTCCCTGTCAGTGTCCAAAAGCCTTGGTACTTCACCTTCTCCTGCTGCTGAGATCCGGATCCCCGGGACAGGGTTTGATTTTGATCAGCGCACCAAGCGCGGATGTCCCGATCCCAGCTCCTTTCCGCGGCACAGAACCGGTTCTGCACGATCATCGGCGGATATGTCGTGGAGCAAGAGAGGGAGAGGAGAACGGGGAGCATGACGTTGGAGATGCCCAGCCTCAGGATCTTGCCTCTGGCTGACGGGTCCGGGGAGGTGGGGAGGTAGGACTGGAGCACTGCCCAGGCTTCGTGGGTGGCGGACGCGGATGCGAAGGGGGAGTGCATTACTAGAGCGTCGAGGTACGGCGGGGAGTGGTCTGGTGTGGATAGGTTGGCGAGGGAGGAGGTGATGGAGGCGTGGATTTGGGCGGGGATCGGATCACGGAGAGAATAAGGAGAGGAGGGGTCTTCCGGGGCAAATTTTGTTTGGATCTTGCGCGCAAAAAGAAAGCCCGGTCAGTGACTAAGGAATAGGGGAGCTGATGGACTCAGGAGCGCGGAAGAGGGTTTTCGTACAAAGAGGTCTTTGCGGGAGACGATGCCCTCGCGGATTGCGCGGCGGATGCCCTCGCCAGTGCCGGCCTCGTCGTAGTGCATCTTCATGGCGGCCGTGTCGATGCCGCGGAAGCCGGCCTTGATGGCCTCGTAGACAAGGTCGGCGGTGCGCTTCTTCTTCCAGGCGGTGCCGTACATCATGGGCGGCATTGCCGCGGTGGCCTCGGGCTGCGACATGTTTAGTGCTGATGACGGTGCTGCTGGTTCTGATCTGCTGAGGATTGTGGTGTGGCGTTGGGCCACGGGTAAGGCGAGATTTGGTAGCCCTGAGGGAATCAAACTCCGGCGTCCGCTCCGGAGCACGCGATTCATCGGCAGGACCGAATGCAGAGCTGCCTGTGAGGGGAAAGTGTGTTCTGCAACGGAGGAGCTTCGAGCTGTTATTGTCTCTTTCAAGTTCCTCTACATAGGTAGGTACCTTGTGCTGCGAGGCGGCAGGAATCATGGAAGCACTGTCTGAGCTAGGACGTGAGCTAGGACGAGAGTCGCACCTGCCATCTAATCCTCAACACCAAAGCCATTGCGATGATGATATCCCTATTCCATGTCTAAATCGCAGATACACTACGAGATTCTAAGGCATGACGTCGTCAAGAACCCCTGCACACACGCCAATCAGTCGCGGGGTACCTAGCTTTTCCCGGGACCTGCTTGGCTATCCCGGGGTGACCACCTGGGTGAGCGCTGATTGGCTGTCTTCTGCTGTGCTGGGCCCGTATCAGAGGCTAGTCTCGCCATACTGGCGCTCTTCCGGCGATTTACCCGCAACGCCGTCGCTGCCCCGCCATGAGACCCATTGATAGAGGGGAAGATGGGGGGCATTTCATGCCCGGAATCGGGCACCGCCTCTCGGTCTTAAGAGCCTGCCGCCGAGTCCTTCATAAACCCCGCGAATCCTGCTGTTCTTCCCTCTCGTCGACCTGATCGGCGTTCGGTGAAACTCTGCGTATCGGACCAACACGGCCTCAACCATGGCGTCGTCAACTCCTTACACGGTGAGGTGGGGCATCATGGCCACCGGATGGATTGCCGAGGGTGAGTAGTATGTCTCCTTTGCGACACCACGACACAAGCTCACTGGCGGTAGTCTTCACCAAGGACCTCCTCGCCAACCCAGCCACCCGCGGCGTGCACGATGTTCGCCACGAGGTTGTGGCCGCTGCCTCGTCCAGCTCCAAGGACAGAGCCGTCGACTTCCTCAACCTCGTCAAGGCCCCAAGCTCTACCAAGGCCTACGGTTCCTACCACGAGCTGGTAGCCGACCCGGACATCGACATCATCTACGTTGCCACGCCCCACAGCCACCACTTCCAGAACGCTATGCTCGCCCTCGAGGCCGGCAAGAACGTGCTTTGCGAGAAGGCCCTGACCGTAAACGCATCTCAGGCCCGCAGGCTCGTCGAGAAGGCGCGCGAAAAGGGCGTATTCTTCATGGAGGCCGTGTGGACGCGCTACTTCCCCCTCAGCGTCCAGGTGAGGGAGCTGATTGCGAAAGGGTCTATCGGCACCGTCTACCGCACTATTGGTGAGTCTGGTCCTCTGCCTCGGGCCATACTTACCACGTCCGATGCTAATACACTGCGCCCTAACAGCCGACCTGTCACTTCCCAGGGACGCGGGCGACGGCAAGGTTGACTTTACCGATTCGCACCGCATGGTCAACCCGGATTTGGCCGGCGGTGCGCTCCTGGATCTGGGCATCTACTCCCTGACCTGGGTATTCCAGACGCTGTATCACCTGCAGCCCGAGGCAGACAAGGAGGCGCCCAACGTCGTGGCTGCCGTGAACAAGTATCACACGGGCGCCGACGAGACGACCAGCATCATCGTGCAGTTCCCCAACCACAAGAGCCAGGGCATCGCCCTTACCTCGCTCCGCGTGGCTCACGACGTGGTCGGGGACGGGCTCAACAGCGGCGGCGCTGCCATCCGCATTCAGGGGTCCGCAGGCGAGATCCAGGTCATGGGTCCGGCGTACTGCCCCCTGCAGTACCGCGTCATCAAGAAGGACGCCACCGGCAAGGCCAAGATTGAGGTGTTCGACTGCCCGATTCCCAAGGACCCCGAGACCGGTTGGGGCCAGGGCATGTTCTGGGAGGCTGACGAGTGCGCGCGCTGCCTGCGGGACGGGAAGAAGGAGAGCCAGACGCTGCCGTGGAGCGAGAGTATCGTGATCATGGAGGTCATGGAGGAGGCGCTGCGGCAGGGCGGCGTCGTATACCCGGAGTTGATCACGAGCGACGTGTATGATGCCCAGAGCCCCCTGAACACGGGCAAGCGGTGATCGGGAGACTCGCTCGGGCTTCGAGGTGGCTGGAGTTGCTCGCTTCCTGTCGTTCTATCATTGTCGGAACGCCTTGCTAGCGAGGCGATGTAGGTAACTGGAAGCCCGTATCTCGCGAGCACATAGAAACCGAGGTGCCCAATGTCTCACTCGAGGTGAAGAACAATGCCATTCAATTGCCTTGGGTTCTGATGACTGACAGGAGGACGATGAGACAGCCAAGCGGATGTTTGTGCGGCCACATGTATTTTGTTTCACCCCTTGCCGTTAAAGACTCCGAAGTATCGAGGAAAAGAGCCGTGTAATTGCACTAACGGTACATTATGTTTCGTGCAGACCTCGTCGGATGACCTCTGTATTGCATGTTGCAAATGCTGGTGGGCCCTGTAGTGCCCCACAGATACGTCACAACGCCCTGCGCCACAGCTGGATCTGAGCCGAACACGATACAAGGCAATAACGGGTCCTTGGTAATCTTACGTATAGGGCGCGTTGCGGAAGCTTGTGCGGGGCGCCTCCACTGTATACCTAAGCACGTAAGGTACCAGGACGCGCTGAGAACCGAAATCACCACTCATCGCCACCGCATAAGTTATCGCCATTTCCATCAGCATCATTCTACTTCCACACCCAAACACGCCCTCGGTGCAATGGATGCAGAGCGAATATACGCGTCCCAGCAAGCACTGGGATACGAAGGCTGCGAACTCCGAATTGGCGATCACACCTTGGATGATGCACACCTCGAAACACGGTGCCCGCTCGACAATGGACGACACACGACGCAACTTTCAGCGCGCCAGCCGGTGGGGCGGCTCGAGCCAGCGAACCATTTTAGGCATCAATTCACAAGAGACGGCCTCGTTGCACATAATCAGCAACACAGAGCGACGGGAGGGTGAGGGGCCAGAAGTCAACCATTCGGGAACGAGGCAGCCATGATAAGAACCTCCATTGTTCCGCCATATCTCCACTGCCAACTACCCAGCGAGTACAATCCGACCACTGGGCCCGCCCATCTCAGCGGTGCATCTCATCCTTACCCTCCCGAGCCTCCTTCACCATGTGTCTCTTGCACATGTGGAGCGACTTGGGCAGAGGCTCCCCAGATCACCGGAGTACATGTAACATTGGTGCCGAGGCGCTCCTGGCACTGCTGGAACTCCTCCTTCCTGCATCCGCAAGTGTACATTCGATAATACTGGCGAGTACTCTACGTCGAACGTTTCCCAGGGCCTTCCCACTCTTGAAGCTGCCCGCACCAAGTTCATCGCCCTGGATGGTGAAGACTGTCTTCAGAAGCTTCTTTCTCGAGCACGGCATGGAACACAAGTTGGGATTGTCCGTGCTCCACCGCCACTTTGATCTCTCTCCTGGAGCGATGCTTTTCGACTACGACGGCACATCCGTCCCTTGGCCAGAGGGGTTCTATCCGGGGGGTGAAACGCCCACAGCCAGCTGTCTGGGCTTATTGCCCTACCGGCCAATTCCGACCAACTGAATTCCGCTATTCGGAGGAGGACGACCTCGTGATGGGGGAATCCGAACTTCGCTTCATGGAAAGTTTCAAAGACTTGGTCAACCAGTACAACGCTGCTGACCTCTTTGGGCTGTATCGGCACCCCGGAGATGATTTCGGTGGTTTGTGCGAGGTCACTCAAGGCAGGGCCAACATCAACGCCAAGCCCGCTGATGTACGCTACCTTTGTTTTACCTACTGCTCCTTGCTTCCTTTCGATGAGCGGTTACTGACATGCCTCAAATGTAGTGGCCGAAGGACTTGATCGCGCTCACGCTCGATACCGCTTGGTTTTTCCTGCATCGCTCTGGACTCGGGGATGTTGATGCACTTGCAACACAAATGGTGATAACCATCCTCACGGAACAGATGTCTATACGGTGAGCGGCTAGGTCGCTCCATGTGGTGCGGGGAAGGATGGGGCGAGTAGGATTTTGGATATTAGTGCCAGAAGTAGTCTTGTCAAATCGAGTACGGAGCAACCATCACCAGCTGCCTACACCCTGAAGATGCCTTGTATTCGTCCCTTCTCTACCTTAGGCAGACCGGTCAAACATCCTCTATCATAGGTAGTTTCCATCCTTGCTTTGCCAGCCAGCGATGCATACCCTTGCTCGTTATGGACTCTAGGAAACTTTGCTGAAAGCATTGTGCACGATATCTGAGCGTCTCCCGGATGGAAGTGAATTGGCCCGGCCTGACTCTCTGGCCTTCCAGGTGAGCAACCGGCAGTAGCTCCAATCACTGTGTCAAGTGGCCGGAGGGGCCTCGTCTGCGGCGTGCTAACTTCTACCTACAGGTTGTTTCATGAGGTCTTGTGAGACAACCGCAAAGTGGTGATATTCACTGTGCTGTTGTCGCCTATGACCGACTGGCTAAATGTGTGGATGTGGGAGAAAGAGTGTAGGCCTAGTTTTACTATATATACGGCCGTTTAGAGGGCAAGGTGCAAGCTCTTGTAACGCCGTAACTTCAACTCGCTAAGGATTCGAACCACTATAACCCCCAAGACCTTCTCAGGTAATTGGCACGCCTATACGACGATCCCAACAAGGTTCGCGATACCAAGGATAAGCTACAAGCCGTTCAGCGGGGTGAGGATTCGCTGCCGGTTTTCCTGGCTCGGTTCGAGCGTCTCCTTTACAAAGCCAAGGCCAACGTATAGCGCGACAACACCAAGATCGCTCTGCTTCGCCGGGTCTGAACAAGCCTACCCATGCCCGGCTTAACGCCCAGATCATCGTTCCCGAGGATTTTAACGGCTTTGTCACAATACTCCAGAGGCTTAATACACATCACACCGGATCCGTCAATTACAATAGTGCTGGCAATAAGGCTGGTGAACCGATAGAAGTCGGTGCCTTAGGCGAAGATTTTGCAATGGCCCCTGCACCCAAGTCGATACGTAAGCTCCTGGAATTTGAGCTGGGTTCGGAACCCACCGTATGTCCATGTATCATAATGTCATAGGCACCGCATATGCCCCACTTCCTATATTTAGGCTCCTTCGTCTCTCGTCCCATTGAAGCGTCGACCCAGTTTAGCAGCTTTGACCCAACCACGGGGCAGCGGCTTCGAGAACCGCGACTGACTCGGATAGGACACTCGAGTGTGCCTTGCAGGTTTGTGCAACCCGTTCCTTTGTTTCATGCGCGTCCGTCGGAGCAACCCATGTTCGTTTGTTCCGACCTCCTGCCCCACCGATCCGGGCCTTCAGCCCTATCTGGCCGGGGTACCCGGCCGGCCACGAACGTTCAAGTTCGGTGCCGTGCTGTGACCCTCCAGTTGGCAGGAAATGCTGAAAGCTCCTTCGCTTCCGTGGCGTCTTGTTGGAAAAGGGGTCTGCCGGTCAGAAACTGCATCTCTGTCACCCCCTGTCTCTGCATCTTCTGGACTGCCCCATGCGTCTCTGTCGGCGCATGCTTAGCATGTCCTGCAAGGCGTGGCAGGCCCCTAGTTCATACTCTTCCTCCACCGCCACATCGCGAACCCCATCCTCCGCTCTTTCGTGCGCTAACTTGAGAATAGGCGGTCAAGGGAATTGCAACTGCAGTGAGGGAGAGGGAGCGTGGCATTTGGAAAAGTCGCCTGGTTTCTCTTCGCAGCCCGCGTTGTCGTGTTGCGAGTGTGACGCAGCGGTGTGTGTGAGTCCCCTGCGACCTGACTTGACAAGCTGCGGGAGCTGCGGAAGCAGCCAACACGTCGAGCCCGGCTGTGAACCTTCTGGTCCCTTCGAAGGACATCTGCTTATTCGTTCACCGCGTTGAGCGCCCAACTTGGGCTCCAGCATCGACGGCCGTACATGTACCCTGGTTCTTACCCGAACCAGCAGCAACAACCTGGACCCATGGCTGCATCATCTACCACCCCCTCGGCTCTGCCGTCCTCGTCGGCCTCTGAAGCGGTAGCCAAACTAGCCGCCGCTGCCGACAGCACAACAGGGGTCGGCCCAACGGCGGCCGAGACCGAAGCGGAAGCCTACGAGCGCGCCCACGTCCATGGCGTCTACGAAGCCATTGCCCCGCACTTCTCGGCGACGCGCTACAAGCCTTGGCCCGCCGTGGCATCATTCCTGCATGCCCAACCCCCCGGCGCCGTAGGGCTCGATGTAGGGTGCGGCAACGGCAAGTACCTGGGCGTGAACCCAGGCGTGTTCATGGTGGGCTCGGACAGGAGCCCCTCGCTCATTGCGCTTGCCAGGGACCGCTGCAGGCAGCTCCAGGGACAACAAGGGGCAGCAGGAACTGGAGGGGAAGCCGGTGGCGCAACGGTGGGTACTGACGTCCTCGTGGCCGACGGGCTCTCGCTGCCCTTTCGCGAGCGTGCTGCAGACTTTGTGATTTGCGTGGCGGTCATCCACCACATGTCGACGCGGACAAGGCGGCAAGAGGCGATCCGGCAGCTCCTGCAATGTGTCAAGCCGGGAGAGGCCGGACGGACCGGGGGCCAGGTCTTGGTGTACGTATGGGCTCTCGAGCAAGGCACCAGCCGGCGCGGATGGGACGAGGGCGGGGAGCAGGACCTGCTGGTGCCATGGGTCCTGAAGTCCCAGCAGAAGCAGCCGAAGGCGCAAAAGAGAGCCCAGAGCCAAGGCACTGGCGGTCATAGTGCCCGTGACATGGGCGGTGAGAGACCGACTACACCGACTGCGCTTGAAGGAGCAGCACCCAACCAGGCCGATCCCGTCTTCCAGCGCTACTACCATCTCTACCGCAAAGGCGAGCTGGAAGAAGATGTGCTGGCGGCAGGGGGTGTTGTCGTTTCTAGCGGCTACGAGAAGGACAACTGGTGGGTGGTGGCTGCCAATGGGCCCGTCGAACAGGAACAACAATGAAGCCCAAATTGGGAGCAATATCCCTTCGGAGCCAACAGTTGTTTCCCAACCGGCAGGTTGACGTTCTCGCCTCCCCTGTCCGTTGCACAACGTTCCCGCGCAGTACAGACATTCGGCTAGGTTGCTTGCCACTCGCTGCTGTGTTGCTTCTCCTGCGGCTGCTTCATCCAATTCGGTGGCTTCTCTCTCTATCTGAAACTCCTTTGCGGCCGCCCATTGGCGTAGGTTCATACTGCTGCCTGCAAACAACACAACAACCCATCCAGCCGTTACCTATCATATCTCCAGTTCCCATGAGTCTCATCTCCCTCACCTCCATGACTAGGTAAACAGAGGGAAAGAAAAAAAGCAATACTGTCTATGGCGGCCCGTTCCTTCCCACCGACCGGCCCAATCTGTACCACAGTACACGTCCATTTCAGCTTTCGTCAAAGCCAAGCAAACTCCAGCCTGGTGCCTGCAGTGTCCCCTTTTTCCTAACCTCCCCTAACCCCGTAGATGGCACTTTTTTCTCTAATTCCCCTTCCTTTTCCTTTCTTTTCACCTGAATTTCCGCGGACGCCGCCGTGTAACTTGAGCGAGGCCCAATGACATGGCTGAGAGAAGATAGGGGCAAGAAAAGATGGAACAATAATAGCTGGATCAGTAAGGTGATAAAGAAAACGAACGGACAAAGGGCAAAAGTACAGATGTCATATTCCCCCGCATATCGTGTAGCTCATCATCGCCGTTGGCGTTGCCAAGTAAAAGAGAGAATGAAATAGCAAATAGTACTAGTAGTAGAGTAAGAAAAAGGATAAGAAGCAACTGTTACCACCATTCCGTCCGTCCCGTGCAAAAGTGCAATGTACCTTCCTCTCTGTTCCATTCCGTTCATTAAGCCGGCGCCTTGATGGATAGAACATAGCATGTTCTGGGCCAACGCAATGCTGCCCACTCATATTGCTCGTCTCCTTCGTCTAGCACGTTGACCAGTTGCGTGCCTGCCGAGGGTCGATCGATACCAGGCTACCACTCTCCTATGACCCGTAGATAGGCGAGCCAATAGGCGAGGGTATAGGTGCCATAGCTAAGAGGGATGCCTCGAGCCCTTTTTTGACGGCGACACCACCTGCCCCCGCCCCTGCCCCAGTATCATTCCCGTTCCCGCCGAAGGCGGAGGCGAGTAGCCGCCGCCGCCGCCGCCGCCGCCCTCTTCTACCTTCACCTCCCCTCCTCTGGGATAAGCATGATGCCGCCGCCGACTCGCCTCTCGCGTCCCCACATCAGGCGGGCTCGCCCTCCTCTTTGCTGCTGCGCTGCCCGCCGGTTCGAGCGGCGCCGGGTAGGGCAAGAAAGCGGGTAGCAACGGCCCCAGCGGCGCACCCCCCGGGCTAGCCGTCCCGCTATGGACGCCTCCGCTGATGCTGTACGCGGGCGTGCTGTAGGGGCTGACGCCTGTCGTGAGCTCGGCCAGACTAGGTAACGTGCCGCCACGTCCTCCCTGGCTGGGTCCCTGGCCGCTGCCGAATGGGTTTGACGTTTGGATCGGGGCGAGGCCGATGCCTGGCGTGGAGGCCGAGCTGGGCCGGTAGCCGTACTCGGCTTGTTCGTACAAGGGGGGCCCGAACGAGGGGCGCGGAGGGAGGCTCTCGCGTCGAGATGACAGGGTACGGCCAGAAGTGGGAGTTGATGGAGGGGCCGAGGGCGGCATAGGCGGCACCGGCGGGCCCCGGGTGTAGCGCGGGGAGGGAAGGCCCGAGTGCTCACGGGGGACGCTGCCTTGAGATTGGGAATGAGCGTGCCGGGTAGGCGGGAATCGTTGCGGGGCTTGGGGCACGGTTGTGGTTGAGTTCAGCGAGAACGGAACTACGCCGGCGCGCCTTGCCATCTCGGTCTCACCTAGCTGCCAATGCATCGCCTCGGCGGCACGCCAGGGCACCTGCAACTCTTCTGCTACCTTTTGCCACATTTCGGGTTTGAATCTAGCTCAGGCGTTAGGAAAGGGCTGGCCAGGAGGTATCTTGGAAGGCAGTTCTTTTACCTCTCGTATAACCTCGCCAGCCTGTTCTTGCGTTCTTCATCCCACTCACTGCGCCGTTCCAAGTAGTTCTGGTAATGTAGCCGACAACTAATGGAGGACCGGCCAGGAAGGCGCTTCGAGATGTCGTCCCATTTCATGCCGCTTCCCCGGAGCTCGATGATCAGAGCATCCTCCTCGGCCGACCACTTGCTCTGCTTCCTCGCTGGTGTCTGGAGCGCGTGCGGCATGCTGCGCTTCCCGCCACCACTCCCGGGACGCGACCCCGATTCCAGACCTGGTCGTTGCCCAGAGCCAGTCGCTGCGGAAACACTCTGGCGCCTAGCTCCGGCCCCACCGGCAGCACTGAGACCGGGAGACGGCGGGCCAGCTGCTGCTCCGGTAGACGGGTCCGGTGGCGGGCCGCTCGGGGGCGTCGTTACCGCTGGAGATGTTGGGCCCCTGGCAGATGGCAGCTGCTGGGTGCGAGATGTGCGGGACTCATCTGAGTCGGAGTCCCTGAGAAGCGAAGCGATATCCACGATGGCTGTATCTCCCCGTACTTTGCCTGGAAGGGCAGAGAGTCATGGGCACGCGAAGTTGTGCGCCCTAGGCAGTAACCCGTCCCCAGCCCGAGCTGCGGCCCTCCGAGCTCGAGACCTCACGTCAGGCTCAAGTCGCGCAAGGAGCTGACACTCCGTGATCGAGTCTCGGCGGTGGCTAAAGGTTGAAAGGCGTCAGGATCGTTGTCAATATGAGCAAGGCAAGGAGTCGAGGTACGAGTTCCGGACAGTTGAGATAAGCAGGGATGTGATCTCACGCGGCCTCCAAGGACTGGAAGCCACTGGCAGGCGTACAAGGAAAGAGCGCCCAACAGAAGGGCCGAGCCTGCCCAGTGAGTAAGAGAAGCTCCTGCTCAGATGGGGCTGTTGAGGCCGTAGCTTTCAAGGAGGTATGGTTCGTACAGCCAGAACGGCCATTACCACGATGATTGGTCCTTGCTAAAGAAGCCGTGCCGGCCAATAAATGGGGCGAGGCAGGCCGGAGAAGCCGACAAGGGAGAAAGGGGGTGCTTGCGGATGCGTACGTCGGTCAGGCCAGGTGGACGGAATGTTGCTGCTTGAGGGGAGTATGGTATCTCCTCTCCATAGCCACCCTCTCCTCAGAACGAACAAGGGAGAGGCCTGTTGTAGAAGGGGGTCAAAAGTACCTCGATGACGGCGTGCCCGTCCAAGATGCGGTAGCACAGAGATGCCGCAGACAGAACCAGGTGAAAGGGAGACGAGGAGCCCGAACACCCAGGAAAAAAAAGAAGATCCGAAGATGGAAGCTAGATCGGGGCGGGAGTGTACAGCACCGGCTGCAAGGCGTTAATGATGGCCAGGGCAGGGAACCGGTAGGGGGAGGTGTCCAATATGGGTGCGGGTGTAGTAATGTGGAGTCAAAGAAACAGAACAAGATGTGCGGGAGGGTTCAGGGCTTGGCTTGTAAGTGCTGTGCTGGGTCAGCAACCTACAGTCCTACACAGAACTGGGCCCTGGGGGCTGGGTAACCGGGTTGCTGTTTTCGGGGCCTCGGGCTCTCGCAGGATCCAATTCAATGTTCTCGACGAGACAAGTCAAGCGTTTGGAAGGCACTGGCATTGTGCATAAGGTGGGTACAGCGTCCAAGGCCGTGGCAATGCTGCCAGTCACTGCCCAAGCCCTACCCAGCTCGGGAAGTGAC
The DNA here is from genome assembly GCA_033296875.1 of Achaetomium macrosporum. Taxonomy (NCBI): domain Eukaryota; kingdom Fungi; phylum Ascomycota; class Sordariomycetes; order Sordariales; family Chaetomiaceae; genus Achaetomium; species Achaetomium macrosporum. Next base: position 60,578 of record MU860043.1, on the reverse strand, counting down.
AGGGCAGCTTCAGTTACCGTTCTGACCACGAGACAGCACCAGAGCCCCGCCGAGTCGGACCATCCTCCAACAATGGATAATGCGAAGAGCATCGCAACATGCTGGTGCACCGATACTATCAAACCGTTGAAGGACCGCAAGAACTGCACCACCTAGCCCGCCAGTCCAACACGGGTACGCCGTTGCTTCTGCAGCATGACCCCTGACGAAGGCCGGATTCTCCTTGGGTGTGCCTATTCCACCGACTGCCCTACTGCAACAGACTTGTCGGATAAGGGTCAAGGGACGGAAGCCAGGAACTCAGAAAAACGAGGCCATAATCGGATACGCGAATTCAAGAGCGGGTATCAAGAGGGGCTATGACGGAGAGCCACGAAATCGTGCATGTACCTCCCATCGTGGCATGCATGATTTGCAGTGTTGATCTAATGTTTGTCTCTGTTCGAGGATTGGGGGCGAGACGAACTGTGCAGACCGTAGACTTGGTAGGGGACGGCCCATGAGAAGCAAAAGCAACCTGGGCGTTGCCAATGGTCGGGTTGAAACCCGGATTGGGCTTGACCGGCCCGCTTCTCAGCTCTTCCGGCTCTTCTTTCGAGCACAACACAACTGCGCGCTCACAGCCCGTCAAAGTATCCTCAAAGGCTGTCATTGTGAGTGCCGGCCGCAGTTAAGGAACTGGTGGCGCGGAAGGATGCTTAGACAACGCCTAAGGCAGGGAAAATGCCTGCGTCATGCCAACGGCTTCCCAAGCTGAGCGGACAGCGGGTGTCATGGCCACAAGAACTGACAGGAAGATGGCTGTTCCGGCAGGACCGCCACGAATGAGAGGCCACAGTTAGGAGAAACGAACGGGGTTCTAGACTCCACGAGTTCGAAACCGCGGAACTGAAGAGGGGTTTGTCGAGACCTGACATGTGATGCGGGAGGGAATTCAGGTTCTCTACTGTGGCATGCCTCCAGTTTGAGATACACCCTACTCCCATTGTCTGCTGCTTTGATGCTCCGACGGGTTGACTGTCCCGGATGGCATTGTGGTGCCCAAGACGAGACGCTGTGGGCGAATTTTGGCCATCGCATCCCCTTCGCATCACGAACAACAGGCCAGACCTAGCTGACAAACAGTCGTGTCGAAAATCGAAAGGAGTGGCGTATGAGGTCTCGCTTCGACCCTCCTTATTCGGCTTGTGCCCTTCCATGGGATTCTCAGATCTACGATATAAGACCCGTCCGCTGTGGCCTGTGCCTGATATGGCGAGTGCCATTGCCATGGAAGGACAGAAAGTCTGCTTTCTCTTCGCGACACCATGCGTTAGCAGGGAACGTGAACTGCGTCTCTCGGTTCTCCGTCGAGCCATGCTCCATGTCACGTTGCAGCTGAGACACTCAATTGACCGCCGGATGCATTGCTTGCATGGACCAACGTCGACAAGGCCCGAGTCACATCTCAGTATCGACTAGACTTGGCTGCGCTATTGCGGGATGCCCGATCGCGATCAAATGATGTTGGTGCTGTTGCCGGCAGGTTGTATGCATGTACTCGGTACATACACACCAGGGCTGACGTCTGTGCGTCTCCGGGCTCGCATCACTTGCAGGCTCGCAGCCTCCTGCGTTCTTTGTTCAAACGGCCTCCGGCCAAACAATAATCGAATTGCATTGTTGGCATGCGAGTTGTCAACCTCGCCGGATGATTACCGTCTGTTGTCTCCCAGACTTCCAGGGCAATTGGGTTTGGTCCATCAGAAGTTGACGGCTGAACTGGCGGTCAACTTGCGTACCTAGGTACTGTCGTAGTTCTTTCCCCGCATCTAGGATCAGGGATCTGGGGGCACTGCCGGCAAGTCGATCATGAATCGTGTTCGCCGTCTAGACCCTGAATCCGTGAAGTCAGCGGCAAGAGAGCGCTTGGCTACCCGGATCAGCCCAAGGGCATGAGCATGCATTCGTGTCGCCGCACAGCAATGGCTTGCTCTGTATTGGCTTCATACATCCTCGGCCGGCGTGGGAAATATGCCATGGCCCGTATGTTGTCGAGGGTTCGTGATAGCGCAATATCAATCAAAGCACAACCAAAGGCCCAACTCATACTGCGCTACAAGAACACGTGTGGGTGATGCAACAACCGGCGAAGGAAGGTCATACCGCAACCATGTATGCACCGACAATTTCAGACCCTGTGTAAGTCGTGAGCCGTAAGCAGGCGACGTACTGCCTCGGTGTTCTGGAAACACACGAGTCAGCTTATAGCGGATATCTGGTCCTGTGGTGACGTGTAGAAGGGCCGCATTAAGACTTTAAGACTTCCGAGAGGCAACCGGTCTTGGAGCCGATATCGAAAAAATCCCGGTAAAGCAGCGCACCAGGCAGGGTTTCTGCATCGCTGGCGCTCGGTCCGCGGGGCAATAATCCGTGACGTATAGATCGTGTGCGTTGACGTCGCTAGAGGGATGATGGGCTTACAGGATGTTGTGTTTCTCGGTTGCGGGCCGTTGTGTCAAGCCGTAGACATCAAACAAGTTGCCAAAGTCAAGTGAGATGAACTGCATGTAAGTCAATGTATTCGACATTGCTGTCAGAGCACTCTCGAGCCTATGGGAATAGGCCCTTGTTAGCTTGCTCGAGACTTGGTCGCTGCGGTCATTGGACGGGGGTCCAGATCGTGGTGGATGCCTTGGCCCTGCAGGGCTTGGCCACCGCATCTTCGATCTAACCTGCGTTAGAGCAATATCTGACAATGCGGTTGTTCAGAAAGCGGCACAAACCTCCCACCTACAAGTGATGTTTTGTACTTCATTATCCTGCACCTATGTGCTTCGAATGACAGCGGCAGGGCGCTTGAGGGCTCGGTGAGCAAGGACCCGGCAGCTTGCCCTTCTTCCAGCCGGCGTAGAAAGGGATCTCGATAGATGGCAAAAGATATCGTTCAGCAACCCAACGTGGCGGTGAGCGGCACAGAGGCTGGGGAACAGATCTTGGGTAGCAAGCATGCACCTCTTTTACCGCCCGACACCCTCTCAAGCCCTTGCCCTGTTGCATTGACAGCGAAAGGCTCGACGGTGCCAGGAGACGAGAAAGTCCCCCTGCTTGCTTGCTGCGACACTCACTGTGGTTGGGGATGAGGTGCCTCGCCAAGGCTAGAGCGCCATGTCTACAGACGACTTTAGGCGGTCAATTGCATCCAGAGACAGCAACGGTGACTCAAGTCGAAATGAAGCGCTGCAGAGGGAAACGAAAGGAGGCGCATGTGAGTGGACAAAGTCGATAATGGTATCGTGGCCAGAAAGCATCCGTCGGGTACGGGCCTTGCAGCAGCCTCCACTCATCTGCAAGTTGCGATGCGGGTGTATGAGACAAGTCGGCCCCGAAAGAGAGCAAAGCATGACTTGTCAAGTGCTGCTTCTGTGAATCATGATTGTGCGTTTCACGTTTGCACGGGGTAAGGCGGATCAGGGCGGGTCGTACCGAATGGTCCCCGTTGGCTTCGGGCATCGACAGTCAATCGCTGTCGGAAGGGTGGGCGAGTCCAGCCTCATTGTGCTGCTTCGACCAATGGTTCTCGACAATGGCGTTTGACCTTCAGCTTGCCGCGGAATCTCATGTTTGACGACATCGATGCTGCGATGCTTGGAGCCGGTGCTACCTCAACTGAGTTGTCTTCCAATGAGATGGTGCCTGGCGAGCACTGCAAACGGTGTGACCGAATCGAAGATTTGGCAGAACATTCGAACTTGCAGGTTTCCGTGTCGGGCCCACATGGTTTGCCGCAATTCCGTGTTGGGTGGAAGCAAAGGAATTGTGTTTTGGGCCTGATCATTGTTTTTGCAGGCTGAAGAAAGGATGGCAACATGTCTGGCGGAGTGAGAAACCGATCCTGCTGAAGGCGGAAACCAATGCCTGTGTGGGGCTTGCCCGAACAAGGCAAAGACCTTGGAGTGTGATTGGCTTGTGACATCAACCCCATGCCCCACCACTCATCTCAAGGCACCAATGCGAATCGGGCCTGCGATCAGTGACCACCGTCAGCATCACCCACGGCACAGGCTCAACACAGGCGAAACTCGGCATCTCGGTCGTTTTCTACTCAAGAATTGCGATCAAAAGAGTCTGGATTTCCCCCACTGTCTTCTATCTACCCAACTTGGCGATTGTGATAGCAAGTCAACGCTATGTGTTGAGTTCGACAGCCGTCTCTTCATCCACTCCAACTCGATTCTCATGATACAGTCTTGATCTTGCCATCTGTTCTGGAATCTGTGCCCCGCCAAAGCACCTAAGCTTTATCAGTCGATCGATCCTGCAATATGGCAGACGTTCCTCTCTATGTGGTCTCAGACTACGCCTCGTCCGAGAGACGGATCACTCCGTCGTGGTCTATTTCTCATCTCAAAGCCAAGCTTGAACCCGTCACCGGCATCCCTCCGTCTTGCCAACAGATCTTCCTCAAGACGTCGTCTAATGATAAGATTCCGGTAGAGGCTCAAGATGAGGAATCGGCCCGCCTTGCACAATTTCCTCTCGTTCCCTATGCCGAGCTAGTGGTAAGTGAGGCCGCTGCTCAAGTATCTTGGGCCTTTCTTTTATGAGGCAGTGACAGCGTTGCTTCAACGACCGAGGTGGCTAAGCTGACTGGCTGCATCAGGTCGTCGACACTCGGCCCGTCTCAGCTAGGCCCAATTTCTCGAGCACTGCTGGTGTGGAGAAGTATGTATTACCCGAGGAAGAATATGAAAAGAAAACAGATTCAGTCCTAGCCTGGAAGAAGGCTCAGAAGCTTGGGCGCTTCGATCCCAATGCCCCAAGCCACGAGCAGGCCAAGATTGCGGCTATTGCTCAGGAGATTGAAGCTCGCGGGATCGCCGTCGGGAAGCGATGTAGGGTTGGGCAAGACGACACGAGACGGGGAGAGATCATGTATGTCGGCGACGTCAAGGAGATCCCAGGCTTGGGCGCTTGGGTAGGCATCCAGTTGGACGAACCGGTGGGCAAGAACGACGGAAGCGTTGGAGGAACCCGGTACTGGGGCGAAGAGTCGGAAGTTAAGCGTGGCGTGTTCGTCAGGCCGGAGCGGGTAGAGGTCGGCGACTTTCCGGTCCTTAATGATCTTGAGGATATGGAGGAGATCTAACGTCGTCCCCGGTCAACTCTCGCCAATGGAAACTGAAACTCGCCATGTTGCCATCGAATGCTTGGTACCCCGACAATGAACGCTTCCAGGTTCGCCTGGAGAAGTCTCGCATGGGTCTCGTTACGATCCTCATCTCACCAGTCTCACCGTTCTCACCTTCAGCAGTTCTGCATTGGCGGCAGGAAGGGATGAAAGCCTAACGAGGCCTTGCATCGCAACCACCCTCCAGACGATTAGCGGCCCAAATGAGCGAGTGCTGAAGGTTACACAAGCAGACATGTAAAACTTCCGAGCAGCGCACCGAACACACATAAGCCATGACCGTCCACCCTGGATGGGGACACAAGAACAGAATACCCTGGCTGACTTGCAACCTTGTACTAAGCCGCTTTGCAAGTACCGATTCTGTGTAGGGCTGCGCTGAGTTCTGCAACACACCTTGTGTGATGTGCGCCCAGAAGGAAATGCTACCCCGAGGCGCTGCCCCTGATAAGGTATATCCTGAGAACGAATGCATTCATATTCCACAAGGCCAAAACCACAGTGCCGACAGCCCATGTGGAGTTGAGCTCTTGCTTCCCTAAAGGATTTGCAATATAACCTCTGTGCCGGCGAGCCCGTGCTATCGTACGTCTTATACATACCGGAGCGATGACAAACCCTTGCGCTTCCTGTAACCCGGCAGCTGCGTTTAGCATATGAGACATCCGCGGTCGACCGTCAGCGCGTTAGAAATTCCCGAGCCAGCCGAATATCTAGGATGCGAACACAAGGATGGTTCTGCCAGGCCTGTTCTTGCGCTTAGACTGTTTGACAAGGCCTGTTCCGGATCTTGATGCATCGGTGTCGCTGTTGCAGCAGGCATGCTCCCTCACTGACCTGTCCTTCGGTTCCGGACTCACGGGCAGCCTTGCAATGCCGGCAAACCCCCTCCCCATAGTCAAAAAAAAGCCGTATCACCAAACTACCCAACGACAAGGAGTCAAGAAAACAGAATTAAACCTGAAAGAAGGAAACAAAAAGGTAAAAGATGAAAAGAAAGTAAAGGAAGAAGAGGGGGAGGTGGTGGAGGAAGAAGAAGAAGAGAAAGTAACGAGACGAATGAGGCGATTAAGGTGGTACTCTAACAGTGAACTTCGTTCCATCTTGATGTTTTTGGTGTACGGCTTTTTCTGGCGAGAGGCTGACCCCGGCCACGTAGGAAACCCGGGGTAAAAAGCTTAGCGTGGCGCAGAATCCACAGTAAGCCTCATGTCACGCCAGCCGTAAACGTTATCTCAAATAACAGAAAAGGTGTATGTAGCACAGTAAGCACAATGCTAAGTTCATACCTCAGATTAAACCGGAGACTATACAGTGGTACATACATCTGTTTCTCCCAAATCAACTGTGTTGCGTTACGTTCGCGCCAGATTAACAATGCACCCCTCCATAATGACGACGAAACTATGAATTTAGTGTTGGCGCTCGACCAAACCTGTATTTCCACTGGCATTGCAAATGCGGCTCCCTCGCCTTGATGGGTTAGTGATGTAATAATACATCACCCCAGGTATAATACGTTGTAAATACATAGCGCTTTAAGCAGCATCGGCCGCTAAAACAATTCCAAAACGCTCCGTTCACTGATCCACTCCATCGCCATTCCTTCCCCACTACGGAGAGTGCTACCGCTAGGCTATCTTGTTCTCCCCGCACAGATCTCATCACAACGAGTGCACTGGTCACCATGGGCTGCTGCGCGCTGCCTTCCCTCCAGCGACAAGAGCATAACGTTTGCTTGCCTTGCCCTGGCGATTCAGGCCATTGCTCGTCCGGCTCGCCGAGGACACCCTAGTCTTCCGGGATTTCGGTCTCTGGACCTTACCGTGTCCCCGCTCACAGAACTTACATGCCACACCTCCCTCTTCCAGCTGTTCCGACTGGACCATACTTCTCCGGGCCGACCGCAGATCGCCCATTTAACGTGCTCCCTCTCAGGCCTCTTAGCATACGCCTTGCCTGACGATCAGAAACTGAAGGAACAAGGGACGGCCGCCACAGAGCAAGCTGGACGACGTGAGATGTGAGGCCTAGCTTGGCAAACGTTTTACCTCAGCCGCCTTTTCCCTTCTCTCATGCTCCATCACTGCGGCGGGCAGTTATCTTCGAGCGGACCCCGATCGTCGCAAGAGGTTCGTCTGCCCTTCTGGCTTCCAATTTCACCCCGCGGTGACGTCGACCGTCGCCGGACCGGAGTGATGGCCTTAGCGGGGCGATCGTCTCTGGCCAGCCTTCTTCCACTCCTTCTCGCAACATTTTCCGGTGTCCGCGCCGGGAATGCGAGCATATCATCCGTCCGCGATCTGTCCGAGTCGCAGCTAGCCTCTCTCATGCACCTTCGGCTCACCGCTCCCGAGACAGAGGCGTTGCCATTGACGTATAGCATTTACCCGCTCACTGAACACGCGGGGTTGAACGATCCTGAGAGAAGCGTGAGAACTATAGTTTCTGACAGCGTGACTGCCGCGGAGAGCCGCCATCGCTAACAGTGTCGCAGTCCACTCGGATTCGTGGGAACTTAGTGGCCGTCGAAATTCCGGCCATTTCCGAACGCTTGAAGGGCCCGGACACGATAGCGTTTCTCGGCTGCGACAGCGAGAACGCGACGGAGCTGGCCAACCAGCTTGTAGCAGACGAGCCCAGGGCCATTCTGCTGTATAGCATAGACGGAAACGGCTGCAACGTGGAAGGCGAAGACCTGAGCTACACCTCCTTCTACACCATGGGGGACGCGCAGGAGGCGGCGGACACGATGAACATCACGATTCGAGCCGGAGGGGCTCTGCGGGCCACAATCTCTGGGAATCTAGATATCAGCGGCATGCCAACGGAGAGTCAGGACGATAACGGGAGCAACTCCGCCGTTGCGATGAGCATCCTTTATAGCATAACCGGCCTCATTACGATGTTATTTTTGGTCATCATCGTGATGGGCGCGATCAAGGCGCGTCGTTACCCCGAGCGTTATGGCCCTCGAGTGGGCCATGCTGGCAGGCCGGCACAGAGTCGGGCAAGGGGCCTGGCGCGGGCAGTGCTGGAGACACTGCCGATCGTGAAGTTTGGCGATCCCAAACCGGCGAAGCCAGATCCATCTCTGGAGCTCGAATCGCAGCCATCAGTAACTGTACCAGATCCAGCCGTGGGGACAAGGTTATCAGCGATTCCGGAAGAACCGCGGACGCCGCAAGTGCGCCGGAGCGATCCGGAACCAATATCGGGTGCAGTATCCCAACCCGACTTGACGCCGGTAACAAGTCAAGAAGGGGTCACCGCAGATCCGGATGAGGGCAGAGCCACTACACAAGGTCGTCCTTCAGAAGAACATATTGCCTGTTCCATCTGCGCCGAGGACTTCACCGTTGGTGAAGATGTCCGTGTCCTACCATGTGACCACAAGTTTCATCCGGCCTGTATCGACCCGTGGTTAATCAATATCTCGGGGACCTGCCCATTATGGTAAGCTATTCACGTATCATCATCACCACTGCTGGACCCTACTAATGCCCTCCTGCTCCAAAGCCGCCTCGACCTCCGACCACACAACGAAGAAACTGCTGACCCTAACAACGACCCCTTCCTCCGCTCCCCGCCCCTCGCAGCAGCTGAAAACTGGAACGCACACGGTGATGGCAGCAACAATACTGATCACCACAGCGGCAGCGCCGCCACCAACAGCTCACAAGAGCGCAGACGATCCTCGCGCTTCCTCGATCTCCACCGGCTACGGCATGCCTCAATCGAAGAGCGCATCGAGATCCTCAGACGGCATCGCTCCCACCACCAGCGGCAGCAGCAGCAGCGCGAGTCGGCGCAGCACGCTGTGGATGGCAATGGTGAAGCCGAGGATCAGCGTGGGCGCAGGGCAAGGCTTTCCGATCGGCTGAAAGAGTGGTTCCATATCCGCACGAGGGTACAGGGTCATGCGGGCGCTGGAATAGCGGTGCCGCCGCCGCCGACAACGACCACGATGACGACGACGACAGTAAACCAAGGGTTGGGACTGCGCGAGTCCTGATTTCCTGAAGCAAACCCTGTACTTTCCGACTTACTCTCTTTCATTTCGATTCACGTTCACTTCCAGTCAGTTTGAGATACCCGTGCCGTTCTCTTTCCTTAATGTTTTAATGCTGCGTGCTGGTTCCTTTCTGGTCATCTCGCCAAATTAATGGGATATCTATGGCTGGGGAAGCAGACCTTTGTATCATCTAGGACTCTCGAATCCTCGAGCTCCGACTCGACCGTCATTGCCAGCCGGATGGGGAGGCCAAGGTCAGTTGCGCCAAGAGGGAACGCAGGAAAGGAAACGGGCAAACGGGCTCTGGATGAGGCAGATACTGGCGTATTGGGGATTACAGGCTGCATTCTTTTACACGGTATGAATCTCGCCTTGGGGTTTCTTTGGGCGTGGACGCGTAATGCATTGCATGGCGTTTAGTCTTGGGCTTTACCTTTTTTTTTTTTTTTTTCTTTTGGTTGCGATACAGGTTGGTGAGATTATTTATCGGTCTTGCACTTATACGGAACGCGTGGTGCCTACCAGATACTTACAAATTGTCCCGGGATGGCGGTGGGCGACTGGGGGCGGGCCATACATGGGTTCTGCGGGTCTTCAGATCAGTGCATAGACTGGTGTTTAATGTGGTAGGACAAGGGGTAGAGTACCTACTACCTCCTGGAGTGGCAATGAAAAGAAGTCCCTGAGGCCATCATTGACTGACTCCCTATGGATTGACGGGCTGTGGAATCATCGAGGTGTCTCCATCCATGTGCGTACTGTATATATACGCCACAGTGGTACACCAAATAGACATGCTTGCCGAGCTAAACGCGGCGACTGCGCCTTGGGTAGTGCGCCGTAAGGTTACATCTCTCTAGGCCCAGAACGAGGGTGCTGGATTAGGCGGCTTAGTTGTTATTGACTGATCGATATTAGACTGTAGTGCCCGAACCTGAATTCTCCCAGGGTACACAAGGTGGTTAGGTAAGGTACCAGGTAGGTAGTCAGTTGGGCTTAGCACCAGAGTTCGAAATGCCTTCCTATTCCTATCACTGATTGCCATTGGATGCTTATTTTGGAAACAATGGTGCATCATGGGGGAGCTCCATCAGATAGGACAAAGTCCGGCATCACCTCTAAATTCCCTGATATGTAATAAAGGTAGTGAATACACACTCTCCAAAACCAGTGATAGAACTGCATAGCAAAGCTACTTCTATTGCCTAAGAAAGCGCCAGAATCCCGTGGTCTCCATCCGGGCAGGAGAGCCTCAACCCTTGTCAGCACCATGCTCTCTCCACAGAAAGGAAACCGCCTCTTAACGCCTTTACAACATGACACGCAGCTAACAATCAGCACAGCAAGCCAAAAGCAAGGGTTGGAAACGGAGTTCGCTTCAGTATGCCATTCTCCGGTCAATGGCTCCTCTCTCCTTTCAGCAACCGAGCAGCACTCGCCGAACCCATCACTTGAACCTTGCTCCTGCGCCAAAAAAAAAATGACTCTGATGGCGATTAAATGCACACCAGCCACCCCCGCCTCCTCTCCTCCCCCTACCGCCACCTCGTCCAACCACCGAGTTGGTGAAAATGACCCGTGCCGTGCTCTATTAATACCCCTCTGTCTTGATCTTTCCCCTCAACCCACCAGCCTCATCCTGTTTGCTGATTAGCTTCCCAACATTCTTCTCTCTTTAAGGAGGGAAACATAAGGTAACATACCTCGGCCTTCCTCTTCCCCAACACGCCAGCAGTACCATCTGGGATCGCCACCCTCCTTGCCCCTTGCTGCTGCTGCTGCCCACTCGCACTCCCACTACTACCCTGATACTGATAGGCAGTAGACATGGCACCCGCCGCCTCGGCATGACAGCTGGCGTGGTACACCCTCTCACCGACCTTCACAGCATCCGTCCACACCCACTCCTGCGCCTCGTCCAGCCACTTCATCTCGAACCGCTCCTGGCAGATTGGACACGTGTTGTTCATGCGGGACGAGTCTTCCGGCACGGGAATGTACGGGAGTTTTGCCGCTGCTGCGGCAGCGGGTTTTGTGTTGATTGTTGCCGTGCTGGTGCTGGCGTCAAACTGAGGGTTGGAGGTGGTAGAGTGGGGATCAGAGGAGAGAGCGGTGGAGGAGGTGGATGGATCCTGCGGCGCGACGTAATCTGCGTCGATGGCTTCACGGGAGCGGATCCAATCCTGTTTTGAGACACTCAAGGGGTCAATTCTGGTCATAATGAAGGGAAAAGGAGAGTAAGGAGTATGTAAGTAAGGGTGTAGGGGCTAACGTACCAACTCATCGACATACCAGCTTCGATGCTGGCCGCGCTTCTCGGCGTCAGTCATCCGTTGGTGGACGCGGAAATGCCAGTCCATGTGCGCCGTCTTCTTACGGCGACCCGACTCGTCTGTCTTGAACCGCCTGCCGCATTGCGTGCAAGGCGGGCCGAGATCCTCGTGGAGTTGAGCGATCAAGTGCGGACGGAAGCTGTGAAGAGGTTAGTTGTGAGTCTCATCAACTCAAGAGAACAATTGTCATGAATGGTTCTCATGTGTTCTGTTGTATCACTCACATCTTCAAAGAAGCAGGGTTGAGTTGGATGATCCCCTCGGCCAGCACGCCTGCCAGCGACTGAAACCCCCCAGCCATGCCCGGCAGTCCGGGCATAGCAGGAGCAGCAGCCGGCGGAGGTGTAGATGTCGGCCCAGACTTGATCAGACCAGACTGCCTCAACATTGCCAGCAGCGCCGAAGGGTCTGAGGGCGGTGGAGGAGAAGGTCCGGCCGGTTTGGTTGGTTCAGCGTGTCTCTGCGGAGGTGGTGACCGCGTGGCAGCTGCAATTGCTGCCGCGGCCGGCGGAACAGGAGCCGGAAGAGAGGCGGGTTGTGGTGTAGGGGTTTGCTGAGGGGTGACGGACTTCCGAGCAGCTGCTGACAGCAGCGTGGCCAACGCGCCCGGTCCCAAGATCGAGTCAATCGACACGGCGCCTTTGCCTGCTGCCGGAGGAGGCGTTGTTGTGGCCGCGGCGGATGGAGGACGGGCCAGAGCTGCCGCAACCACAGCCGCGGCTGATGCTGGCACGGGTGTCGGTTGTTGAGACACAACCGGAGGCGTTGGGCTAGAATAAGGTGCACCAGGATAAGTGGTGCTAGGCGCCGCGACAGCAGCAGCGCTAGAAGGGCCAGCACTGATGACCTGCCCTGCCTGCGGCTGCGGCTGCAGCTGCGGGAGGGTTTTTACAGCAAGTTCAGCTACTCGATCTCTAATGATCATCAACTGATCCTGAGGCATGTCTTGGCTCTGGATTATTGTTTGCAAGTCCAGCAATGCCTTCAGTCTGGTCTGTTTACTAGTATTGTATGGGTCCTGCGCAAAATCCGCCTTCTCCACAACGATCAGTTGCTGGATATCATCCTTCAACTTGTCTATGCTTATTCCTTGTTGTGGAGCGCCATAGACCTGCCCCAAAGCCGGCTGCTGCTGGTACGGAGGGTACGGCCCAGCCGGCGGAGCAGGCTGTGGTGTTGTACGATGGGGAATGACATGTGATGTACCCTGGGAGCCGTCAGCAGCTGGGATAAGCGCATGGAACAGAAGCGGGCTTACGTTGACAGGATGAGCCGGATACGGCGGCTGGACCGGCGCCGCACCCGGCTGATGTCCGTTCGGGCCGGGATAAGGGGGCTGCTGCGGGGGAGGTTGGTATGGCCTCCCCGTCGGAGGTGTCGGTGTCTCTCGGCTGGGGACAGGCTGTCGGCCACGGAGGAGCTGCTGTTGCCCTTGATAGCTGTTTTGCGTGGCGGCAAAAGCCGCGCTCCGGGCAGCCATCAAAGCATTTTCAATCGGACGGACCTGCTCGATCGGGAAGACAGGCTTCGTCGAAATAGAACCCGGCACTGGTTCCTTCCATGTCTTGAGCATCTCGTCCATCTTCCGCCGTGTGGCATTGTCCACTTTGGTGTAGGCGCCCATGAAAATCGAGTAGAGCTTCGGGCCAAAATACAACGCATAGGGCGTTGGGACATTCTTAACGATAGAATCGAGCACATAGAGCGCCGGTAATGTCCGTGACGGCGGCACCTAATTTGCTGGTCAGCTTTGTGACTCCCGGGCAGGCAATTTTGACGCAGGATGGAAAAGTCCTGGAAGCCATGGAACCACAGACAGGGCATACCTTCTTGATGTGGTTTTGCAGCACCTCAGCAATTGCGAAGCCGTGATTAGCGTTTTCTCGGGCGATATTGGTTAGCGTAGCAATCTCAATCCGCGAATTGACCGTGAGATCCTCCAGGGCCTGCCGGTAGTCTTCGGCCACATCGGCCGCGTTGTCCGCCATAGTTGGGCCGGGCAATTGGGCGTGTCGAGCGGGCAGTCAACGAGTAGGCGAGTTTAGTCGTAGTTATGGCCAAGGTTGTGTGCGAGTGAAGGTCGCAGAAAGAAATCTTCTTCGGAAGGTTCCAATCACAGGTAGGAGCAGGAAAATCAATAGACGTGGGCCGCTATTCAGAGACGAGAACAATAGGCAGCAATCAGCTATTATTCCTCTCCATGAATGCCAGCCCAGCACCAAGTCGCTCTGTTTTCCTGTGCGGGATTGTTCACTTGCAACCTGCCCCGCCTGGCCTCGCTGGACTCTGGGCTCCAAATCACAATTTGCACACCATTCACAGCAGTCCTCTGACAGGCTTGACGATGTATAGGCGGCTGACGAAGTTCCTTGGGCCCAAGGCGTGCAACGCGTTGCAGAACCAGAAAAGGAGGGGATCGAGGCTGCGCGCTCAATTAGGGTACGGTAGTTTCACGGGCGCGCAGCGAGGGAAGTGGAGTGCTGTTGAATATTACACGTCTTCACACGTTGAAAGAGGTTGACTCCCAAGTTGCTTCGTAGCCGGTGGTCAGAGAGTTGGGATTGTGGACTTGTGGTTTGAGACACGAGCTGCCTTATTTAAGCATGGCCGGCGCACTGACCATGGGGATCCACACCGCCACAGGGCCACACAGGAACAAAGGTCCGCAGCTGCCCTGACTCTCGAGACCGGCTACGGACAGACTCAGTGTCACGGGATCAAGACCCTTCTTGCAGAAGAGGGTCGCAATATACTGTGACGGGCACCAGTCGGGTCAGCTCGCACATACAAGATTGATATTGCGACGACAGGAGCAAGATCTAAATGACAGGTGCGGGAGCATGACCAGATCTCAAATACTGGAACCGAGGCACGCAACCGTAGGTCAGGTGATCCCGTGACACTTCCTCCCGCCTTCCATTCCGACTTAGTTACTTACCCTTCCACCTATAATAATAACAGCACAATCTTCTAGGGTCTTCTCCCCCCCTTACGAGACTCTACTTAGGGGCTACTCTTTTCTATGCATATATGGTGGGCCTGATCGCCAGCTTCATCGGCTGGGGTACCTTGGGCGCGATGGAGGGTATCCTGAGTGGGATCGTGGATGCCGTTGTTATCTCTACCGTACGGTGCCTACGGTAGGTACTGTAGGTAGACGCGTCAAAGCCTCGAAAGCGGCCTCGGACGACCAAGAACAGGCTAGCAGGCGCAGGCTTCCCCTACTCAAGCAATGCGTGCGTAAGGTAGTGTGAGAGGCGAGCAGTACGTAGGCGAGGCTCAGAGGCACTGCAAATACAGTGGGGGTCCAAAAGTCTGGCCCACCCCACATCAATTAAACGCGCCTCGCGAGGCGTCGACCGCTACCTTCATTCTTCCAACTACCACAACTCCAACCCAACATGATCAATTTAGATGAAGTCGGGTCCAAATTGACGGCTGGCCGTCAGAAAAATGAGGAGTTGTCGGCTTTTGCGCGTGCAGCCATTATAGGTGCTGTTGCAGCTGGGGCAAGCCAGTCGGCCGTGGCTCGCGCGTTTCGCGTGGACCGGAAGGCAGTCCAACAAGCGATTCAACGGTTCGAATCTTCAACCACTGTCGAATCTAGACCTAGAACTGGTCGGCCGGAGGTTCTTACACGTCGGGAGAAACGGTACATCATTCAGTTGGCAAAGCGGAATCCTGGCCTATCAACACAACTGCTTACCAACACAGTTGATACTCGGATCTCGAGATCGACGATACGCCGAGTTCTCCGCCACCACCGGATGCGTAAATGGCGTGCGCAAAAGAGAATCCCATTGACAAAGGAGGTGGCTGCTGCTCGGTATAAGTTTGCTTGTCTTTGGTTAGAGAATATCGAGGTGTTGTTGCGTGTAGGTGACTTTGAAGTCTATACATGTAAACTTGCTAACAACATCAAGACAATCTTCACCGATGAGTCGACCTGCCAGAACAATACAAGCAGCCCAACCACCTGGGTGTTTCGGTTTCCTTCTCAAAAATGGGACAATAACTTCGTCAATCTCAAGAGCCATGGGAAGGGTAACATTTCAGTCATGATCTGGGCTGGTATTTGGAAGGGGTGGAGGACCGATCTCATTGTTATGGAACGTGACTATCAACCGCCCCAAAAAGGAGGTTACAGCTCTTGGAGCTATCAACAAGCACTCCAAAAGGGCCTCCTTCCTATTTATGACGGCACGAGGCACTTTCAGCAGGACAATGCTCGGGTACACACTTCAGCGTCCTCGACAGAGTGGCTCCTCAACCACGCAATCGAAGTCCTTGAAGACTGGCCAGCTCACAGCCCAGATCTCAATCCGATTGAGCATATATGGGCGCTGTTGAAACGGAGGATGAAAAAACTATACCCTAACATATGGGAGCTCAAGAAAAACGAGCTGGATGTTGCTGAGTTCGTCAGGTGTCTTAAGGAGTGTTGGACGGCCATTGACCAGGCTGAGATTGACCGTCTTATCGACTCGATGCCCCGGCGACTGGCTGCAGTCAAGAAAGCTAGGGGTTGGTACACAAAATATTGAAGCCTGGAACTAGGGCTTCAAACTGTATGTATCTGCATTGCTAGAACTTAAGCTGATGGAGTGTTATTGAAAGATAGGTGACTTGGTCATGGTGTCAAAAATTGTGTGGCGGGGGGTGGTTGGTGCGGGGTGGGCCAGACTTTTTGGACCCCCACTGTACTACTCAATTCTGCTAATCGAAAGCTGAGGAAAGGAAGAAGATACAAGGTGCGAGCCTGCGCCGCAAGAAAGGCAAGTGGTTGCACGGGCCACCCACGGGCTGACCAACCCAATAGGCGTCCTTGCCCCATCAGTCCCAGTACGGTAGGTCGGGTTGAACCCTAACCCTGCATGCCTTTCCTCACAAGATTTGTAGCCAAACCAACTGCAATTTGCGTTAAGCGAGGACTCTTGCCGGCGCAGAATGCCAGAATAGGTTAGCTGGTCTGCTCCCAAGCAAGCGAGCTGAGTCTGCCCGTAGCCGGTCTCCTGACTCTCTTGCACAACTTAAGCGTCTTAAGGTTCACAAGAGATCAAGCCATTTCTTTGTCGACTAGGGGGCTCAAAGCACGAACTTCGATGTGTGCGTCAGTTTCCAGGAGAACCAATCTTGATGAACCCATTGATGAATGTCAAAGACGTCAAAACTATGTCAGTACCTCGCACTCGTCACACCAAGCCCTAACGCTCTTTTGCGAGACCGGCTACGGACACATAGACATGTCAGTCACCACAACGACGGCACAACAAATATCACTTTGTTGGAGAGCGTTCCACATGCATCTGGGACAAGCAGTTGATCCAAATCATTAATTCCATGACCGGGGAACGGTAAAGATTCCCGTCCGGGCCCCAACGCCCAACGCAAAACACAAGTAAGCTGCGGGTATAACACAACGCACAATGAACAGCCCATAAAACCACCTTCCAGAGAACCCTGAGACGCCCACCCCATCCACATCCATCATTCCATCTACCATGCCAACCCCATATGCAAGGTAATGTATTGACTCTGCCAGTCGTCTGGTGTCTATATTAAAAAGGAAAGCAAGGAAAGACAGCGCGATACATTGCTGGTTTTTAACCTCCCGGTCTCATCAGAACCGGTCCATATGGGCCTCGCTGTACCGACTGCCTCCAGTAAACGCAGGATGCAGCGCGGTCGGTGGGCGCTGGATATCTGGAATGATCGGACTCGCCCGGTCGCCGTGACCGTGCTGCTCGACATCCAGAGTGTCCTGCGGGATCGGCTTGCTAATCTGGATGCGCGACTTGCGGAAGTTCATGGGGTTGAGGACTCGTGTAAGACGCTTCACTGCCGACGAGGGCTCCACCTCTGCCGCCTCCTTGGACCAGCCGTGTGCCGACCAGTTGTCGCGGTGCGGGGGCGAGTAGTGTTCGCTGAAGCCGGTGTCGATGCTCTGGTTGCTGGCGTGCTGCAGGGCAAGCTTGCCGTGGGTGCGGATCTGGCGGCAGGTGATCTTCATGCCGATTTGGGTCTGGCTCGCGGAGACCCGGAACACAATCGAGCTGACAATGTTGAAGACGCCGAAGGTGATGGAGAGAATCCCTGCCGCGAGGATGGCACGCCACCATGCCAATCCGATCGTGTCGATCGTGTACGCCGGCTTGACCAGATCTCCTAGAACCTGGAAGCCGATGAAAACCATGCCCAACCCGAGCCACGCGAGCGAGTGGTCGGGACCCAAAACCGGCCAGTTCCTGCGGTACCACTCCTTGAACCGTGACGGCAGAGGCAATTCGGAGTAGAAGAGGAAGGCCGAGAATATGAAGACCAAGACATGAGTGACCGCGTCGAAAAAGAACGCATGGCCTTTGAGGCCCGAGAGCACTGGCATCGCCATGCTGGCCAGCATCACAGCGGTCAGGCCGATTAAGTTGAGGGCGCGGAGAACATTGAGGGCCACATGGCCAATGCCCAGGAGTTTCGAGTCCTGCCCGAGACTGAACATTTTGGGTTGAGGTCTGTCTGATTCGCCGTTAGCCTTTGCCCCGTTGCCGGCCACTGGAGTGTTTGGGATTCGTGTGAGCGGGATAGCTGGCCCTCTAGCACCTTGGGGAAGCCTCGACGGCCCAGCTTCAAAGTATATAGACCCGTTCCGTGGCGTCATCCCCCGGGAACGGGTTCTTTCGAGTTTTATCGATCCCTCAGGGACGACAGCTTCCTCGATCGGGTAGTCTTCAAGAGCCGTCACCATCGAGGCACGCGCCGTATGATGATCAGAATCGGAAAGAGCAGAGACTTCGGAATGCGCCATCGACAGCCGGCGAGCCATCGTCGCGGAAGTGGATGCCATGACCGAAGACAGCTTCCATGGGTTGCTTGCTTGTTCTCCTTCATAGGAAGAGATTGGAGAAATTTTCGCCTTTGGGCAATGGTTCTGGGAAGGGGATAGGTGGCAGCTTTTATGTATATACTTACAGAGAGTGTTTGATCCGAAGAAAGTGACTGCCTGCAGTCCGCGAGGTGCCGGTGATGCTGTGGTTATCTGGTGGCAGATACACCAACAAGGTGATGATAAGACGGTATGTAGTGAGAAGGATGGAGAATGGAAAGTTGCTCTAGAGAAGGGTGAGATGTGACGGTCCAGGCCGCGCTGTGTAGAAAAGGGATGAAGTAAAGGGAATGAATAATCCGTCAATAAGGAAGCACTCCCATTGTTGAGAGGCAGAACAATAGCGACCCAACAAAGGCGGTAGCCAAGAAGCTGGGTGTGAGTGCTGTGGTGGTGAGCAGCCTTTAAACAATAGAACCGCTGCCACGGTCACGGCAGTTAACGCTCAATAAAGAAAAATGCCAGACGATGGGGGACAGCGGGAACAAGGATCTGGCAAAGAACCGGACAGCGGGTCTCCCCGTGAGTGTTTCGCATTAAGCAAGACTGTTTCCTCCGCTTCTGACCAATGAAGCCGTAGGCGCTGTAGCTGTCTCGGGATAGAGAAGCACCCAGGCTTGCGCGCCTGTTTCATGAAGGAGATGTGGTGGACAGGAACGCCCACACCCAGGGGCTCACGCGGGTAATTGCTTGAGCAAGAGCCGAGCGACACAGTATACTGCAGCTTCCCGGACTAGCCCATCGCATCCTCGGAGTGCTTTCTCCAGGCCGATGACCCAAGGGGACATGTGGCGATCTGTGGCTCCACGATCCCACGCGAAGCTGGTGGAGGTTCCAGCGGCCGGCGCATAACGCGACTGGTACTGTACACGTGTAGGGCACTGTCAGCCAATGGTTCGGAAAGGTTCCATTTGAGGCGAGAACGGCACCCGTCTTCCAGACGAGCGAGCAGTGGGAGGAAGCAGAACCGGGGTCGAGATGCACGGAGCATGGCACGTTGAAGCAGGGCTTGATCGACGCATTGATTGGCTGAGAGCGGGCCAAGGCCGTTTCAGGCCTTTTAGTCTTGGGCACCACCGACTTTGATATCGCGTGTCGCGAGTCTCTCACAGCTTAGTGCGCTCTCTGGACTGAAAAGCAAAGAAAAAGGGACAGGCGTATTTAGAAACTCGATTCACGGATTGGAGACGTCGGAGCTGACTGACCGGTTAGAACTTGAACCACCTCACTGGCAAATTGGCAGGCGACTTTGTTGATTCCAAGGGTTAGGGTAAAGGCGAATCAGATGGCATTGCCTACACCTGGGTTGCAAATGATGACCGCCGGCCTCAATGTGACTCGTGTCAATAACATTTCCGACTTCCAGCTTTACACACTGGCAGTATTCAAGTTGTATACCCTGATGTGGGTAACTCAACCGACGTCCGTACTAGTAGGGGCAAGGAACCTGTCTCTTCGGACAATAATCCCGGGCCTCGCCGAGGTGATCATGTTCAGTAAACAAAGCAGAGGCTTGGTTCGTCATCTGTAGAGAGTTGAATTCGATGCTCTCGCAAAGCAATCCTCCGAGAGTCATCCTGCGACAAAACTCTCTGAAAGCAAGCTGCAGCTTGCCGCCTACATGCGGAAAGTCAGCCTTGACGTTGGGCGTGGCGGTTCATGAGAAAGAGTTGGAGTGGGATGACCGTGATTGGTCAAGAAGCCAGTCGCAATTGGATCTTTTGACAGGTGGTGGACCCCTTGGACCCACTACTTGAAGCGCCCAGACTTCCCACTGGGGCCTCGTCTGACATCCAGCTGGCAGCAACTGGCCCTGAGGGAGCCTTCGGGGTCCAGGGCGTTTGAATCAAAACCCCGATTCCAGAACCATCCTCCGTAACACTCTGCTCCCGCAGCCGCGGAACGACGCACGACACAACCGCCAAGCGCGCGTTGAACGTACGCCAGCGTATCGAGCCGCAGCCGCTAGCGCTCGAAGGACTCCCGTCTCATCATCAAAATGTCTCGCGGAAACCAGCGCGACAAGGCCCGCGAGGCCAACCTGAAGAAGCAGGCCGCTCAGGTACGCTCTCCCTTACCGCAGTATATTCCGCGTACGTCAGCTATGTCGCGGCCCGGTTCTGACAACCGCCTTCCACCTATAGAAAAAGGCCCACGGCATGAGCGGCAGCGAGCTAGCCAAGGCAAAGGAGCTCGCGGCACAGAAGATGCGCGAGAAGCAGGCAGCGGGTATGCGCGCAATCCCTTCCGATCCCTCCATTCCCGTCCCCGTTCCTGTGATTAATCCCCGACGCATCCACGATCATCCATACTAACCCCGTTTCCAGCCGATGCTCGGAAGGCCGCTGAGGCCATGGCTGCCAAAGCCAAGAAATGAAGAAAAAAAACGCACGTTACTGCCCCAGCCTGATTCCAGGATAGCAGCAACAGCAGACGACAGAAACGACATCTTTTTCACACGGCATGGCGAACGGATCTTGTTTATGGCGAACAAGGGGTCTGGACCGGCGTCAAAGTCAAGTTAGGGACAGACATCATACATCCCCGTCATCATTGGAGGCTGAGGCGAGCTCTTGTTGGCTTATATAGGCGTGGTTCAGGGGGTGTTGTGGTGCGTGTGATAGGCTGATTTTACCCCTTTAGTCAACAGGCGCGATCTCGGAATTGGGTAACTTGCTTTCTCTATATTCATTATATTTTCATATCCTCCTTCTCCTCTCTCTCTGTGCGCATCAAGGTGGTTAGCGCTGCTCCGAACCGCGCGCGAGAACGGCTCTTCTTCCTTCTTGGGCACCTCTATCAACGCTACTCCTATCCCGATGCTAAAGCGATTATAGTGGATACCAACTCCATGAGTTTGCGCGTAAGCCACAGCTCAGCATCCATGCTATGCGGAATTACTTCGTGTCGCCAAGCAGACGGCACATGGAGAGCACGAAGTGCAAGAGCCTGGCAGGGGAAGAATCTTCTTGTTCCACCTTTATAATAAATTAAGATTTGTTGCGTCCAACAAATACGAACCAGTCATATACCTCCCTGCTCCAACAACACCCAGGTTGGATTAGCAGTCGAAGGAGAAAAAAACATGAGAAATGACAGAAAAGAAGATCTACAGATAATGGTATTTCCGCCGCACCATCATATCCGCTTTGAACACCTGTCCAGAAACTAACCAACAACCAGCATAATCATAACCTTTCGACAGATGCTCTATGCCCTGAACCGAGCAGCCTGGACCGCGGGCATGGGGACGGCGCCTATACACAAAGACCCGTCAGCATACATGTGATCTTCATATCGCATAGAGGAGAGGGGGAAAGAAACTTACCACCCCAGCCACCAAAGCTGTCCCTCCCCTGCATCTGCGCATTAGGGAACCCGCCGATAGTGCACTGCACCGCGCACACGCACGACCCATCAGCCGCGATGGTGCCGGTGCCCGTGACAATGCCGCCGCTCGTAGCGGTGGCCACCTCCGTGGCAGCAGGCGTGGAAGCCTCGGCGGAAGTGGTAGCCGCGGCGTCGCCACCAGCACCGGCACTGGCACTGGGACTAGCACTGGCGCTGGCGCTGGCACTGGCGCCAGCACCGGCACCGGCACCGGCACTAGCATTGGCCTCGCCGCCGCCGGTGATGGCTGACCCGGTGCCGCTGCCGGCCTGCTGGATGGCTAGTGCCTGGAACTGAGCGTGCGTTTTCTCGGCGGTCGGGTTGATGCTGAAGACCATGCCCTTGCCGCAGTGGCCTTTTTGGCGGCAGTAGAACCCTGTTTATTGAGAAACAGGGTGATTAGGAACGGAATTGAAAGTCACCGAAAGGGGGAAGGGGGCATGGGCTTACAGAGCGGAGTGGAAACCATCACTTGCATGGCGACCTGCGGCGGAGGGTTGATAGTGTTGTTCGGGTTGGCCTGGAAACCAGAGTCCATGCCGCCGGCGAGCGGCTCGCAGGGCTTGTCGAAGGCGGACTGCGTGGCGGTGTGGTTCTGGCTGAGGAAGGTGAAGATAACGGTGTCGCCGGGATTGGCCGAGAGCTGCGGGGGGTCGAATGCCAGGCCCTGGGGTCCGCCGACGGTGACGCTGTGCGTGGCACCGCCGGCAACGACGGTCGTTCCGGTTGGTGGTGCTGCGGCAGTCGTCGTGGCGGCCTCGCCCGTGGTGACGGCCGGGGGAGCGGTAGCCTCACCGCCGACGACGGTCTGCGTGACGGTAACGGTCGAGGCGGCACCGATGACGGTGGTTGCCGCACCGCCGCCGAGGTTGACCCAGAGGAAGTTGATCGTTGTCCCTTGGCCCGTCTGCAGACCGATCAAGCGCTGAAGCTCGGCGATCTGGTCCTGGGACGCCTTGATGCTGTTCGTGCTGACTTGGTTGACTGACACGACTTGCTCGTGCATGCTTCGCCGGCCGGGGTAGACGTTATGGACAGCCTTTCCCAATGCCTGGGGCGCCATGCCCAATACCATTGCTGTTGCTGCCGAGAACTTCATTGTGCCTCCTCTTTTCCTGTTTTCTTCGTCCTCTTTCGGATGTTGTTGCTCGAGTCCTTATTTCAACAAGGGAAATATATGACAGAAAAAGGCCGCAATAGTCTGGATGCCTGAATGAATCGAGTCCCTGCTCGTGTAGAAGCGAAAGAGAAAGAATGGATCAACCAAATGAGTGAATACACACACAGAGGGAAGGCAAACGGTGGAAGAAGGGAAGATGGGGAAGAAGAAACAAGCCTCTTGAAAGAAAGGGTGGCCGCCTCGAAGGGGGCCGGTAGGGTTTAAATCGCAGCATGAAGATCTTCAAACACAGCGTTCCAGGGGTGCGTTTTCGTCGAAGATCCCGGGCAACAAGGGGGCCTGGAGGAAGGGGAAAAGTTCTGAGCAGGCTCGAAACAGCGGAGGGAAGCATCACCGTGGTAGCGACGTCCTTGTCACGTCCTCGTCATTCCCCGCGATTCCCTGCTGACGTCTGGCCCCAGGCGGGTGATAGCTTTGGTCAAGTCGGGCCCAGACCGGGGAGGGGGGTGGCAGCAAGGAGGTTGGCTGTGACAGGATCGTCTCAGAACGCTGTTTAGCATTTCGCCAAGCCCCTTGTGCACGGACCGCAGAGACAGAAGGGACAGGGATAGGAAAGGTATCTACGTACCCCTGGCCCTGGCCACGAAGGCGATGATGACTCTGCTCCAGCGAATTCAGGGTGTAGGCGTCCAAAATAGAATTATTTTCAAGTGTTTCTTCGATGACTGTGGTATGAAGGGTGAGCGGCAATCACCATCTTGATGTGGTTCTGTCGCTGCGACAGCAGAAACATGCGGCCCAGACTCGAGCCCAGCCCCGGCGCGCTTCGATAAGGGCGTAGCAATGGCAGCCATAGGTTCGTATAAGAGGGCAACCGTCCCGGCATTTTGAGTATCCGCCGTGGCGGAGTGCGGGCAGAGAGGCCAAGATCCGCCCAGCTGTTTCGGGACTGTCAATGTTTCTTGGTCCCGATTCGGCGTTTCGCCGACGGCTCGACAACAGAAGCAGAGTTACGAATCCATCCACAGCCAGATTCACATTCCAGATTGCATGCCCACGATGTTTCTCGCGATTTCTTCGAGTGTTCAGCAATAGGCTGGGAGGTTGCACAGGATTCCACTATGGAATCTTCAATGTGGCGGCTGGTCAAACGAACGCCCCTTCCGAAGCGGCCGGCCCGGAGTACGGTGCTCGGCTGGTCCGGGAGTAGAGACCCACGTGTACATGTACTATAACGTACACATAGCCTTTGTGAGGTGACCTTCGGATTCCGTGAACCCTGGAGTCCGAACATTGTCGCAGACCATATTGTCTGCTGCCGATGCGACTGGACGGCCAGTGGGAGGCAGCCCGCAGGCCCAGGGAGAGGAATCAGTATGTCCCCGCGCATGAAACAAAGCAGCGGCTTGGACGGCAGCTCAGGTAGGGTGTATAGAGCTACCTAGCTCAGCAACTCCGTGGTGTACCTGCGAAACGCCGGGCGCACGTGGGTTGCTCGGCGCATGCGGCAAAGGCACGGGCATGCGGCTCATCCGGTGTCCAGACGGAGGCTGTGGAAGGGGTCGGATGGCGGAACTCGCTTTCCGTGGGAAAAAGTCACCTTATCATCCTCCTCGCAAGGAAGGGAGCACCGAATCTGTGCGGCTGATGCATGCCATGACAACGCTCAGACTGGAACTTCACGGAGCCGTGGTGAGAAGTGAGGGTTCTGGAACGCGAGTCGTCGCAGATGGCTGCGTTTGACAACGATCAGGGTTGCAGCAGAAGTTGCAGACCGGGGTTTCCTAATTTGATGCCAAGGGAAGTTTTACACTCACTTTCGGTTAAGGTTAAATACATACCCCAGTTTTCAGCCTCCCGGTTTGACAATGGGGTACTAACTAATGCAACTGTAACGAAATCAGCTCATCGCCAGTAATCAAAAGGAGAGCATCCAATGTGCATGATGGTCCTTTTTCCTGCCTTCCAGTTGGCTGAGCTCTCGCAAAACCTGGTGTCTAACTCCTACCTAATTTACGCCTGCTGATTACCTCCGTAGATGTGTCCAACATTACCTTGCCCCGTTGTGCTGTCCAGAACCTTTCTGAGCTTGCTCTGTCTCCCGGAGCGCTTGCTGCTTGCCCTCGTAGATGCCGGTATAGTACCCTGGAACAATTGGCATCTGAACAGACGGTCAAATGTCAGGCAAGCTTACCTGCATAATACCATGACATCAAGAGCTTTCTGAGTTCCTCGTCCTGGACTTGATCTGAACTGTTAGCTTCACTCGCCCATGCAAACCAGATGACCAAGCTTACCAGACCCCAAGAGCATCTGCGGCCCCATTGGAGCAGCTCCACTAGCCTGAATGCCGTCGGCCTACTTAGAGAAGTTTCACGCGTCAGTCAATGAGAGACCAAAGGCGCAGTGCATTAGTCAGGCCGAGAGCTGTTTCACGCCAAGCCTTGGAGATCTCCCCAACTCTCGTTCCTGCAAGTCGACCGTCTGATCATCCTACCTTCTTCGCGTCCACGGAACCCTGGGCATCCGAAATTGTCGGGTGCGATGTTTCATCGCTCTCGTCCATGGGCACCGTCTCATCTACTTCGCCTTCCTCCTCGTCGGCTGCGATAGGCTCGCCCGCCTCACCTGTTTCAGGCTTGGCATTTGGCCGGGTCCTGCAGTACCATTAGAAAAGTGCTCTTGTTCTGTCTCCCAAGTGTTTGTCTGGGATTGCGGGGGGTCCTTACAGGTCGTCTGCGCCGTTGCGAACGTCATCGACTGAACCGCCTTTGGCGTGGATGCTGTGATACTTCTGCAGCCCGGCGTCAGAGGCAGCTCCAATGTTGACAACCACACAGGCGCCGTCACGGTTTCCAAAACTTCGCAGCGACAGACCTTGTACTCCTCTAATGCGTGGTTCCAAGAATCAACCAGCGCCGAGTCGTCCCATATTTCTTCGTGGGTTGCTGCCGTCTCGGACTCCATTTGGATGGTTAGGTCGCAGGCTGTGCGGGAGTGAGCAATACCTTAGGTGTGTTGCCAGATTGAAGATTTTTAGGGTGGTCTGCTTCTCAGTATGTTTTGTGCATAAAATCGCTTTATCGCCTTCACACTCTCTCCCCATACATTTCTTGAACGCTGATCTGACGCACTCGGCTACATACAGGTACTGTGTAGTGATGTCCTGAACACCAGGAATTCTCCTAAATTTCACAGTCATGGCGACACAGCCAGATCTTCTACACGTGTAGGGCCGGATCCAGAAGCATTCTCCCAAGAGCCCCACTGTCCCTGTTTAAGCGCAGGCAGCCCCCACGCAACCCAGCAGACTCTGTGAGCTAGACTCTCACAAATCCGATACATATACGTGCGGAGCGAACAACTGAAAGCTCATCATCCTGCGGGATGGGTATATCACACACCGGGCACACCGCCGATAGACGGCAAGTAAGATAAGGCCGGCGCTAACGCCGGGGAATGTGCCCCCGGCCGGCCGTGGCTCGAGCTCCCGCCGCCCCGTTCCCGGAGACCCCGCCAATTTAACCCCGCCAAGAGCCTTAACCGCGCATCCGCAACTTCTTCCACGGGGAGCGTGAGCCGACTAAATCCACTCAACACGCGGGCAGTGAAGGCCGATCCGGATGCTGGCGGCATGTTCTAGGCCATTCCGAACAGCCTTTGCCAGGTCACGCGGATTGAGCTCCTCCGTCTCGGACCCGCCAGACCATGTGTCCTTGCAGCCGCCTTCAGCGCTGTCACCGGCACGGGCACGCTCCTTTCCGGCTCGACAGGCTGGCCCGGCGGTGATCGTCGCGAGTCCTACTGCTGTTGCTGTGACGCGTGATGGCCAGAGATTTTCCCCATCTTTCTGCCTCGACTGGTTGAATTGGACGGCTTAATTGGCGGCCCAAGAGTTCCATGAGGCCTCGACCTCTGCCATGCATTCTACTAGTAGTAGCGGCTTGCTAAACATGGAAGTACCGACATGGGAGCTCCATCTTCAACCCCCAAGCTGAAAAAAATACGGATTTCCAGATGACGAGCAGGCGGGACCTTGGGAGATTCACACCCCGCTCCTCATCCATCCGCTCCAATGTTATCCTGTAGCTCAACACTCCAGAACCGTCGACCTGTGATTTATTTACGATCTCAACCGAGGTTTAACCTGACGCCCGTCTTTAATTCCTATTTCCTCGCCAGTGACTGACCACTGATTCTAATTCTTTTTCTACTCAATTTCTTCAACCAGGCGAAACAAGGCGACTTGCACCAGCCTTCGTTCAGACAGTCGGCTCCCAACTTAAGTCTTAATTCTAGAAGAAAGAGAAATGTAAGTGGCTATTTCATGTGATCAGCAGGGTCTCGGCCGCTAATAAGGTTGTCTCAATCAGGGCTTCGCAAGTCAGTGCAACGGCTTGCCACGTCTAAGTGGCATGAGTTACTCACTACGTCCCGTAGGACCACTACATCGGCGTAGACGTCGGGACAGGCTCCGCCCGGGCCTGCATCATCGACTCAACAGGCGAGATCAAGGCTCTTGCAAGCGAGAACATCAAACTCTGGCAGCCTACGCACGGCTATGGCGGCTCACACTATGTGAGCATTCCCCTTGTCCACCATTCTTACCTTCACCCAAAACAGCAACCCCTGACCCCCATACCAGGAACAATCCACGACGGACATCTGGCGGGCCATAACGGTCTGCGTCCGTCAGACCCTCGCCTCGTCGGGCGTGGCCCCCTCATCCATCAAGGGCATCGGCTTCGATGCGACGTGCTCGCTGGCCGTGTTCACGCACGACACCGACGAGCCGGTGCCCGTGACGGGGCCTGACTTTGCCAATGACGGCAATGACCGCAACGTGATCCTTTGGCTGGATCACCGGCCCCTAGACGAGACCGAGCTGATCAACAGCACCGGGCACAACCTCCTGCGCTACCTCGGCGGCAAGATGAACGTCGAGATGGAGATACCCAAGGTGCTGTGGCTCAAGAACAACATGCCGCCCGAGCTGTTCAGGCGGTGCAAGTTTTATGACCTGGCCGATGCGCTGACCCACCTTGCGACGGGCACCGAGAAGCGCAGCTTTTGCAGCACCGTCTGCAAGCAGGGCTATGTGCCCGTGGGCGTGGACGGGAGCGTCAAGGGTTGGCAGGAGGATTTCTACCGGGCTATCGGGCTTGAGGAGCTCGTCGAGAATAACTTTAAGAGGGTCGGCGGCGTCAACGGGGTGGTGAGCCCTTTTCCTCTTTCCCGCCGTTTTCCTTTTGAACCTGTGGTGAAGCATTTGAAGCATGTTTGGCTGACCACATGACCTATGGATACAGAACGGGGAGTTTCTGAGCGCGGGCGAGCTCGTCGGCGGCTTGTGCGAGAAGGCGGCAAAGGAGTGGGGGCTACCGCCCGGTATTGCCGTGGGAAGCGGTGTTATTGATGCGTATGCGGGCTGGATCGGGACAGTTGGTGCTAAGATCAAGCTGGACCCTCCCGACCACCTTGACGAATCTGCCGCGGCGAACGATGTCTCGCAGGCCTTCACCCGACTGGCGTCCGTTGCGGGTACGTCGACGTGTCACCTGGCCATGTCGAGAGATCCCGTCTTCGTCCCTGGGGTGTGGGGTCCGTACCGAGATGTCCTGATCCCGGGCTTTTGGATGGCCGAGGGCGGTCAGTCGGCCACAGGCGAGCTGATGAAGCACATGCTCGAGACTCACGCGGCGTACGACGAGACACTGAAGGAGGCCCAGGCGGCGGGGAAGAGCATCTATGACTTCCTCAACGACCACCTCCGCCACCTCGCCGAGGAGACCAAGGCCCCTTCCATCTCGTTCCTAGTCCGGCACTACTTCTTCTACGGCGACCTCTGGGGGAACCGGTCCCCGATAGCCGACCCCAACATGCGCGGCGCCATCATCGGCATGAGCAGCGATAAGAGCAAGGACGGCATGGCGCTGCTGTACTACTCGACCATGGAGTTCATCGCGCTGCAGACGCGGCAGATCGTCGAGACGATGAACGCGGCCGGGCACGGCATCAAGAGCATCTTCATGTCCGGCAGCCAGTGCCAGAACGAGATCCTCATGGACCTCATTGCCACGGCGTGCGACATGCCGGTGCTGATCCCGCGCTACGTCAACGCGGCGGTAGTGCATGGCGCGGCGATGCTGGGGGCTAAGGCGGCGAGCGCGGGTAAGGACGGTAAGACGGAGCCGCTGTGGGATATCATGGACCGCATGAGCAAGCCGGGCAAGGTGGTCTGGTCAAGGGGCGATCCGGCCGAGAAAAAGTTGCTGGATGCGAAGTACGAGATCTTCCTAGACCAGGCCCGGACGCAGCAGGCGTATCGGAGGAAGATTGATGAGGCCATCAAGGGGTCGTCGTTGGATGCTGATGGACCAGGGAATTGATCCCCGCTGTCTGGCTGGAGCTCTAGCGGTGCATTTCGGAAAGCAGCTGTATACGTAAGGACATAATCATATAATTTACCAGTAAGATCACCAGATAGAGATGAATCTGGTAATAACATCCGTTCCCGAGGACGCGCGTCTGGGAGCGTTTACCAGCAGGGAGTCGGTCACTGCATTTTGAAAGTGCTAATGTTGATCATCAAACCCTCCACTGTGCGTTGTTCTGGGAACCGACTGTTGCAGCTGCCTTTTATGTGGCCCTAGCTCCCACTCAGCGATACGTACCTACCTTGCTGGCGGCCCCACTCTTTTTCGCTACAGGCGCGTTCAAAGCCTTTGGGAGCAATTGGGAAACAAACGCAAGCGACTGTCCAAGTCAAAAATTCCCCTTCCCGCAAACGCGTCTGCCCTCTACGCGTTGTTTTTTTTTGGTGTTGAGCCAGCTTATTGGTAATCAACACATACTAGAACGCGGTAGTCACCATGTCGTTTTTCATGGGCAGGGGAACGCCCCCGACGGCAACATCGACTGGGAGCTTGGGCGGCTCAACGCTTCTTGGAGGGCAGTCGGGCACAGGAACCACGGGGGCAACAGGTGCCGGAAACAGCATATTCGGTCAGACAACAACAGGAAGTTCGCTTTTTGGGAACCAGCCAGCCGGCGGCGCGACCACAACCCCAACGCAGCCCCGGTTCGGCGGCTCCTCTCTCTTTGGCACCTCAACGACCACCCCGAAACCGTCGCTCTTCGGAGGCAATGCGACAACGACAGCAACGAGCCAACCCTCCACTGCCGCTGGTAACAGCCTCTTTGGCACCTCAACCGCGACGGCCACTCAGCCAGGCATCGGGACGAGCCTCTTCGGCAACACTACCACCACGAATGCCGCCGCCTCGACAAACCAACAGCAAGCCCCGCCGTCTGCCCTCCCTACTGGGGCCCTCTTCGATAGTCTTCTTGCGAAGAACAAGAAACAGGCCGAGGGCGAGACCGCGCTGGGTGAGCTCCCCTCCCTCCAGCTGGGACTCGGTGACCTCCGCCAGCGCCTCAAGAAGCTGGGGCCGTCGCAGGACCGACCCCTGGAGCACGGCAAGGCTCATTACTTCCTTGCTGCATCCGGCGTGGATCCAGGCGCAGCGGTGCGCGATCTGGGTGCATTCGGCCTGCAGGCAAGGGAGCGGGGAGGCGCTGCACAAGGGGCCGGGTTTGGTCGCGGCGTGGGCGAGGTGGATGTCGAGACATATCTTTCGAATCTGCAAACCAAGACGACGCTGAGCATGATCGCCGATGGGCTGGAGCGCTCTGTGCAAGACTTTGATTCCTTCCTGGAGGAGAATGTCACAATGGAGTGGGAGGCGCAGCGAAAAAGGATCTATCAGCACTTCGGTATCAAGCCTAGGGAGGATGCCGCGGGCGCCCCGGCCCCTGCCGCTCGCGCATCGACCCCGTCCAAGGAGGGCCAGGGTACGTTTGGGCGTTCGAGGCGCAAGGCCAGTCAGCCTGCTCCCGGTGAGCGCCCCTCTCAGCGGCCGAGTGTGCTTGGCAGGTCGGCCATGGCACGCTCCGTTATTGGGACACCCGGCCGGATCGGTACACACGCGCCTGGGTTTACCGATGTGGGCGCTCAGAAGGATGGGACTGGGTCGCTGACCTCAATGGACGATCGGCTCTTGCGCGAGAAGCAGGGGAAGCTGGCAGAGAAGATCCACGAGTTCAACGACGCCCGGCAACGCGGGCTGCCTGTTTACATCTGCCGCGACTTGGCGGACCTAGAGTCCAAGTCTGGAGACCGTCATGCGCCGCATGTCGTCGAAGCGTACCGGGCCATGATAGAAATTGTCGGCGAGCATCCGGACGCTGAAGAGACGCCGCGGGAACGACAGTTTGCCAAGCTATACCTGGATCCCAATCCTCAGTCTCCTAATGCAGTGGCCATGCGGAAACAGATTCTGAGAGGCGCCAATGCATTCCTGGAGAAGCAGTTCTGGAACGAGGTGAACTTACTCATCGCTAAATACCCGCAGGACGCGAACTTGGGAGGCTTGCCCGACGTCGTCAGCAAGATCAAGGCGTACATCCGGCTCCGCATTGCCCGGAAGACGCTGGTGCCCGACAACGTCGACCTCCAGCAGGCCAACGGCGAATACATCTGGGCCATCGTTTTCTACCTGCTGCGGGCGGGCTTCGTGAACGAGGCTGCGCAGTATGTCAACAACAACCAGAACCTTTTCCGCAGCATCGATCGGACCTTCTCGGGCTACATCAATAGCTATGCGTCGAGCGAAGAGCGTCGGCTCAAGCGACAGATGCAGGACCGGTGTGCGAGCGAGTACAACCAGCGGATTCGCAACGCCCCTGAAGGCTCCATCGACCCCTTCCGCATGGCCTGTTACAAGATAATTGGCCGTTGCGATCTCAGCAATCGGAGCCTGGAAGGGCTGCAGACGGATGTCAATGACTGGATCTGGCTCCAGTTCAACCTGGCTCGGGAGACGGATCGATCCCTGGAGCTAGCGGGCGAGTCGTACGGCCTCGCCGAGCTGCAGACGAGCATTCGCGAGATTGGCCTCAAGCACTTCCCCAAGACCCCGGCTGAGGACACTAATGGTAGCTTCGGCATGTTCTTTTACCTGCAGGTGCTCTCAGGCATGTTCGAGCAGGCCATCGCTTACCTGTACCCCTTCTCCTACGTTGACGCCGTCCACTTTGCGATTGCCCTCACTTACTACGGCTTGCTACGCCCGGCAGACGCGCAGTTGGTGGACGAGTTGCTTTCGCACAACACACGGAGCCAACCTCAGATTAACTTTGGTCGCATGCTTGGCTACTACACGCGCGACTTCCGGGCGGCCAATGTCACAGCAGCAGTCGACTATCTCACCCTCATCTGCCTGAACGCGGACGAGGCGGGCGGCCCGCAGCAGGCTGCGCTCTGCCACGAGGCTCTCCGCGAGCTGGTGCTTGAGTCCCGCGAGTTCAGCCGGCTGATTGGCGACATCAAGCCCGACGGACAGCGCATCAAGGGTGTCATTGAGGAGCGCGGCTCGCTGATCGCGCTGGGCCAGGAGGACGACTTCATCCGTGCCATCACCTTGCAAGCGGCCAGCTTTGCCGACGACAACGGGCGCACCACGGACGCGGTGCTGCTGTACCACCTGGCCGAGGACTACGACACGGTTGTGTCCATCGTCAGCCGGGCGCTCAGCGAGGCCATCTCACTTGAGATTGGCGAGGATCCCATGCGGCTGGTGCCTGTGAAGCCGCGGGTCGAGGGCGGGGCCGAGGCCGACGCGCAACCCGGCAGCAGTCTGAGCTTGGCGGCGATTGATGACCCCGTGGAGCTGGCCAAGACGATGATGACCATGTATGAGCGCGACGCAATGTTCTGGCAGAAGATCCGCGACCCGAACCGGGTGGCGTGCAAGGTGCTGCTGCAGATGAGCGACATCAAGAGCCTGGTCGAGGCGGGCAAGTGGCCGCAATGTCTGGACGTAAGTTTTTCACCACGTCTCGGTCTACTATCTCTCAGGGCGCTAGCTAACACTGTGACAAGAAAATCCGGGCCCTCGAAATCCTCCCGCTCACCGCCCGCGGCGACCCGAGCATCATCCGCAGCTACGCGGCGCGCTTCTCGTCGCTCGCGCAGCCTGTCGCCATCAACGTGCCAAACCTGCTCATGTGGACGGTCATCTGCTGCACCCGGCAGCGCGAACGCCTCATGAACGGCCAGTTCAGCGGCAACGAGTCGACGGCACGCCAGCTCATCGACGAGCTCAAGCAGATGAGCGTTGATTTGACCGCCTACACCAGCCAGCTGCGCTATCGCCTGCCGCCGCATCTGCATGAGGCTCTGGCGAGGGCTTCGGCGGATTGAAATGGACGGGCATGGCAGGCTAACCGGGTGTGGTCCAAACTCTGGAGGGGTGGGTGAGGTGAAGGGGAAAGATTGGGGGAGCGGGAGAGGGTGTAGAAATGCGGGATGTTAAGAGTCTGTGATGTGCGATGGACTTGAAACTGTAATGCTCATGGTAGCTGCGCTGTAGAGAAGAGTATAACAATTCCCAAGTTACATGTCGGTCCCGGTGTTGGTGGGGTGGATGTTGCACGCTCATGGCTTATTCTGTTACTCGGCCGTTGAGGAAGGAAATTGGCCGTTATGATTGCTGTTGGGAAACCTCCCACGGGCTCAGCTCTGTTGTGTTACATGCCTGGAGGTGGCCGGTGTACGGTCTGACGCTTGTCTAACCATGACTCGGGATGGGCCTGCCAAGAGGTGCTCACGATGTCAGGGCTTACGGTCCGTAAATTAAGGTTGAGCTAGCGCAAGTTGTTGACAGAAGCCCCCGGCAGCGGTGAAGTTTAAGGCGGTCACTCCTGGGTTCTAACATGAGGTTCTGAAATGAAAATTCTTCGCTTTCAAAGTCGAGAAGAACTTTGTTCTTTTCCGTACTCTGACACCACATCGCAACTCTGAGGGCTTGTACTGACATGGGTGACTCCTGTTGAGCATACTGTGTACTGTGGTCGGTACCTGGTAATGTTATGCCAACAGTATCCAGAATGCCAAGCATGGAAATAATACGGAGCTCGAATCAACCGCTTTTCTGGAGCAGGTTTTGCATCTCCCCGCCCTTTCCGAGCCGCGCTAAACAACAGCTTCGAGCTTCGCACACGAACCAGGGGAGGAGCGGGTCAGCAATGCATGCGACCCAGCCAGTTGGGTTTGCGCCTTGCAGGAATTACCTAGTACACTAAAGCTTATTTCTTATTCCGCTGATTTATTTGCTTCAAGGGGGGTGGCGGACCCATCCCAGCCCATGGCATCTTCTTCCACATCGGGTTCAAGGAAATTCACCTACGAGATCGTTCTTGACCCGCCGGGGCTCAGACACAAGCGCAGCTACGGAGGACCCGCTGACGGCCGCGAAGGTGGCACCAGCCGTGGCGCTGCCGCAGAACCACCAGACCCAGCAATCGGGCAGGTGCGGCCTGCTCTGGGTGGTGCCACGGGACACGGGTCGCCGCCGGTGTCAGCATCCGCGGCAACATCACCACCACCACCACCAACAATAACAACAGCAACGCTAACAACACTACAACAAGTAAAAGGATACGATGATCATACCCAGGGTCTGCCAAGCGCCGACACGCCGGCAAGCAGCACTGATGCCGCTACTGCCCCGGCCTCCAAAAAGCGCAAGACCAGCCGCGGATCACGCGGAGTGGCTAACCTGACGCCGGAGCAACTCGAGAGGAAGCGAGCGAACGGTGAGTGGATACGGTAGTTGCGAGGTTCCCACATTATTGCGAATCCAGGGACTGACGATGGTGTACCGCACTGCACACAGACCGCGAGGCACAGCGTGCCATTCGCGAGCGCCAGCGTGCTCAAAGGATGCGGTATGAACGAGAGATTGCTGAGCTCAAGTCACAGCAGCCGTATCAGGAACTGCAGGGCGTCTTACGGCAGAAGGAGGCCGTCGAGGCCGAGCTAGCTGAGATGAAGAGCCGCTTGGCCACCATCGTGGGCATGATCCAGCCCCTCCTTGCGAGGCCTGCTCCTGGTGCGGGTATGTCTTGCTTTTCATTCTTCGGTGACCGATTCGTAAGCTGAGACACGCTGGCAGTTGGCTCTCCGTCTACACACACTACCACCATGGCACCAACGGCCCACATTCCCGGGTCAACGCCGACGAGCGCCACCTCTTCCGTGTCGGTTGGAACCCACCACGGCCGGTGGCGGAGCAGTCTTTCTCCAGTGATGAGCCCAGGGAGCCTGGACGGGCCGCCGCAGCCGCCGTCGGAACTAGAGCTGCTCCAGCAGCAGCGCTACGATCTCGTCCACGGGCTGGAATTGGGTTCGGAAAGACTGACGTTCGACTTTCTGGTCGATCCGAAGGTCGGGGTCACCACGATCCAAAAGGGCGTCAACGGAGCCCAAGACTCGCCCCAGTACCGACATGTGCCCATGAAACACGAACGGTCCTCTACCATCTCCATGGTAGCCAACCTGCAGACGCAGCAACAACAGGCACAGTCCCCCATATCCAGCCTTGCTACAAACCTCCCGCCCTCTACACTCTTCCCTCCACCGCCCACCACCCCCTCCACTGTCGCCCAGCGGCCCATCTACACCATTACTCCGCGCAACTGCGCAGCAACCTGCCCGCTCGACTCGATCCTCCTCGACTTCCTCGCCGAACGCCGCCAGCGTTTCGCCGAAGGCCTATCCCCAACCGAGATTGCCGGCCCCCGCTACCCCTCCGTCTCGTCCCTGCTCAACCCAACGATATCCGCGTTCTCGCACCCGCTCTCCAAGGTCTTCACCGACATCCTAGCCCGCTTCCCCGACCTCGCCACCCTGCCGGAGCGCGTCGCCGTGCTGTACATGATGTTCCTCCTCATGCGGTGGCAGGTGCACCCGACGCGGGAAAACTACCTACGCTTGCCCGAGTGGTTCCGTCCGTTCCGCGTCCAGCTGGAGAGGGAGCACCCGGCCTGGTTCGACCACCTGCCCTTCCCCAAGATGCGGGAGAAGCTGGTGCGCGAGTACGGGGTGTACGATTTCCCGTTTGAAAACTTCTTCATTCCATTTACGCGGACGCTGAGTCTGAATTGGCCCTATGAGGATGCTCATGTGCTGCTGGCGGATCCGAAAGGGAACGAGCTGATGATTAATCCCGTGTTTGAGCAGCATATTAAGGTGTTGGCGAATTGGACTCTTGGTGAGGCGTTTGAGAGGGCCTTCCCTGCCTTGACCGGGCTGATTAATGTCAAGAAGGGGACTTGATGTTTCATCATGGGAGGTAAAGTGATAGGTGGTTGTGGGTATGGGTTGATAGTGGTCTTGGATAACCCAGGTTTATGGGATGATGAAGGCGCATCTTAATGAGCACATCAACTATGTACTAAACTGCATGTAATAGGGGTGTAAGGCACATCAGTCGAGACACAGACTGTAAATATACATGTACAAGTTGGACACCGACAAGACATACCTTCAACGACCGACTGGCGTTGCAAAGCCTAACGCTATTCCCACGTATCATTCAAACCCCCATTCCAACCACCACCAATCACGTTATCCTCCTCCCCCTTCATCTTTGCACATCACGCCCAGAATGAATACTTCCTTATCCACGGCCCTTCCCCGACAAACAAGCTGGGATGCCGATCCCCGGGCAGCGTCTGCCACATCAA
Source organism: Achaetomium macrosporum (assembly GCA_033296875.1). Classification (NCBI taxonomy): domain Eukaryota; kingdom Fungi; phylum Ascomycota; class Sordariomycetes; order Sordariales; family Chaetomiaceae; genus Achaetomium; species Achaetomium macrosporum. The sequence goes on along the minus strand of MU860043.1, from coordinate 24,080 downwards.
GCTCCTCACCACCGCATGCGCCTTGATCCCATCCACCGCAGCTACCGGTATCCTGCTCCCATCCCCGAGCGAGTACAGGGCCACCGTCTCGTCGCCATGCGCCGCCGCCACGATTCCGGCGCTGCCGTAACCAGGCTCGGTCAGCACGTCCAGGCCGATGTGGATGTGTTCCTGGTTGCGGTAGGACGGGAACTCCACCACGGGGCGGGTGCAATTCTCTCCCCATCGTCGTCGTCCTCCCCACTGGGCGGGGTTGTTTTGGTGCAGCTGTTGCCGCTGCAAGAAGCGGACGTCGTACAGAGCCATGGCGTTCTGCGGGCCGGCGGCGAGCACCGTGTAAGGACCGACGCATCGGACGTGTGCCGCGCTGCTGGCGTGCTTGAGTGCGCTGCTCTCGGCGGACCACTCGTCGGGCGGGGCGCGGAGGTCCAGGACGCAGACGTGGCTTGATCGGGTGCCGGCGAGGATTACTTCGGCGCTGTTCGGGGTGAGGAAGTCGACTGAGAGGATGTCGCCTTGCCATGGCGCGCGGTCCTTCCAGGGCTGAGTACGTTCGCGGAAACGTCTGGGGGACCAGTCGGACGGCGGAGTGAGCCAGGCCAGCTCTTGGTTTTGCAGTTGGACGATGCCCCGGTCGGTGCCGGCTATGCAGGTCAGTCTCGAGCCGTAGGGGGCTGGCTGTAGTGCGTGGATGGTGCTGGCGGGCCCGCCGTGAAGCTGTCTTCCACTGAAGAGAAGAACAGACTCGTCTTTTGGGGTTTGCGGCCGGTCAGCGGGCGCGAGTATAGGTGGTTGGCTGTGTCACATACTTTCTTCTAGCACCAAGTTCCGACTCGGGTCCCCCGAATTCTGTGGCTGACCTTTGAACTGCCGAATGCAGATGGGCCCGCCTCTGTAGTCGTTGGAAGCCAGGAGTATCGTGCCCGAAGAGTCATGGAACTTGATCGAGGTGATGATCGGATCAGACAGAGTATAGAGTCTGGGCCGGAAGTCGACACCGGGATACCGTTCTGCAGTATGCCGGCAGCTGATCCTGCAGACGGTCAGCAAACCGTGCCGGCCAGACTAGGTCGGCAGTCCCGCACTCACTTGTCGTCCGCATCCCGTGGGATATACGCGCCCGCCCATAACCCTTCATTCAGCGCCCCGTACACAATGCCCAGCTCCAGTTCGTCACTGCCTCCAACCCACATAGACGATACCATCCCACAATTGTCGGGGTACTGCGGCCAGAGCTTCACTCCTCCCTTGGCCCTGAGCCCGCCTGCCCATGCCCTGCCCAGGGTTTCTGCCCCTGGCACGGTACTGCCACCGACTTCTCCAATCTCCCTGGCTAGCAACCCGCCCATGAGCGGTACTTTCCTGACGGGAGTCCTTTTCACACTGTTAGCCTGGCGCTGCAGCTTCTCCCGTCTCTGGGCATCCTCTTTCTCTTCAATCGCGCGGCGCTTCACATTGCGGGCTGACCAGGCCGCCTGTGCTGGCGCCGTCTTACTGTTTTCTATGCGGAAGTACTTGCGCTTGGCGCTGTCTGGGCGAGTTGTGAGCCGCGGAACAGAAAACAGGGCAGCGAAGGACAGACTGACCGTAATAGAACCCGGGAATTTCCCGAGTCATCTTTGTTTCTTGCTCCCACGGTGCTGTTCTTCAGTGTAAGCACACCGAGGCCCTGTGATCATGGACAAATCCACTTCACTCTTTAGTCTCATGGGAGGCGGGGCAGAAGGGAACAAAAAAGCACTTGATCTTGCCTGTCTCTCCAAGTAAACATTCAAGAACATTGACTTCTAGGCTAGTTTATGACCCTGTAAAACGTATGGCAGGGAAAATGGAGCTGAAATGAAGCGGGTAGAGTTGACGTACATACGTGGTAGGTGCGGGATGGTGTACAGTAAGGTCAGGACTCCAATGGGGATGAGACAAAGCAACTGGTCGGTCGGGGGACGAAATACTTAAGGCAGCAGATTTCGCTGAAGTGATGTTGAGTCCAAGTACGGTAGGTAGTTGTTTAATTTGTTTAATGGTCCCAGACATGAGGCGGTTTGGGGGAAGAAGGTGCTTTGACACCTGGGGTTCAGTTGTTGTCAGTTGGCGTGAAGGAACCGGGCAGTCGAACGGATGTCATGCACAGCACGTGAGCGGCACTTCATGCACTTTATGCAGTGAATGACGCTGGATTACAAAAGTGGTGAACATAGAACTCGAAATCAAAAGTATCGTGACTTGCGCTGTGTAAGCGCAATCATAGCTTGACCTATGCTTTGGGCGCATATCTCTACTCCTTGATCCGATTGATCATCAACGGATCGAAAGTCATCGAGGTGGTTCCTGACCGCTTGAATCTATCATCTTCATGAAGAATCTGGGCGCGCCATGGCACACGATGCAAACAGTCACATGCATTTGGATCACACATTATTTTACTGTTTATTAGATTCTCTAAGGAAATGGGGGTATGTCTAGCCCCTGATGCCACAAAGTCCGTATAAGACCTGTCAGAAAATGAAAAAGATCGGCTCCGCGAGTGCATCCCTCTAATGGCCGGCGGCCAAGCACTGCTGCCACCATCTTGGGCAGCCAGTCGGTCTGTGGTTTTCCTGATCACGCAACCCGCGTGATTCCTCTATAAACACACACTGCCACCGGAACCTGCCCAGAAGTGAGCCGCTTATTGCGACTTCTCGTGCTGGGTCGAGACGCGCTGGAGCGACACGACGAAGTCCTCCAGAGAGCGCTGCTTTTGGCTGCCCTTGGGCGACTTGCCGTGCATGAGGTTGTCGAAGCCGACGCTGTCCTGCAGGATGTAGTAGAGACCACCCATGATGCAGAAGATGCCGAACGAGAAGACCCAGACACGGACGACAGCCACGATCGAAGTCTGGCCGCTCTCGAACCAACCGAAGATGGTGAAAAGGGTGGCGATAATGTCGACGATCAGGACGGCACCACTCAGCTGCCACGAAGGGAGCGAGGACCAGAAAGGACCGTTGGCACTGGACTCGGGTTAGTATACTGCTGTAACTCGTGTGAACTCGTCAGATGAGAGCCAAAAACATACCGAGTGATGAAGATGAGCCAGTTCTCAGTGAGCGAGATTTGGAGGAACACGACTTCGTCCATGTTACCGAAGTTCTGGACGATACCGCCGTTCGGGCCGTGCGCGTACATGGTCGTGACCGTAATCCAGGTGCCGATAGCCAGGACAATACCGAGGAGAACCGACATACCCCAGAGCTTGGGCAGGTTCCACTTGACGGGGGTCTTGCTGTAAGGAGCGTTGTCGTAGGCGATGGCCAGGGTGGCGACATCAGCGAAAATGGCGATGAAGACGACGAGCTCAATGTTCAAGCTGCGGTTCAGGATGGCAATCCAGAGACCAAGGTAGATCTCAAGATGGATCGACAGGGCGATACGGTAGACGACGTAGGCGTACATACGGTGGAAAATCTGGCGCGAGGTCTTGAGGGCATCGATGATGGCGCCGAGACCGGGGGCAAGGAAGACGATATCGGCAGCGGAGCGGGCAGCATCGGAAGCGCCTTCGACGGCAATACCAGTATCGGCCTTCTTGAGCGAAGGAGCGTCGTTGACACCGTCACCAGTCATGGCAACAAGGTAGCCACGCTGCTGCAGGATCTCGACGACGTTGTACTTATGCTGGGGGAACACCTCAGCGAAACCATCGGCAGCCTCGACGAAGTCGTAAACCTCAGAACCGGGCATATCACCGCCGCCACCGAGACCAAGGCGCTCAGCGTTGTAGACGTTGGTGCCAAGACCGAGCTGACGGGAAGTCTCACGAGCGATACCGACAGCATCACCAGTAAGCATCTTGATGGACAGACCCAGAGACTTGGCCTCGTTGATGGTGCGGGCAGTATCGTGACGCGGGGGGTCAGAGCAAGGCATGATGCCGAGAATCTCCCAAGAACCCTCACCACGCTTGCGGGCGACACCGAGCGAGCGGAAACCACGGGTGGCGAACTCAGCGACCTTATTCTTGTAGGCCTGGTCAACCTCTTCAGGGATGGGGTGGTCCTCCTCGACGGTCTTGAGCACGAACAGGGGGGCACCCTTGACGCACGTGATGCGCTCGCCCTGAGGAGACTCGACGACGGCAGTGACCTTCTTGGAGACGGGGTCGAAGGGGTGGAACTCTAGGACCTTGTACTTGCTGAGGACACCCTTGGCGCGGGGGTAGTACTTCAGGCTCTTGAGGAAAGCCTTGTCGATAGCATCCATACCCTTCTTCTTGCGCGAAGCAGCCAAGCAGGCAGTGAGCATGAGGTCCTCGGGGTCGACACCGGCGACGGTGTAGGGTTCTGACAGAGAGAGCTTGTTCTTGGTCAGGGTACCGGTCTTGTCAGAGCAAAGAATCTCGACACCGGCAAGAGACTCGATGGCCGAGAGCTTCTGGACGATGGCCTTCTTCTTGGCGAGGTAGGCGGCACCAACAGCCATGGTGGTGGTGACGACAGCGGGAAGCCCGACGGGGACACCGACGATGGTAATGGCCAGAGTGAACTCGAGAATCGTGACGATAGGGTTGGAGCGGTAGAAGCTGGAAACCCAGACGACCAAGTTCGTGAAGATGACAAGGACGAGGAGGATGGTACCAATGCCGTTCAGCACCTCGGTGAAGTGACCAGTACCAGCGCTCGCAGCGTTGACGAGAGCAGCGGCACGACCGACGAAGGTGTTGTCACCAGTGGCAGTGACGACCACGAAGGCCTCACCACGCTTGACAGCCGAGGAAGCGTAGCACTGGTCGCCCTTGTGCTTGTCGACAGCGAGCGACTCGCCAGTGATGGCAGACTGGTCGACCTGGAGGAAGGCATCGTCGGTGACGATACGGCCATCCGCAGGAATGATGGTACCCTCTTCGACTTGCAGGATATCGCCGGGAACAACCTCGGGGGCCTCGACCTCCTTCAGGGTGCCGTCACGGAGAACAACAGCCTTAAGGGCGAGAGTCCTGAAACCGGTCAGCCATGAGCGCAATCAAGTGGGGGACGCAGTTCATACTTCTTGAGTTCATCGACAATTGAGCCGGCCTGGTATTCTTGAACGAAACCGACGACGGCGTTGAGAAGCAGCAAGCCGCAGATAACACCGAAATCAACCCAGTCCTCAAGGCCAGCGGCCACTATACAATGTGTTAGTGAAAACCATTCATCATCGGTAGCTCAATTAATCGTCGTTGCTATCCGAAACAACTGCCTTCAGCCGCACGCGAACAAGACACTGGCCTTCCCGCGATGCGACCTCACGGCGTATGTGGGGGGAACATCAGACGAGCAGTCGGAAGGTGGATACGTACAGACAGCAGCGGCCTGGTTAACGGGTCAGCATAATGTTCGGGCGGCAAGTGGGGAAAGTTTTGTTTCTCATCAATTAACATACCTCCATGACGAACTGGATAGGGCCGACGAAGAAACCGAGGAACTTGAGAACGAGATTCTCCTTCTCCTCCTTCATCTGGTTGAGACCGTACTTGCGGCGACGCTGGATGACCTCCTCGGATGTGAGACCGACCCGGGTGTCGGTCTGGAGCATGTCCTCGGGGACAACACGGCCACCGCCGGGCTGGATCTCCTCTTCCTCCTCGAACTGTAGGCAAATGGTTAGCATGCACAGTCTGTAAGGAGTGAGATCGCAAGTGAAAGCCAATTGAGGGCGAGCAATTCGCTTTGCAAAATGCTGGTAGAAAACGAGGTGAGGGGATGAACTTACGGCACCATGGCCATCGTTGCTCTCCAAGTCGTCGATGAGAGCGTCAATGTCCTCATCCTCCTCCTCTTCCTCTTCGACCCGCCGCTTCTCTGGAGCGTCGGCGGCGGAGTGGTCGGCCATTTGCCCGACGGTTGCTGCAGATAAGCTCTGCGCGAAGCTCACGGGTATCGAGCGGGGTGATTGTGCGCTCAGGATCGGGCGCAGGAATTCAGGATGTGTTCCGCGCGAATTAAGAGGTTGAGAGTTGTGGTGAGTTGGAAATTTTTGGAGTGGTCGGTATTAAACACAAGGAAATGGGTTTGGCTGTTTGTTTGTTTGTTGTTATGAAGGTGGCGACGTTGGTCGGTTTTGCCGCAATCGTCCCAATTCAAGACCGTGGGAGAAGAGGTGGGAGAGGAGTGATTGAGGGGAGAGGGTGGACTCGGGGGGAGAAAAGCGAGACCTCACGTCGAAGGGAGTTTTAAAAGGACCTTCGTGCGTAAAGCAAGAAGAGGGAAAGGAAAAGATTTCGGGGAGTCGACTGGGTGGTCGGCGTATTTCAATGAGCGGCCGAGCAAAGGGCCGTTCGGTCACGCCCCGAGAATCCACGCACTTCCGTACAAAGTCAACGCACCTAGATCCCTGCCCAAGGCTTACACAAAACGCTACCTTAAACCTTCGCTGCGATGGCCACGCCGCGGGATTGTAACCAAGCGACACTTCCTTACCCTGTTCAGCAAGGTTGGCCACTCCAGAGGGGTGGATCTTCGTCATTGCACGCAGCGGGCAGACGCGGCGCTGATGCGAGTCGAGCATTTCCACGTCACCGTGTGCGCGGTCGCCTGAACTGTGCGGCAGGGGGGCGAACTCGCCTATATTTGACCGCGACGCAGGTTTCTCATCTCAATTCACACTGTGGGCACCTAATTCCGAGCATGTACCAATGCCCATTTTCCTCCGCGACTCGGCAGCAGATGCAGCCGGAGCCTGGTACTTTACCAAGGTGCCCCATCAAGGTACCTTCAGGTACCCCAACTCAACCTGCGGGATTTTCTGGCGATGCCTCCGTCGTTCCTCTCGCGCTTGTTTTCAACCCGCGCAATTCGCCCAGGCCGGTTACCGACCTGGGCACTGCTGGGGTACATTACGCCCGACAGCCGCAGCAAATATTCCAGGCGATGCGGTGTAAGTTGACTTTATTCGCTCTTTCAAGAGGCAGATTATCTACTGCCCGGAGCGATTCAACCATTCGGCTCAAGCTCTACTGGTACGCTCTGAAACCAATTGAAGCTGCTACATACAGACTTGCCGATCACAGGATGTAGGACTTCCGTAATTCCTGAGGCAAATATTCATTTTTTTCAAGAGCTTCGCGTTTCGATCACAGTCCCTTAGCGGGAGGTTGAAACCGCAGCAGACAAAAGACTGACAAGCTTTCTGTTCGCTTTTTGTCATGGAACCCCCAGACAACGTGCCCCATGCAGACAGTCGCATTAGCGTTCCGTGCAACGCCCAGATGCTGTTCCCTTACTGGTTGTTGGAGCCGATATCCCTGCCCCAAACATCAGCATGTCTGAAGAAACAAAGCTTGGACATGGGACATGATACCAAACATGGAGAAAAGGGACCAGCAACGAGAGGCTCGGTAACAGTTGCTTTGTGTGTCTTGCTCTCGCACTCGTTCGTCGCGATGACATGGCCAATGCGGCATGTGCTAAACTGAGGTCCTCGCGAGTCCCGAGTCTTGACCGATGAAGAGTGGGCCACTGCGGAAGCTCACTCACCTCACCAGAGGATGGGGCAGCGAGACATTTGTGTCTTGCCTATTTGGGACTGGCAGCGATTGTATGCGGGCATTCCCGAGCGCCCAGCTCAGTACCTTTGGTCTGCGCTGTATGTACACTTGATCTATGCATACTTACCAGGCCGCAGCAGCGAACATCGAAGAGACGACAGGACAAATTCGCGCAAAAACCGCTTCTTTTCGGAAACTCGGAATCGTCGTCTGTAGTCAACTTTACCGGTAGGTCGTTTTGAGAGGGTGAGTAAGATTTGAGGCAAACCAATCGCGCAAGCCAGCAGGCAGGATCGGCCGAAGCGGAAGTGCCGAGGGTGAGCCTGCTTCCACTACGTCATTTGCCTTCCCCTCCAACCAGCGACTCGAACTCAGGACAGCACCACAGAGCTCCACGAAGAGAGACCTTCGGCTTGCTAGGCCGACCGTTCCGGGATCCCTATCAGAAATTTTTAGCTCGACGTCCATACCTCTTCTCATCCTTTTAAGTCGATAGCTACCCCCATCAAACAGCCAGAGACCCCCTAGCCGTATCTCGGCCGGATGTGCGACTCGGAGTCGGCCCCAAGCCTACCCCAAGCCTTGTTCCTCCAGCCCCAGATGGATTCAACAGGCCCCAGCAGGTGCCGCACGGAGCTCAATGCCGGCCGGCAGTGGCCACATTCCTGGATCGTAGCATCCGAGCCAACGACAAGTCAGACAAAAAGGAGAGAACTCGTCCGGATATTGCGACGAGCCGAGCAGAATCCAGTCTCAAGGAGGGGAAGACACGAATTCAAAGACAGGTCCGCCTTGCGAACGCCGATTTGGGGAATTGAAGTTCACCAAGACTCCTGGGCCGTCTTGGATGCGACACTGCCCAGACTTATAGATTTGGCCGGACGCACAGCCAGTCATTCTTGGCAGCTTGGATAAGATTGTGATGCGATGATATTGCGAATATTGGGCTCTTATCAGAGCATCCCACCGGTCTTCCGCTGGATGATGCCGTCTTAATCTTCACCACGGTTGTAAAGCACGCTCACCGGTGTGATTCCGCCGGGTGGCCGTAGACTGCTTTCCGGTGACGAAGGGTCTCTACGCACCACTGTATCTACGGCGATCGGGATGCCCCAGATCTGAACTGCAGGTCAGCAAGTGCCAGAAGTGGGTTGCACACGATCCGCCTTAAGGCAGCACATTATCCCGCAAAAAGGCGGTCTGGGATAGCATTCTAGAATCCTGTTCAATGTCTCTTAGCCAACTGAATCCCGCCGGAAAGTCTTTGGTCTCAGCTGCCGTTGCCGCTGTGAATGGAGGAGCTTTTGATGGCTGGAGGCGGATTTCTGTTCATCCTTCTGACAGCCAACTTCATCACATGAGCTGCCGGACACTGTAGGATGGGCTGAGCAGCGGCTCGGCACGGAGATATATCTTGAAGAAGGCGAATGGGAGTTATGTTCTACACCATCCATACGACCTTCCGGCAATGATAGCGGGATCGAAACTCTCGTCGGTCACGGCAGCACACGCGGAGCCGCCAGCGCTCGGTGGCCAACCACCAGGAGATTTGATGCCAAGAGGCCCTTGCCGATCCCGAGACAGCGCGGGGGCGAGTCTCCTGTCCTCAACGTCCGGTGGCCGTCTCACATGTGGCGACCATTGGAAGCCCCTCGAGGCCCCGTACGTCCTATGCACGGATCCGGAGGTATCAATTCATTCGGCCACGACGGCGGAACAAGGGGAAGCCTTGGATTTCGGAACACGGGGCGGTTTGATAATGGCAACGGCGTGGTTGGAGGCAGGGCGCACGAGCCACGCCAAGAATATTTGAGCCTGGATTGAGATACCCCACACCGGGAGCTGCGCGGATCCGAGTTCTGCAATCCTTCATGCACAAAAAAATCGCTCTCCACACGTGGTGGATCTTTTGGTGCCTGCTGGACCCTGCTTGCTGCAACTCTTCGCGATGTTGTCTTCGGCCATTTGGTGCTTGTTTCGGAACGACTGCCGCGCAGGAGGAGTCTCAATTTTACCACCTCCCACTCCAGTCTTTCCAGGAGTATGCTGGGGCCCGCTTCGCGGCCGTGCTCGGACATTACAGTTGCTTCAACAATACACGTACTTTGGCCTCGGGCGGACATACACTGTACTGTATAAACAGTATGACACACGCAATGCTGCGAAACCTCTTTCCAGACGGATGTTTCGTCACCCGGGTTGACGAAATCACATCCTCACATGGCCAAGATTGGCCCTGAACCCCAGGTCTTCCCCGCATTCTCCTCACATCTCATCGCTTCAACAGACAGGGCGAGGCGAAACGAAACGAAATCAGGCGGGACAAAGGGGAAGATCACCCTCGCCCGCATTCTGCGGGCGTGGGGGGAAATCACCGACAGCCCAACTTGTTTTAGCCTCGCCAGCGATGAGCAGCGGGAATGGAACGGCTTAAGCACGCTCAGCCAGTCGTTGGCGAGCGAAATCTGCCAAAACGGAATCGAACGGGATGGGTCGATGGGTCCCGGAATATCACGCAGTGGATCAGGACTCGGTCGTGTCTGTGTGTTTTGTTTGGTTTCTTCCCTTGTGTCATCTTCACACACGACTCTTACCGAAAAGAGCGAGCTGTCGAGTGACAGGCTTTCTCTCATTCGTCAAACGTCTCCTCCCCGTAACCGTCGTATGCAGGTACGTGTTTCCATCCGTCTTCTCCGTTCTCTTCCATCCACCCGCATATACAATATACATAGGGGTCTGTCGTGATATTTTGCGCGTGCTATGGCTTTTACCCAGAAGGCTGGTGCGCCTGCCAACGCTTACCTTACCCAACCACCGTTCGCCTCACGACGAGTTTACGGTGGAGATGGTTATTTGCCAGATAATCACCCATGAAAACGCGGATCTCGGGCGGTCTGACGTCGGTGTAGCCTGAGTTGTCTACACTATCTCGCACACCAATGTTGGTCATGAGGTTGGGTAGTTGAGACAGTCCGGCTTCCTAGCCCAACACCGGCCTCTCCTCGGGCAACGGCATCGACAGTCAGGCCTTGGCTGCTTGGCTGTGTCTCTTGTGTTCTGCCCGGCATTCATGACTTAAGCTTGGCCGGCTTGGCTGTCATACCCAACCAACACAGCATTCGCATTCCTACAGACGAGGGGCACAGTAAAGCTTGGTGATAACGGCGATTCAAACAAGAGATGTGGCTGGAGAGCGGAGGGAAAGGCTATGCACGCCTACGGCTGTGCCTCCGGAATGTATACCACAGGAACTGCATTGAGGCTTACATCGCCCTAGAACCAACGGCAATCCCGTCATCGCATTCCATAGTCTAAGGGACGAAGAGGAGGACGAGGCAGTGATTTGAGCATATGATCCATCTCGCAACCTCGTGTTCCACCAGCCTGGCTCGTGGCAGAACATGATCAGGAAAGTAACACAGGCGTGTCGGCCAAACATTACTAGTAAGCAATATAACAGCGTATGTAGCAACAGAAGGAAATTGCTAGTCGAATGGACAAAGGAGGTCGATATCTCTCCATGCAAGCTGCGCAGTCCTCCCCGCGTTCAACCGCACCTCATCTCGAAGCGATGAGCAACCCCAGGTCGAGCACAACTTCGCTTATCGGACGTCGACAATAAGCTCCTTGACGTTATTCCGCCCTAAACTTACCTGAGCAACCTCACTGGTCCGAGTCCCAAAACGGACCGAACCGGATTGGGTCAACTCAATTAATTGCTTTCATTTGCGCGCATTATGCACTGAAAACAATACGGAAGCGAGTGGCCCAACTGGAGCAACCCCGACCGTTTGGTCAGGGCAACGAAGGAGCTCGAGGGATGCAACACTTGGTGATTCTCTCGTCATTCCTGATCGCGCTCTGGTGATAGAGATCTGTCCCATACCACGTTCCGGCCGCTTGGCTCACTCGCTTTCGTCATTGTTAATCCTGTTCGTAGCGAGGGTGATCTCAATAAAAGCTCAAAGCCCAATGGGACGGATTTACGGGATTGGGACACATACAGTCCATAGCAACGTCGCCGTGGCCCCCTAATAAAAGAATTCTCTCACTACCTAAATAAGGTCGCTAACTCACCGTATTACTCATCAACAACGATCCCGCGGTTTCGCTTCAATGTTCGCTCTTCCCATCACCTGCGCCGGACTGCCAATTTCCGGTCCTTCTAGACACTGGTCCCCCGTACAGATCCGTCGTGAACTTTCAGGAATCATTGCCAGTGCTATGAATAATGCCGGCTCATTTCGATAGACCTGAAAATCTGCTTCAGGAGCGTGGAGCCCAGTGCAGCATTGATACCGTTGATATCTTCAGAACACCGCGTTGGCCGCCTTTGCAGCAGTGTGTCATTCCTTGCTTGTCATGTTTTTGGAAATCTCCAGTTCGTGGAGTCGCCGAGTCGGGACCCCTATTGTGGATTCTTCTCGGTCTGCAGCTCTGCCAGTGGACCACCGCCAATGAAAGAAGCCCCATTTTCCGCTCACGACGTTCTGACCATCTCCTCGGGTCTTGGCATGGTCTGCTCTCTTGGTGTGTTTTCTCAACGTCGTCAACACTCTTGTCCGGTGGAATTGTAAAGGCAAGAAGGGACTGCAGCGTGTCAAGTCTTTAGAGGCCTGGACAGAGGACAATTGAGGCCGAGGTGATCCAAGTTGACATGTTCTACGTCCGTGCCGTGGAAAAGACGGGTATATCTTATATTGAACTCGCGATGCTGTATGTACTATGGCGTGTCCCATCACAGTCTCCCCCTGAATCCTCAGGAGCAACCGGTATCCCAACCTTTCATTGCATTTCGTCTAGAACTCACTGGAGTTCACCGAGCTGATCCCTCAGAACCGAGGGCTTCCCTGTCCGTGAAAAGTTCATGGAGAGCTGCCGCCCATGAGCGAGACAGATCCAGTGCTGCCATCTGACGCCTGTCATACCGCCTTGCGCCAAGCTTCCATTTCTAAACAAAACGGGTCCAGAACCGGATGTCAGGCAATTCGGGGTCACTCAATTTCACCGTGACAGGTTCAGGGGAAACATTTGCGAAGCCGGAAGAAAACATGGGAAACCTTGCGAGTCAGGAAGTCGGCGTGAAGCAAGCCAAGCTCTTGATGAAACCGTTGGAGAACAACAACAGCCATCGAAGACCATCAGAGGCACCACAGGTTCGGTCAATAGTCAACAGGACGTTCGGGCCGGAAAACACCAAGTTCGTCTCACCACCCGACCCCCTTTCGGCGGCCCCGGGACGTGTGGGGTGCCTGTTCCGGTTCCTGACTCGGGCCTCCTCCGGGTGGCGACATCAACGCTCCGGACAAAAAGAAAGCGGCTTGCCGTCGTTTCGCATGCGAAACACGGAGCTCATATCGCCACTGTTTCAGAGCTCTACTGTATGTTTGCCAAAGACAGTGAGGGCGTGAGGAGCAACATACACTTCCTCGGTAACACCTGTAACCCTGGCTGTTGCTTTTTCTCTCCTTGGCTGCCGAACAACACTACGTCTGTGCAAGAATCCTGTCGACATCAATCTCCTGATGGGTTGGAGACGTATCGTCAGTACCGGTTGATATTTCCCTTTGGCTTCGAACAAGGCAGCATACAGACAGATACTACCTACCATACTTGCGTATACGGTAAGGGAAGATTGGTGTAAGATTGTTGTTGTAGGAGTCTCAACAGCAAGTGGATTACTCAATCAGGAAATGTATAAGTGAAATTTCAACGCTCGCAGGACGGGAACGTTCGTGCATCTATGAAGACAGACAGTAACTGTCCTTAACTCTCAACACATCGTCCCCCTTGTTGCGGCTCATCCCCGCAAATAGCGTGTATCAAAATTCGCACCGGGAAATGAACATGGCAGCAGGTCCATAAGCAGAGCCCGGGTGTTCAGTATCCGGATGCCGACCATCCTCACTATGCAGCGACCAGACCAACATAAGAGGTGGAGGACCTGAACGTGAAGGAGCGTCGTGAGTCTGGATGTAAGTGCGCTCGCAGTTTGACGCCGCAGTACTCAACCGGAATCATGACGCCAGCCTGTCATGCTCCAGCGTATATCTTCCAGGCATCACCGACATCTCCAAGTCACATTTCCCGACATGTAGACGCTCTTGTCCGTGGATCTCTTGTCATGGCGGTAAGTGAATCGGCAAGAAACCGTGACTTCTGGTGAGATTTTATGCGGAGCCCACTGAGACACTGGATGCAGTTCCGGGTATACTACATGCTCTCATCTTCATGTCCTGGTCCGGCGCTTGTCGTGGGTAATCCTCCTGTTTGGAGTGACATACACGACACCCTTCTCTCCGAGCGTTCGTCCTCGCGGGTGATTTTGAACAGACACCAGTGCCGAGCAGTCCTCCAAACCAGCCGCCCTGTCATACACGTATGCCCATCCATTTTGCTTCTTGTATGTATATATTTGATACTTGGGGTCATTAAGTACTCTTACGCTTCACCTGAGGTAGCAATCATGAATCACCGCCTTTAAAATTCTAAGTGACATGTGACGGAACGGCAGCAGTCCAAGTCTAAGCGATCTCACCCTTCTCTAACTCATCAACCGACGTAGATGATTTGATATCTTCAGCCACGAAACCATCTTGAGCAATCCACCCCTGATAGGGTTCTCTCACAGATGCGAACCCAACCCAGATGACACCCCTCAAGCTGCAAGGGGCCAAAGGCCACTCGGCGGATAGCCTGACCGGCGGGGAGAGTATGAGCCTCGAGTGGTAGTTTCCCTCCACTGGGCCATCTGGCTATCTAAATAGGCAGTTGGGAAGACTGATGATAGACCAGTGTTAGGAGGTTGATATACATATTTGGCTGTGTTAGTAAGGGAGGGAAGAGGTCAACCAACGCATTCTCCGCGTCAGTTCAAGACAGGCATCTGAACCCTAGATTCCATTAGCAAATGGCATCTTGCAGCTGTTGTAGATGCCACTGTGCCGCAGCTCGAGACTTCCCTGGCCGCTTGGGTTGTTACCCTGTCGGATCTATAGCCCGACATCCCAGACAACATCACAGAGGAGGACCTGACTTATCGAAGTGATTCTGCTGTGGTTGACGGTGGCAAAGCTGTAACAGCCGCTTCTCCTCTCACAGCTTGGAGGATGCTCAGCCATCCTTCACCATGACAAGGAGAAGGAAACTTCAAAACCCGGGCTTCATTGCCGAGAAACGAAACCCACTCTATAGTGTAACCCGTTCCAAGCCGCGCCTCTATCAGCAGCTGTATTATAAGCCTCATGTTAAATGATGTCCCTGAAAACCCGCCCACTAAGGCCGTATAAGAAGAAACCCGCCATAGCGTGACGCGTCCTGTCAAAATATAACTGCAGCGTATCCCATCCCAATCAGACGACCGACCGCATGCCATTCCAGACCCATCGCGCCATTAACGCCATCGCTTAATGCTTAGCCGTGACCTTCTCACCCGTCAGCTTCTCCACATACGTCTTCGCCCTATTGTGATCGAAAGTCAGCACCGACGACCCGGATAAGTGGGGCACAGCTTGAGGGGGAAAACGCACATGTCACCCATGGCAACCATGCAGACCGTCTGCCAAACACCCAGACCGATGCGGGGCGTGACACCGCGGTACAGGCCCTTGATGCCGTTGGTCTGGTAGATGTACTTGAACGTGTTGCCAACCGTCATTTTCTTGGGACGATTGGGGTCCTCCTTCTTGCTCTGCATCTCGACGCGGATGACCTCGATCGGCTGGTTCCAAGCCGAGAGACCGCCGCCGAGAGCCGAGGCGATGATCTTCTCAAAGGCGCTCAGCTTCTCGCCGTGCTCCTTGCCCGTGACCTTGCGGATACCCTGCTCAGCGAGCCGGCTCAAGCCAAAGCGGGAGCCCCAGTTGGTCATCTGGCGGATGGCGACAGCGTTGACGCCCTTGTTGATGCCGCGGATGCCCTCGCGGCGGTAGATATCCATGAAGGTAGCCCAGGTGCCGGGTGCCTTCTGGCCCGAGGCCGCCATCTTGTGCTTGGTGATCTCGACCGTCTTCATGCATGTGCAGAAGCCCATGGTCGCGTACGCCTGAGCAACACCGCCCGTCACGCCGCCGATGATGCCGCCGCCAAACTCGTTGGCGCCCAGGCTGCGGGCGTAGTACTCGGCCTCGGAGGCGACAAAGAGCAGCACAGCGCCCTTGGTCGACGCTTCGATCCAGGCCCAAGGGATCAGACCCTGGTAGACTGTAGGCGGGAGAGGAGCACGTCAGCGAGATGGGTCAAGGCATGCGATTTGGTAATGTGACTTACAGCCGAGAACACCACCGCGGTTCCAGATGCGGCCCAGAGCTGTCGTGAAGCCATCCCCACGGTGAGCGGCCATGGTGGTCTTGATGACCTCCAGGGGCTGACCGAGGGTGGTGACCTCAAACATGTTGAGCCCGGCGCCCAGCAGCAAGTTCGAAAACTTGATGGGTTTCTTCTCCAGCTTGGGCGGCTGGGCGGCCGGGGCGGGGGCGACAGCGGCGGACATGACTTGGCGGATGTTGCGACAAAGGGGCCCTGACCAAGGGAAGAGGGTGCTTCTTCGCGAAACGAAACGGGGTGGACGCGGGGAAACGCGGGGCTGGACGGCCGGAGGTAGTTAAGCTTGCTGAGGTGGTCTCCGCCGAGATGTGACGATTAGACGGTTCAAGGGCGTCGCTGAACTACCCGGAGTACGGCGCGAGATCTGCGGAATTCGGGTTGTACAAGCGGGAAAATGGCCGCTGCTTAGGAGGCTGGTGGTGATTAAATCGGCTCGAGAAAGGACCCTAACTTGCACGTGTTACCGAAAGACGCTCGTTTATTGTGGGTTTGGACTCTTGGAGTGCTTTGGACTGCCCGAGGAGGAGCCGCCCGGGACGAGCTTGTCCTGTCTACCCGCGGCAATGCGACAACACTGGGTCCACACTTACAATCAATGCTCTCCGAATGCGGATTGCGGGCAATTGACGCTGACAGTTGATGAACGGAGGAAAGCTGGTGATGATTCCAGTGCAGGATGGGTCGGGGAATGTCGGGGACCGAGTAAAACTGCAGATGCAACTTTTGAGGGCTTTGCGCGACTCTCGAAAAAAATTGATGAAGGCTTGGGGGAGCCAAATGGCTGCGGTACGTACTTGCCCTTTTCGAGATCTTTGTGCAGGGGCAGGAGCTCTCAACAGATGCCCCAATTGGCTGGCGAGCCCCCGTGCCTCTCAACGCCTTCCTCGGCAGCTCAACGCAATCCGCTGGGGTCGACCGATCTCTTGCGGACCGGGGTTTGGGGAAGTGAAGCTAACCTCAACCACGATGTTTGGTACGCTTCTGCCTCGCATACCTAGAACTAAGTTCGTGCTAAGCTATCTACCCAACATTACAGACATGCTCCACGCAGCGCTCAATTGACTGTAACTAGAACGCCTGAGTAGTTCAACGCGAAGAGTCATCCGAACTGGTTCTGCCTATTCGGAGAACCTGCGGTGTACTGTGTAACCAGAATCCCTCAACTTTCCAACTTGGACGATTGTCCGAATGTGCGGTGGTGGCACTTGCTGACCCTGCGTCGGAACCGACGATGCATGGAATCAGATGGATTTTCATTCCCCGAAGGGCCCGGATTACGGAACTTGTATCGTACAAAACATACAATGGGTAGCCATCCGCCCAGTCTACCATACCCTCCGTGCCGGGCCGCAGTGGCCGCTACCGGGCCGAAGTAGCCGCTAGATATCCCATCCATTCTATACTGAAATAACAGTAAACGAACCCTTCACGCCATGCCCAACAACCTAACCCGATGTGTGCCATGCGCTTATATTACAGCCTTCTACAGCTTCTGGCAGATCTCGATCCACTTCTCGGTCGAGAAGCTCTTGGGCCTGTGTACATGTTGTGTCAACGGAAACGTCCGAGGTCTCATTACTGCAAGTGGGGCGGTGGCTTACCGCTCGATAGGCGCGCCAACGGCACGGTCAATGATCAGTTGAGGGAGGACACCAATGGCACGCGAGACACCGAAGAGGACAGTGTAGTAGTTGGCCTCAGTCAGGCCATAGTACTGGAGGAGAACACCAGAGTGGGCATCGACATTGGGCCAGGGGTTCTTGGTCTTGCCGTGCTCGGTGAGGACCTTGGGGGCGATCTTGTAGACCTGGCTGACCAGCTGGAACATGGGGTCGTCGGGCATCTTCTCTGCATAGGGTGTCAGCGACAATTGAGCTAATGCGGAAACTGCAGATGGAGGCCTGCTTACCCTGAGCGAACTCGCGCTGGGCAGTGTAGCGCGGGTCGGTCTTGCGGAGAACAGCGTGGCCGTAGCCGGGCACGACACGGCCGGCGTTCAGCGTATCCCACAGGTACTTCGTGATGGCCTCGTCGCTGAGGTCGTCGCCGATAACCTTCTTCATCTCGGTGAGCCAGTTGAGGACTTCCTGGTTGGCAAGGCCGTGCAGAGGACCGGCAAGACCGTTCAGGCCAGCAGCCAGGGACAGGAACGGAGAGCTAAGAGCGCTGCCGACCAGGTGGGTGGTGTGAGCGCTGACGTTGCCGCCCTCGTGGTCGGTGTGGATGGTCAGGTACAAACGCAGGAGCTCGACGAAGTCGGGGTTGCTACCGAAGCCGAGCTGGTTGGCGAAGTTGTAGGCATAGTCCTTGTCCTTCTCGGCAGGCACGACCTTGCCGCCCTTGAACACGTTCTGATAGATGCGGGCAGCAATGGTGGGGAGCTTAGCGATGAGGTCCATCGAGTCCTCAAAGGTGTAGCCCCAGTAGTCCTTCTTGTGAACACCCTTGGCATAGGCGCGGGCGAAGGACGAAGTCTGCTCGAGAGCGGTGACAGCCATCGAGAATTGGGCCATGGGGTGGAGGTCGGTAGGGCAGCGGTCGATCAGCTCCTCGACGAACTTGGGGATTTCGGACCGGGCAGCCCAGTCGGCCGAGAGGTCGCGGACTTGCTGCTCCGTCGGGACCTCGCCGGTCAGGAGAAGCCAGAAGAGGCCTTCAGGAAGAGGCTCCTTGCCACCGGGGGCCTTCGGCAGAAGCTGCTGGCACTCCGGGATGGTCTTGCCACGGAAGCGAATGCCCTCCTCGGCGTCGAGGACGGAGCCCTCCCACACCAAGCACTTGATGCCACGGGCGCCGCCATATACTTGGTCAAGGGTGACCTTGTCGACGACCTTGGAACCGTGCTCCCTGGTTTGGGCGAGGCCGCGTCAGCGACGTTCATAACCACATACAGAGGTCGAGCACAGGGTAATCTCACTTCCTCAGCGCCTTAATCTGCTCGATCTTCTCGGGCAGGAGCTCCGCGAAGCGCTCCTTCAACGTCTGTAACGAAGTCGCATGGTCAATGGATGATGTCAAGCTGCAGACGGCAGAATGCAAAGAGCTGTACCTGAGTTTTGGAGGAGTAGCATCTGGCGGTCGTGAAGGCGGCGTTTCTGTAAACAAGTGATGGCGCCTTCAACGAGGCCCTCAGGGTGGAGGTCGCTAGACGCATAGCAGGAGCCATGGCTGGTATCTGGGTTGTGAATTGGGAGGTTGTGAAGTGGTTGGAAGGACAGACGAAGGGGAAAGAAAAAGTTTTGGACAATCCAGCATAGCCAAGCTGGAAAAAAAGCGCAGTTTGCGGAATTGGGACCCCGGACACATGGGGGCGCACCTGCAGCCGACCAACCGGGGTTCGTTCGGCTACCGGACGGACGAAGGCTTCACAAGTTCACCCCCAAACAACCAACACCGATTCCCCTCGCTGCTGTCTTCCGAACTCATCCCGTGAACTTCCTACTGTGGTAAGATGCACCATGGGGGAACACCAGGGGCTAAAGGAGTGTATGGGTTCAACTGACTGCAGGTGTTGTCCACAATGAAAATGCAGAGCTTGTTGCTCAGCGACGCTGCGGCTTCCCCAGCTATTGACTACGGAGACCTATTTTACCCCCAACTCCGAGAGAGATTACCGCGCTTTCCAGCCGCAGGCATTGACGTCACGGCATCAAGGGACCTCCATCCCAAAACACTGCAAGTGCGACGTGTGCGTACGGAAGATACAGTACTGCGCCTGTGTAGGCAGGTGCTAAGAAGCAATGAATTGGTTGGCATACTTGCATTCAGGCAGAGATGATAATCCTAACAAATGGAGCTGAATTGGCGTCTTGACTGCGGATTTTGAAAGTTGTTCCTAGGCAGTGTGACGACTTATTTAGGGAACGACCTCGGAGTTTCAGTGTTTGTTGTTTCAGTTTTCGGTCTTTCGAGTTGGCGGAATGGCCGACCCGGCGCAGCAGCTGAAGCCGGCCGCCGCAGTCCGTTATTAACCAAGGTCGTGGCGAAATGCTTCAGCTTAGTCAGCCACACGGGTCCAATTTGCGCAGCAAAGGTTTGCACAGCCAAGTCCTGTCGCGCCATAAAAAGGTCACGAACCTTTTCCCACTTGCACCCCGCCTCCTCCTCCTTGCTACTCATTCGCGACTCCCATCGATCCCATCAAGCGCCTCATCCCGAACGAGCCCTCATCAATTCCAGAGTCCAGTAACACTAGTGCCCATTCTACAGGGCCTTAAAAATCGTGTGGCAGGTGGGAAGTATTCCGGCGAAGTCAGTTGGTTACCGTCGCGCTGTGGCGAGACCAGTGAGGTTCTGGCAGATCTTTCCTACAACATTCCCACACCACGTTCTGCTACCAAAGAGGGACTCTTCTACATTTGGGGTTTCGCCGTGTCTTTTTGCGCTTCGCAGCCTCTCGTAATTCGTTAATCTCGCGACTCTGAAAAAGAAAAGCCACTTGAAGAATTAACGAGCACTGGGTCTACCTTCGCCTCGCACCTTCTTATAAGACCTGGAGTATGGCATAGACCTTCTTCAATTCCCTGGATATCTGGAGCTTCTCTTCCCGTGGAAGGCGGGCAGCGTCAATTTCTTGATCAGTTAACGCCACAAGTCGTTCACCATGGCGTCCCCTGTCGTAGCAGAGCTCGAGGCTGGGCTGCAGGCAATGCTGCAACTCAAGCCGCCTGGAGTATCGGGTTCTCGAATCACGAACATCACAGCGCTGTGTGTCGCCAACGTTCAGGTGAGCACAGCACCAGCAGGACGGAAACCTATACGGCCGGTAGTTATACTAACCTCGCCTGTCCCCGACAGCATGAATCGGTTCTGATCCAGAAGCTCTTCACCCACTTCAAGAAAACACCCGGCACACACAAACTGGGAGTACTCTACGTCGTAGACTCTGTAACGAGGAAGTGGTTGGACCAGGCCAAAGCCCAGGGACAAACCCCAAGCCTCTCGGCGCCAGATGGGACTTTCGCTGCAGGCGTGCATAGAGTAACAGAGTTGATCCCACTTCTGATGAACGACATCATCGCAACGGCTCCAGAAGATCAAAAGGTACGCAAAGAACATCGTGTTGAATGCCACCTGATTCCTAGGTATAGACGAGCAATCATGTGAGGCGAGCCCTAGGATGGACGGCGGCCCTGGCGACGATGACCGCAACGGCCTCGCCTTGGGCAGGGGACCTCAAGAATCCGATGAATCTGGCTCACTCATGTTTTGCAAACTCGTACTCCTACACTCTCTTTCGTGGTGGATGAACACTCACAAGGATGACTGCTCGTAGGAGAAAATAAGAAAGCTGGTCGATATCTGGGAGAAGGGCCAGACATTCCCTGCTTCCATGGTCAACTCGTTCAGGGAGAAACTGAATGCTCCACGACCCAGTAGGTCCATCCACACGTTGCCCTCACCGCCCCGTATGGCGCACGCCCAATTGCCCGATGCTCTGGTTAACCATACCCCTGTCGGTAGATGAGTCGACAACACCTCCCGGCAGCCCTCCTGCCGACCTCAAGGCGTCGCTTGGTTCTGGTGGTAAACCGCCGGCACCGCCCGCAAATCCTGCTATCCCGAACATCTTGGACACGCTCGCGAGTATTGCTCGTCAGAATGCTTCGTCTGCGCAGAGTAATCCTAGCCTGGCCGCCCCGGCCCCGGCCTCCACTCCGGCTACTGCGCCTGTGTTCAGTACATCCGGTGGTTCGCAGAATATTGGTGCAATGCAGCCCGCTCCGGCGCCCGTACAAGCACAGCCAAGCATGCCGTTCCTGCCACCTTCTCAGCCGGCTGCCCAGCCTGTAAATGTGCCGGGACTGCCGTTTGCATTCCCTCCGCCGATGCGGCCCGCTCAGGCAGCGCCTCCGGCAGCTTCAGTTCCTCCGGCCGGTGCTGCCCCTCCGCCGCCGAATGTAGCAAGTAATCCTGCTGCTACCACAGTACAACTCGTCGCCGCGCTGGCGGCTCAGGGTATTCCCGTTGACAAAATTGCCAGCGTAATCCAAATGATGGGTCAAACCGGCGCCATTCCCCCGGCAGCTCCGCCGCAAATACCCCAGCCCGCCCAGACCGGGTATGCGGTTCCTCCGGTCGGCGGTGCTGCACCGGGTCCTGCTCCCTGGGATGCACCCCGGCCGGATGATGCACGTGACCGCACTGGCTATCATGATGGCATGAGGTCGCCAAACCGGGCCCGCGGCCGGTCCAGGTCCCGGTCTCCTCCACGTTGGGATGGCAGGGGCTCTCCAAGATCGCGTGCGAATGACCGTGGTTTTGACTACGGACATCCTGGCTCGCCAGGCCGTAGCCGGACAGACGACCGCCGTGGCCATATGCCCGACTACCGCCAGAGATCCCCTCGCGGGCGCCGTGCTGAGAGTCCGAGTCGGGAGCCGTTCCAGCAAGAAAAGTGGGTCGAGTATGACAACAGCCTGCCCAACGGTTGCATCAGAGTGTACAGCCGGACCCTGTTCGTGGGCGGTGTAACGTGAGTACCAACAACGCCTTGCGCAGCATCTCTGGCCAAGCATGAACATGGCTAACCAAACTCTCTAGTTGCTCTGAAGCTGAGCTCCGCGACATCTTCAACCAGTTTGGGCAAGTCCAGACTTGTATCGTGAACAAGGACAAGCGACATGCCTTCGTGAAGATGTACTACCGCAAGGATGCCGAGCGGGCCAAGGCCGCCATGGAAGAAGCCCGCCATCAGGAATACCAGCTTAGGGTACAGTCCCCCATGTTCCGTCCCATCCCACCGCCGGCTGCACTTGACTAACCATGTATACAGACGAGATGGGGCGTTGGATTCGGCCCTCGCGACTGCAGCGACTATCAGAGCGGTATCAGTGTCATCCCCATTCACAAGCTCACTGAGGCCGACCGCAAGTGGATGCTCACCGCCCCCTACGGCGGCTCCGGCGGCCGGCCCATCGTTCACGGCCTCTGTGTCGAGGAGCCGGACATCGAGATCGGCGCCGGCGTCTCTTCTAAGGCCATCAGCCGCCGCATGCAGACCGACAAGGGTGGGAATCACGGTCCCAAGTCTAGCAGACGCCCCGAGGACGAGCCCGGTTTTGGTGGTGCTGGTGGTTCTAGTGGCGGCGGACGATGGGGCCGCTACGGGAGGGAGAAACATCACGGCGGTGGTGGCGGCCCAGGACGCGACCAGAGAAGGGGTGGCAGCGACGATCGGAATGATAAGGGCGCTAACAGCGATGAGCCGGTCGTCCTGGGCTTGCCCGCGGGTATTACCATGGGTCCTAACGGGATCAACTACCCACCCAACTTTGCGTTTGGCGCGGCTACGTCGAACCCTTAGGCTGGTGGTAAGCGTGGAGAGCGTGAGCATGAGCAGGGATGAAGTGGGAATTGGGATATTGGCCGTTTAGCCAGCGGTCCCCTGCATCTAACAACCTACCTACCGGTTCTAGGAGGGTGCGACATTATAGGAGGCGTGACGGGACCATGATCTTCGCTCTTCCCCTGTATTCTCCTTTCTCTTCTTTTATCATTGATCATCGCTTCATGACGGTATACACTTTTCTTCTTCCTTTCCTTGCCCCGTTTCTCGCCTGGGACTACGGGCTTGGGATGACACTTCATGCTGGATGACCGGTTGGTCTGGGGCTCATTACTGGGGCGCTGGTTTTCACTTGACAAGGGAGGGCGTTTTGGAAGTCTAGTTTCGTTCCACTCTAGCGCTAGGTGATAGAATCCATGAGCTGAATGTTTGCCACTGTATCAGTTTGACGTTAATGTGAAATGCGAGTTTGTAAGGCTGTGTGCACCAGAGACCAGACAAGTCAAGGAGTTGACTGGTATAGTCTCAGAGTCTCAGATCCAGCTGTGGCGCAGGGCGTTGTGATGTATCTGTGGGGACCCACCGGCATTTTCAGCCAATCAGAATCTACACACAACACCAGCGCCAGCTGATCTGAGGACGTTGTGAACAAAATCGCATAGGTATGTCGTCGAATATACATATCTATCTTACCTACTTTCTCTATGCATACTGCATGCAATTGGACAACCTATATATTATTTGAACCGTATGATCCAGAGGATCATTACAGTGCAGTTGCATGACGGTGCGGTCAATGGTAGTTGAAAAAGTAGTCCAAGAAGCCTAGTCTTCCTAAGGTAGGTGTCACAGGCGTTGCCTGCGACATCATGTATGTAGTGTCACGAATTCACCAACGAAGGTTGCATGGCAGAAGACCACATGCGGGGCGCAGGGACGTCCCGAGCCAATCACTCGGAA